>OZ024884.1:7196047-7551047 GCA_964017185.1 Rugalucina vietnamica | reverse complement strand
TAGATAGATAGATAGATAGATAGATAGATAGATAGATAGATAGATAGATAGATAGATAGATAGATAGATAGATAGATAGATAGATAGATAGATAGATAGATCATTGGGTAGATTGATGGATGGATATAGATGAATGGATCGATTGATAAATAGATGGATTGATGGATCGATGCATTTCTTACATCAGGCAATAAACTAAAGATATTCAGACAATATACTAAGGATATTTCGACTTTATGCAGCTTTTTAATATGTTTCGACTTAAAAGCAACATTTTTAATAGATAGATAGATAGATAGATAGATAGATAGATAGATAGATAGATAGATAGATAGATAGATAGATAGATAGATAGATAGATAGATCGATAGATGAATGGATAAATAGATAAACTTAATAGAAACTTTTAAACATGTTATCTTTGAAACGCGAGTATAAATTATAGATCGAAAGATCGATCGATCGATCGATAGATAGATAGATAGATAGATAGATAGATAGATAGATAGATAGATAGATAGATAGATAGATAGATAGATAGATAGATAGATCAGACAACATACTATGGATATTTTGACTTAATTATTTAATGTTTCGACTTAAAAGCGACATTTAACTGGATAATCTTTAAATCGTTAGTAGAAATAACAGACCGACCGACGACCGACCGCCCGCCCGCCCGCCGCCCGACCGACCGACAGGCAGGCAGTGCAGTTAGTCAGGCAGGCAGGCAGGCAGGCAGACAGAAAGGCAGACTGACAGATAGATACATAGGCAGGCAGATAGGCAAACAGACCCAGATAGATAGATAGATAGATAGATAGATAGATAGATAGATAGATAGATAGATAGATAGATAGATAGATAGATAGATAGATAGATACAGGCAGGCACAGTTAGGCAGGAAGGTGGTTGGATAGATAGATAGATAGATAGATAGATAGATAGATAGATAGATAGATAGATAGATAGATAGATAGATAGATAGATAGATAGATAGATAGATAGATAGATAGATAGATAGGCAGGTAGGTTGGCGGGTCGTTGGGTGGATCGATGCATGGATATAGATGAATGGATCGATTGATAAATAGATGGATTGATTGATGGATGGATTTCTTACATCAGGTAATAAACTAAAGATATTCAGACAATATACAAAGGATATTTCGACTTATAGCAGTTATTTAATATGTTTCGACTTAAAAGCAACATTTAACTGGGTAATCTTTAAAGCGTTAGTAGAAAGAACAGATAGACAGACATACATACAGACAGACAGACCGACCGACCGCCAAACAACCGACCGACCGACCGACCGGCAGACAGACAGACAGTCAGATAATAGATAGATAGATAGATAGATAGATAGATAGATAGATAGATAGATAGATAGATAGATAGATAGATAGATAGATAGATAAAGCGAGAGAGAGAGAGAGAGAGAGAGAGAGAGAGAGAGAGAGAGAGAGAGAGAGAGGCAGGCAGTGCAAGTAGTCAGGCAGGCAAGCAGACAGACAGACACAGATAGATAGATAGATAGATAGATAGATAGATAGATAGATAGATAGATAGATAGATAGATAGATAGATAGATAGATAGATAGATAGATAGATAGATAGATAGATAGATAGGCAGGCAGCTAAGTAGGTAGGTAGGTAGGTACGTAGGCAGGTGGGTGGGTGGTTCAGTGGGTGGATGGATGGATGGAGATGAATGGATTCAATGATGAATATATGGATGGACTGATCGATGGATGGATGAATTGATTGATGAATGGATGGATTTCTTACACCAGGCAGTAAACTAAAGATTTTTGGACTCAATATAGTTAATTAATATATCTCGACATAATAGAAAATTTGGCCGGGTAATTTTACGTTATAGATAGATAGATAGATAGATAGATAGATAGATAGATAGATAGATAGATAGATAGATAGATAGATAGATAGATAGATAGATAGACAGATAGATAGATAGATAGATAGATAGATAGATAGATAGATAGATAGATAGATAGATAGATAGATAGATAGATAGATAGATAGATAGGCAGGCAGCTAAGTAGGTAGGTAGGTAGGTAGGTACGTAGGCAGGTGGGTGGGTGGTTCAGTGAGTGGATGGATGGATGGAGATGAATGGATTCAATGATGAATATATGGATGGACTGATCGATGGATGGATGAATTGATTGATGAATGGATGGATTTCTTACATCAGGCAGTAAACTAAAGATTTTTGGACTCAATATAGTTAATTAATATATCTCGACTTTATAGAAACTTTGACCGGGTAATTTTACGTGATAGATAGATAGATAGATAGATAGATAGATAGATAGATAGATAGATAGATAGATAGATAGATTCGAGGGGGTGGAAAATACGTAGTACCCTAGAATCCAGCCAGGGTAATTTTTGAAGGAGGTGACATCTTCTGCTATAGTTGGTTTGAATGCATTTTTGAATAGTTTTAACCTTCCCATGAATGGTTTAGGTGGGCTGCTCTGGAAAATTTTTTGGCAGATAGGTTTACTCACACCATGTTCTGAGGTACCATGGGAAAATACGCATTCCATACAATGCAGACTTTTACATCATTTATGGGGTCAGTGTGCTTTTTTATTAATAAAACAACGCACATTTATGCAAATACTTTGAATATAAATAACTTCACACATTTCAAAATGAATTTAAAGATAATAAAGTGCTATAAATCCTTTATAATGTTGAGTTTTGTCATGCAAAGTTACCCCACCCACGTTCAAGCAATGTGCATGTTCGAAATTTATCTATAGCTTAGTTTTTTAGATACTTTTATTTGAAACATTATCATTGATCGAGATTATGCTCTATCTTTGTGCCTATCCGGGTATTTGTGTATACAGATGTTCAACTGTATGTCTGTAGCACGTAATTTGCCGAAATAAGTTCTTTTATGTACAAAGCAATTTATATTTTCATCTAGTTATAATGAAACATTTGGAAGGCAAAAGAATAAGTACTAAATGGGCCACAATCTACACCAAAAAGGTGTCAATTCCTGTTCAATACATTATAGATATGTGCATATCGATGTATTTTAGTGTGGTCTATAAAAATAAAAGGCTATATCTACCAAAGTTATTGTACTTCAGCTTCTCACGGTCCTGAATGCCATCCAAAAATTTTGAAACAATATAAAGATGATCACTGTCAGATATATAATCATGAGGCTTAAAGTGTCAAGAAAAATTTATAAAGAACAAACAAACAAACAAACAAACACGCAAAATAGTGGAAAAAAAATAAAGAGGTATATCTACAAAAGCTCTAGTATCTCTGCCTCTGGCAGCCCTAAATAGCTGAAATGGTGTTTTTGATTATATAGGCTGGTATTCAGATAAATGTATCTTATGGCTTAAAGTATTAATACTGTTGATGAATGCATTGAAAATAGAGGAACAATACAGAAAAATAAAAGGTGTATACATAGAGTTCTTGTTTCTAGGCTTTTAATGCTCATTTAGAGCTGAACATGGTGTAAATAATTGCTGAGATAATTATCTTTTGGTATGAAATCAGATTAATCAATTATCATGATTTAAAAGTTTAAAACTGATATTGAAATCATAGATAATTAAAGAAAAAAATGAGGAAAAATAAAAGGGATATACTTACAAAAAATCTTGTATCTTGGCATTTGACGTTCCTGAATAGCTGTAAATGTTATCAAATGATTGCTTTGATTTTAATATATAAGCTTCTATTCATATACATTAATCATGTGACTCAAAGTTGTAATATTTTTATGAAGACATAGAAGATATGGGGAAAATGTGGAAAAAGTAAAGGGGTATACGCACAAAAAAGCATTTTTCTTGGTGCAAACTGTCATGTTACAATCAACAATATGCAGAGTTTTAAAGTGGGTGGGGTAATTCTGTGTAAAATAATGCCATACTTTCAAAAGATCATGAGGTTTTCAGTGTAAAATGAGACTGCACTTTATACGTTTGCTTACAAACAATATACATTACATTGGAAAGTAACTAATAAATAAGAAACAAGAGCCAATTTATAAACTACATTTTAGCAGACTTTTCATAGGATATATAGCTTTTTATCTTAGCACTACCTCCATACATTGTTTTAGCATTGTGCATTGATCCTTCATCTGGAAGGTGAGGACTACTTAAAAACATTCAAACCAACTATAGCAGGAGATGTCACCTCAAACTCAAAATATGAGAGATACAGTTTTTTGTGTTCTAGGGTAAGAGACCGTATCTGATTTCAGTTTATAGTAAGGTAGGGTCAGAAATATTCCAAAATAATGCTAAAGCGTCCATTAATTGGTATCTTGTATTTGTACTGAGCTTGATCATTAGCAAATACATGTATACATGTATCTAGATTGATTTTTAATATGCATCATTCAGCTTTAAGAAAATACCACAAACTTGTTTTAATGCATTACGCCCTCGGTAAATAGTTATGGTCTTGTCGGGCTGTCAGTCGCATAGCAGCCACCGCTCCTGTGCATAGAGGCATGTTACCAGTTCTTAGTTCACATTTATTATGCCATTTACTTGAATCAGTTATTGAAAAGGAAGAATGTCTAATTTAGAAATATTTTCAAACCAAGACTTCGTGAAAATATTCACCTGTACAAATGCACATGTAGTTGATTTTACGCTGTTTTATACCATTGATGCATTACCACATTTAGGTATACCCATAAGTATAGGTCCATACAGTTTAGTAAACAGTTTTATTGCTTTTCATGCTATTGATTAAGCATGTTAAAGAGGATAGATTGTTAAAAACAAACTAACCATAAGAAGATTAGCATTAAAATAGCATACATGCATATTATTAAGGTGGGTGGGGTAATCTTACATGTGCAGTGGTAAAATATTAATACAGAAAACTGTTTGAGCAATACAGGTGTTTCATAATCAAATAAATAGTTTCTAAAATTGTTTAAAATACAAAATCAAGTCATACAGGCAGAGAAAATGACTGGATAATGGAGAAGTATGTAGTTGTCTGTTTTAAAACGTAATTCAAAGCAGTACCATACAACATCGCCTGATTAGACTATCGTGCCAAAAAAATTTCCAGAGCAGCCCACCTAATCCTTCTTAGGGAAGGTTAGGACTAGCCAAAAATGCATTCAAACCAACTATAGCAGATGATGTCACCTCCAACTCTAAATATGCGAGATACAGGATTTCGGGTTCTAGGGTATAGTATGGCAACGTCATTTCTCAATACGTCGGTAAATATATTAAAGACATACATGTTTTGAAAGAAGAATTCCTCCTCTTCGAGATGATGCATTGATTGTCGTAGAAAGACCAGGCGCCCAGGCGTGTACGTGCCTCGCAATCTCAAACTGAAGGCATGTTGATATACTGGAAATATTGCGAAAAAATCGATAGAAAATCAGTGGCCAAATTTGAGATCACAGTTTGTCATATTCGGAATTCCTTTTCTAAAGATGTCTTCTGCGGTCATTGCTCGCACGGCTAGCATCATTAGATGAGTTGTACTGTTTCAAAAATTAGCATTTGTGCGCGTTTTCTTCCTATTTTTATTGAAATTAAGGTTGATAGTTGCAGCAAGACGTGTGCCTTCTGAGTATTTGCTTTGCGTTATTCGTCGTGAACAATGCACCTTGAGAATTTCGTCATGCAAATATGTCGTTTAATCTTGCTCAGTTCCTATCAAAATGAATCTTTATGACATTTACCCCTATTTTCAAGAAGTGGGTGGGGTAACTAATCCTAACCCTCTCATTTCTTATAAACTATAGAACATTTCTTCAAGATATCTTGTCAGTCATCACTCTAGTAATTGATTTCAACTCGTAAACCATTCTTACAATTCATTTTGCTACAGTTCTCAATTTATGCAAACAAAACGATAGTCTCCTAGCTAAAATCGCCCATACTACACAGTAATCTACCCTTTGTTGTGCTCTGAATAATGTTTTGTTTGTCTTGTTAGAAAGCATGAAACTGTGCTTTGTTCGAAACTTAACACAAAATAAATTTAAACAAATGTTGCCTTTATATTTTCAAATTAAAATCGTTGTGACGGTCGCGTTTTGACATACAAAATGAACAAATTGCAGATAATTCAAAGAGACACAGGTATTGCTGTCTCGTTTTTAAGTTATAGGAATGTGCAAATTCAGCCAAGACTTGCATAATTAATTGACTGTAAAATGTGTTACAAAGTCGTGCAAAATAATCTTATTCTATCAAACAGTGTTCATGCTCTGCCAAATTTACAATGATAAATGATTCCCCATTTCATTGACATTTAACTTTTTCCAGCATACAAACAGTACGCATGCTTACTGCAAAATTTTTCCTATCTGCATCATGTCACCTTCATGAAACTAGTGTAATAACGTAGAGGAAAGATGGTTGTTTAAAATGATACCAAACATGTATTGATTTGCCTATCTGTTACTGAAATAATGGACCACGCTACGTATTTTCCTCCTGCCCCAAGATAGATAGATAGACAGACAGACAGACAGACAGAAAGATAGATAGATAGATAGATAGATAGATAGATAGATAGATAGATAGATAGATAGATAGATAGATGGATGGATGTCTTACAACAGGCAATAAACTAAAGATATTTCGACTTATTGCAGTTATTTAGTATATTTTGACTTAATATAAACATTTAACCATGCACTCTTTGAAACGTGAGTATAGATAGATAGATAGATAGATAGATAGATAGATAGATAGATAGATAGATAGATAGATAGATAGATAGATAGATAATTACGGATGGATGATAAATGGATGAATGGATGGATAAATGGGTGAATGGATTTCTTACATCAGGCAATAAACTAAAGATATTTCGACTTAATGCAGTTATGAAATATATTTCGACTTAATAGAAACTGTTCACCAAGTGTAGCAGAAATGGTTTTACCTGCATTAATTTCTGCGTTGCATTTTAGTTTTGTTCAGTATAGTCAATATAGTGAACTCATACTGTTCTCGTATGGTTGTTTCCCTTGAATGTTTAAAATAGGTTTATGATCTTAAGAGGTGTTTTATGCAAAATCAATATTCCCACGCTTCTTATTTTAAATAAAAATAAAATAACAATAAAAATATTATCATTGAATCTGTTGAATTGATTGTTAACCTTTTATTTATTTATCCACTGATGTTTTTTTTAGTTAGCACGAAAATAATTGCTGGCAGAAAAAGGGTATAACACACGTTCTGATTGAGATCATCGTTTATCTCCCTTGAGGTATAATGTATACCAATATAATTGATTGGATGATGCAGAGTCATTTGAATATGACATGGTACCAACAGACACATTTCGATTTGCAGGAAATGATGGTTTGGTATACATTTATTAAGTATGACATGGTAACTCAGTCAAATTCACGCGCTTATTAAATAAATAATATTATATATTTAAAGTTAGCCTCATTTAAAGTTTTACTTTCAAAGTTAGAAAAGTCAGTTTGAAGTTTATTTCACTTGGTTTCAAAAACGGTTAGTAAGACTCGGAATAGCTGTGCAGGTTCAGAGTTAAATTTATAGCTTTCGGTTGCTATTTAGTGAAAGCCTCAGAATAACTGCAAATGTTTCGTAAAGGATTTTAAATCCTTTGGTTATTTAATGAGCATCTTTCTGACGGAATTTGTATATAAGTCTTAGGATAGCTGTGAAAGTTTCCGAATTTAATCATCATCCTTTGGTTGTTGTTTAAAGAGCATTCTCTTTCTGCAATATAGTGAACTGGATTCAATATAAACCAGAGTAAATGTGTTTATTTGATGCAGTTGAGTTTGGTAGTAAATGGCATGTTCTCCTGTCCGGGATACTGGTAGCCAATAGGGTGGTAACAGCCTTTATAGCTTGGGTGCTAGGTGTTACTCGCCGTGCTTGGTACCTACGTGGGGATGACATTGGTTGTCACTTAGGAGTATAAGTAGAAGAGATTCTAGTATTGGCTTAAATACGCACAAATAGTTTTGGTTTCTCGTAAGAATTATTGCAAGTAATGACATCATATTTGTACATGAAATAAATATAAATTAACAACTTTTCTATTTTCAGTCTGCCTATAAGACAAATACTTTGCCTCCGCCTCATATGACTGAATGCAATCTGAAGCCAGCTTTAAAGCAGAATATAAAGTGTAACTCTAAATGAATAAATGTTTTTAAGTTGTTTCAATCTTGTGTCTCATTTGCCCTTAACAAATGCTCTGAGCTCACATCCAGTATACGGATCTAAGGGGTACGTAACCGCCCCGGCGCGGGTAATCATTTCACACGTTGTCAGACCGATGTGTCAGTCAGCCTGTGTCTTTACTCGTGCATATATGCACTCTCGGATTATGCAGATGCATGCTTCGGGCTTGTGATGTTGTATCACAAGTGGCGAAGTGTTTATCAGCTATATGTGGGCAGGACGGATCGGCCTCTCCGGTTACACGTTATTTTTGAAACGTGAGTATAGATAGATAGATAGATAGATAGATTCTATCCTTATGTCTGACTGTCTGACTCTAACGTTCTACATACCTACCTATTTACCTACCTACATGTACCTACCTATCTACCTACCTACCTACGAATCTATCTATCTATCTATCTATCTATCTATCTATCTATCTATCATGTGTACTCACATTTCAAACATTTCACTGATGAAGGTTTCTTTTAAGTCGAAATATATATTCGGTAACCGCCGAAATATCTTTAGTTTATTGCTTGATGTAAGATATCCATCCATCCATTTATCCATCTATCCATCCATTATTTTATCTATCTATCTATCTATTTATCTATCTATCTATCTATCTATCTATCTATCTATCTATCTATCTATCTATCTATCTATCTATCTATCTATCTATCTATCTATCTATCAGTTGAACTCACGTTTCAAAAAAAATTAAGTGGATAAAAAGGTTAAAAGTAGGCAATGATCAGGAAAAGGCGCAATCAGAAAGAAATTCCCACTCCGAGGTGGGAAAATCTAAATTGACAATTATGTACCTATACTAAGAAAACATATAGTAAGCGAAGTGAGCAGCTATTTCCCGATATGTGGCCACTCAGCTACCCGAACTTAACAATAAAAATATGAAAACATACATAAGGCTCAAACAGCACAAAAAATCGGCTTCAAAACATAAAACAAATGGAACCGAAACGGAAGTATCGCCTTGGAACGATCAGTAATATTAAATTACTGGCGGGCTTAAACCGGTTTTATATGGTCATAACCACACCCTCCGCTTCCGCCGTGGTTCACAACATTTAGTTAGTTGTTCGGTCATCGTGGTGAATCTCTAACCAGTTAATGATTCATCAGGGACAAACAAATAAATCATGAATCAAAAACGAAGACTCAACAGATTCAGTAGGCTACCCGACGATGGAGATCCCTGGGCGCCGAATAACTTACTGACACCCAGAGCAAAAGAAAAACACCAAATTGAACCCCGGTGGACCATGCAACAGACAAGAAGCTCCGGCCCCAACTAACTAAAATGAATAGTTTTATGTCGGGGCCATCATAGTCTGACGCCCGACCCACCGGCGTGCAATGAAAGAAGGCAGCATAGTTATCAACCATGAATGAGTTAAAAACTAACTGATCAGGAAAAGGCGCAATCAGAAAGAAATTCCCACTCCAATAACCGAGGTAGGAAAAAACCAAATTGACAATTATGTACCTATACTTAGAAAACATATAGTAAGCCGAGTGAGCAGCTACTTCCCAATAGGTGGCAGCTCAGTTACCCGAACTTAAATAAAATATGAAAACATATATAAGGCTCAAACAGCACAAAAATTCGACTTCAAAACCTAAAACAAAAGGAACCACAACGGAAGTATCACCTTGGAACGATCAGTAATATAAAATTACTGGCGGGCTTAAACCGGTTTTACATGGCCATAACCTTACCCTCAGCTTCTGCAGTGGTTCACAACATTTAGTTACTTGTTCGGTCCTCGTGGTGAATCTCTAACTAGTCAATGATTCATCAAGGACAAACAAATAAATCATGATAACCACCTTGATGAATCAAAAACGAAGACTCAACAAATTCAGTAAGCTGCCAGACAATGGAGATCCTTGGGCGCCGAATAACTTACTGACACCCTGAGCAAAAGAAAAACAAAAGTTGAACCCCGGTGAACCAAGCACCAGACAAGAAGCAATAACTGCATTAAGTCGAAACATCTTTAATTTAGTTTATTGCCTGATGTAAAAACCCAATCCGACCATGCACCGACCCATCCATCCACCCACTTACATACCTACCTACCCATCTATCTATCTATCTATCTATCTATCTATCTATCTATCTATCTATCTATCTGCCAAAAATTATGTGGTTAAAAGTTTCTATTAAGTCGAAATAAATAAAACAACTGCATTAAGTCGAAATATCTTAAGTTTATTGCCTGATGTAAGACATGCATCCATCCATCCGTCCATCTTGGATTACATCTTGAATATATGAAATTGCTCAATGATGCCAGAGTGGCATCACTCACAAGGTCTGATAACTAAGAATACGCAAAGGAAAACAACTCACTTTAGACCTTAGTTCCAGGTCCTCTCTGAATCTTACCGTTTTCAAACGGACAATTGCGTCACACGCACGTCATAACAAACGATACATGTGCGTAGTATACGATAGGCGCGCGACACACGCATGTTTGGAGCACGTTACAGAAAGTTTCTCAAACGCCGAAAGCACAACCTGTAACCAGAGGACCATTGGTCCTGTAAACGTTCACCTGAGATGCCGTTTCAGAGAAGACGATCTTTGAAAAGTGTGGATGGACAACAGACCGACCATGGTCAATAGACGACATTGACATTTATTGATCACATACCTTCATTTACTCCATCGGTTGTCTCAATCTACCTTTTTCAGGTCTCGGACTGTTAAAGTTTTAAAAACAAAAACAAAAAAAATGTTTTCACTTTTTGTCATGTAAAAGCCTATGTTTCCAAAACTGACCTTGTCGTAAAATATGTCAAGGTCAACCTAGGGTCATCATTTAAAACAATCTATGATGGGCTGGAGTCCCAAATGCTATATACAAAGTTTCGTGAAAATCGGACCTCCGGTTCTGGAGAAGTAGATTTTTTAAATGGTTTTTACCATATATGGGCGTGGCGGCCATGTTGGTCATGTGACACGGATTTCACGATCAAACTTTCATCCCCCTACCAATAGAGGCTCCACATGAAATTTGGCTTTCATTTGCCAAGCGCTTTCAGGGGAGATCTTTGAAAAGTGTGTATGGATAACAGACCAGCCAAGGTCAAGAGATGACCTTGACCTAAACTAAGTACATACCTTGTTGTCCGCATCTGGCACTTTTCATGTCTCAGGCTGCAAAAGTTTTTAAACAAATCCATGATTTTCACTTTTTCCAATATGACAGCCTATGTTCCCGGAATTGACCTTGCCGTGAAATAGGTCAAGGTCATCCCAGTGTCATTATCTGAGCTAACGATGATGGGCCGGGGTCCCGATGCTACATACCAAGTTTAATGGAAATCGGCCTATCGGTTTTTACCTTATATGGGCGTGGCGGCCATCTTGGTCCTACCAATGGATGCTCCGAATAAAATTTCACTATCATCCGCCAAGCGGTTTTAGAGAAGAAGATCTTTGAAAATGTGAACGACGGACGGACGACGGACAAAGGACAAACAAATAAATCATGATAACCACCTTGATGAATAAAAAACGAGGACTCAACAAATTCAGTAAGCTGCCAGACAATGGAGATCCTTGGGCGCCGAATAACTTACTGACACCCTGAGCAAAAGAAAAACAAAAGTTGAACCCCGGTGGACCAAGCACCAGACAAGAAGCAATAACTGCATTAAGTCAAAACATCTTTTAATTTAGTTTATTGCCTGATGTAAAAACCCAATCCATCCATGCACCGACCCATCCATCCACCCACTTACATACCTACCTAACAACTGCATTAAGTCGAAATATCTTAAAAAGGTACAAGTAGGCAAAGATCAGGAAAAGGCGCAATCAGAAAGAGATTCCCACTCCAAAAACCGAGGTGGGAAAAAAAAACAACAAACTAACAATCAGGCACTTATACCATGAAACATATCGTAAGCCGAATGAGCAGCTATTTTCCCAATAGGTGGCCACTCAGTTACCTTAACTTAGATAAAAATATGAAAACATACATAAGGCGCCAACAGCACAAAAAAAAATTTAAACACCAAGACATAAAACAAAAAGAACCACCACAGAAGTATCGCCTTGGAACGATCAGTAACACAAAGTTACTGGCGGGCTTAAACCGGTTTTACAGGATCCTAACCTCACCCTCAGCTTTATTGCCTGATGTAAGACATGCATCCATCCATCCGTCCATCTTGGATTACATCTTGAATATATAGAGGATATTCAAGTTTTTCGAGTGAATATGAGTTTTATTTCATTGAGTGAAGTGAAAAATTTTTATATTTCATGAGTGCCGAAGGCACGAATGAAATATATAATTTTTCACTTCACGAGATGAAATAAAAGTCATATTCACGACAAAAACTTGAATTTTCTTATTATTATATTGCATGTAGTCATTGTAACGTTGCGCGCTAAAGCATATGACGTCAAAATCTTAAATGACGTCATTACGTCACGTCATTACGTCGCTATTGTGTGTGAACGTTCATTGCGTCAACAATAGCATAGATTATAAAATTTAGTTATGTATAAATTAGAAATGAAACGGTGGAATCGTAATTTGCGTATTCCCAAATCTTATATTTTCATATGTGAAAATATAACTTTTTTATATTTTCACATGTGAAAATATAACTTTTTCAAATATTGGTTATATTTAATACATATTTCTCTATATTTCATCAGTTGCCATATAATAAATGAAATTGCTCAATGATGCCAGAGTGGCATTACTCACAAAGTCTGATAACTAAGAATACGCAAAGGAAAAAAAAACTGACTTTAGACCTTAGTTCCAGGTCCTCTCTGAATTTTACCGTTTTCAACCGGACTATTGCGTCACACGCACGTCATACAAACGATACATGTGCGTAGTATACGATAGGCGCGCGACACACGCATGTTTGGAGCACGTTACAGATCTCAAACGCCGAAAGCACAACCTTTACCAATGGATGCTCCGAATAAAATTTCACTATCATCCGCCAAGCGGTTTTAGAGAAGAAGATCTTTGAAAATGTGAACGACGGACGGACGACGGACGCCGGGTCATGGCCATCCTATAAGCTCACCTTGGTGAGCAAAAAAACGGAACGTGTATGAAGCGAATACGACATGCCTAAAACTTGCACTGAATGTGTTCAAAGCGTATATAGCGTGCCTGTAAATTATCCCAAACGAATATGTAACGTGTAACACGCCCGAGTTTGTTAGATTTTTTTACATGCTTATTTGTTTGTGTTTTTCTTCGGGCCTAAACGAGCACCGACGTATTGCAGCGGACAGCGACATACACCAAACGGACCAATCGCGCCTATGACGAGTAACTACCGTGTCTCTGACTCATTTCTAACTTCGCCGACTTTGTCTTTATTCAACATGCTCGACACGCGTTTGTGCAATACGCCAGTTTCGTTCCGGTTAAACCGAATTTTGACACCTGTACTTCCGTTGAACCATTGTTATATTTAACTCTTCAGACCAACTGGCACAGCTATCCAGATTAATACGGTCGGTCTCGGTCTCTCAGTAGCGTTACGATTTTCTCCTAAATCGACAGGGCCAAACCGAGGTGAACTGGGGTCTTAGATCGGGAGAAAAGGGCTTAACTATGTGCAGGAAAGAAGACGTCAGACGTCGCGCTCGGTGTTGAGCAAATTGCCGTCATAGAAATTACGTCAAATGCTAGATATGATATAAATTTTTAAAAAATTCTCAACTGTCGTATCAGTCAGGCAGCAATCTCATATAAACATGATCAAATTAATGAAGATGTTGAAAAGAGCTTCATAGCCTACATTAATTTTGCGATCAAAATGATTCTTACATGTACACGTTCCAGTCTGTGTAGCGTTTCTGATTCATTTAGTCACGTGCTGCCGAAAACCTTGCAATCACCAAAATTGTTATTCAGATCATCAATGTTAATTGAAAAAATAACAATTTAGACATCTGAAATTGTTGAAATTGATCTATTGTTTGTGTCCGGCACATGAAGAGGACGATTCGAGCTTCAGCTATACAGTATGCCTTACTTTTCATTATTCTACATATATCATAAATAACCCATATAAAGGGTAGAAGCGGCAGGGGAGATGTTAAGGTTGTTTTCGTTTTATTTTATTTCCTTCTCAAGGTCGTCCAATTACATCACATATCTGCGTATCAGCGACTAAAAAAATGTCAACATGCATTCTGCGCTCATATTTGTGAACGTTTTGTCACAGAAAAAAAACAAAAAACTAATTAACTAGACTGTAATCTATTATAATTTCCAGATCAGGCCTGATCCTTGTGGAGTCGCATTATGCACTGTACATGTACAACCAATCTTTCAATTTCTCGAAATGCGTTTACACCAGAAATTACTTAATCACTTACTTAGTCATGGTTGCCGCTATGTGAGCTTTGTCTACATAAGATTTATGCATATACTTCTTTTTATTTTATTCGATAAAGTGATTTTAACTGGGGTGCATTGAATCCCGTATATTAGTTATCCGGTGCTTGCACACAAAATCTTAAGGTAATTTTCACACTTTTTAGGAGATAAAAACTGCACTTGGTAGAAATATATCTGAGATATATAGTTTTGACAGAACCACGAAACAACAGTTAAAAAACTATAAGGGCGAAACAAATTTAGACTAAATAATACGTCGAAACAGATAATTGGTAAAAATCGTTATTAGAAAGAATTTGAGGAAAATTTTAACACTTTTAAGCTCTGCCGGGAACAAGAATATGCAGACTGACCTTCTGACCCCTAAAGGCTGTCTAGAAATGAAATTACATAAGTTGTCTCTTTTTTCGACACAACCCATACAAAAGCACACTTCGACCAAATAGAGATTCCACGGTTATATATATATATATATATATATATATATATATATATATATATATATATATATATATATATATATATATATATATATATATATATATATATGAAAATTCTGTGTATTATGGGCTAAAACAAAGACAGATAACTCCAAATATTGTAAATAATATGTTTAAAAACTCATTCATTTCGTAGCCCAGTGTTCAAAGATTACAAATACTGTGTTATTACTAGAACGTATCACATAGATTTTCCGCTTTTTGCTTCTACTAGTAATGTCAGAATGTCCGAAGGTACATTTTGTCGCTTTGAGGTTCATGTGCTTCTCAGGGAAAGTTTGTATCCCACTATTTCATTTTTTTCTCCTTTTTAAATGTTTTGTACCAGCGGTTGTATTTTCATTGTTTTTTTTTTTATAGCCTCAACCCTTCAATGTATTATTCTATAGCTATAACTGTAATGGAAAAGGCCCATATAGATATCCATCCGAGAAAAAAAGAAGTCCTGTTTTAAAAGATTGTTTATTCGTCAATATGATTATTTTAAGATGTAAAGCTGTAGCCATACAAAAAGTAAATCGATTGTTTTGTCAACTGGGACACTTAAAAGTTTGAAAGTTACTAACGTTTCAAATTAAAAAGAATGCTTAGAGGCCATGGGTAGTGATTCGGTCGGCGGTCATCAGTCTGCGGTCTTTGGAAGCCTTAGGCATATTCGTCCCCAATTATTTCGATACAAATTGTTATTTCGGTTTCTAATCTATAAACGACATGCTTAAGACATGATTTCTATCATTGATTATGCCTGTAGTGCCTGTCTGTTCTTCATAATAATAATAGTTCATCGCGGTTTGTATTTAGCGCTACACTGCCGTGGTCACTTCAATAGTTTTTTTATGATAACCTTGAAGGTACGAATGAAGCCGAGATACCCTGATTCTCTTTTCTCATCTAGTAATCAAGGGCGGGAAAATGATTCGGTATCAATTAAGCATGGCACTGGTTCCTATTCCGAATATATTTACATATAACATAAACCTGATAACGGGAAACCAGCCGATAATGGCAACTTTTTTTAGATTATTATTTATAGACCATAAATATTAATAATAACATTCATTTTTTTTTGTTATCATAATAAGTTTCTTTTCTTTCTTCATTCGTTTTTATTCTTCCTTTTTTATGGAGTCTATTTAGCAGTACGCTGAAAAAAGTTGTTCAGTACTGGCGATAACTGGTAGGCCCAGACAGATGAATGTTGCATTATCGAAATTGAGCCGCGTCATGAGAAAACCGGATTTTTGCCTATGCGACAACAAAGGCGCAGATCAGCTTCGCAGTAACTGCGAAGCTAATCAGCGCTTTTGTTTTCGCTACACGGATAGTACACTTTCTCTTCTTATTAAATCCGAAATTTCAAGCTTCTATGCTGCTTCTGGGACGGTACATGTCGGTTTGTGTCAGACCTTTTTGGAAACCCCGAAGACCGGTTTTCTCGCGTCGCGGCTCATTCATATTGAAATTTGAAATGATGTTTAACCGTATCTTCAATGGCAAAAAAGATAAATGTATTACATAGGTGTAAATTATGTAAAGTGTATGTTGAGATATCTGATGATTTTCACAAGTGATTGATATCAGCCGACATTTTAACTGTAAATTTCTGATAACTTCTGACGTTTCCATTTACTTGACGTCATTAAAAAGTGTTTCACGTCGGAAATTCTAACGCTTTTAACTCAGTAATTTAAGAAATAACATTAAGTATTGGTATTCATGTTCTTATTTTTTTTATTTAGAACGTAAGGAAGAGTGTACCAAAAATATTTGTGCTTTCAACATTTTTTTTTGTTTTGCATTTTCACCGCCTGCCTCTTCAATGGGAAAATGTACAAAATCAACACACTCGATTAAATATATTTGGTATTCAATTCAAAAAAGTAAAATATCCTCTAAGTATATACCCATACCCATACATACACGTCAATCTTGAAAAGTCAGTCGCACATTAACGTACAAGACAAACGCGACCCTGGCGTATGAAAAAAATCTCAACACGCTGTATAAGAAAATTTGCTTCTTAAACTTTAATTACCTATAGTATAGGACTTACGGCTAATCAATTACTAGAATCTAGTAAAACCACAACATGGAAGCATGGAGAAATCTCCGACCACTTTTGCAACCTCTTGGCGTGATTTGTTTGTTTGAATTGATGCTTTACGTCCCAGTCAACAGCTACGGTCATGTTGGGATGTTGCCTCCATTTTACAGGACTTTTACCCAAAATGAGGATGTCATCACATCCAACAAGTGCTTGAAATATAACTATCCAACTAAGACCCAAACGGCTTATACGTATGGATGGTTTGACTTGAAATGTTTCCTCGGCAGGCTCAGACAAGCGCGGTTAACCAGTAATCAGACGGTCAGTCAGCAATGTATTTAGCTTTACCTGGAGGCACAAGTAGCCTATATCTATTTCTTTGGGCCCCAATGGGAGGGGGCCCATAGACTCTATGGTAAAATTAGCAGTCACAAATGATTAGCGTGTGTCTAAGGTGTGTATAATAATCTCAGCATGCTGAAAATTTTGGATTGCATGTACTTTTGTACAGATATGTTAAGCACACAATACAGTATAGGCGCGTATCAAACGTTTAATGTAACGCGTGTTGAACTTATTCGTATAAGACACATACCCAAGACACGTCGAGCTTTAAGCATGCTGCATGCTTAAAATACTTTAACGTACACCAAGCGTACAGAACGCACATGTACGAGGTTTGTGGACACCTTGGCTAGCAGGAAAAGTAAGGTGCTGTTGTTTAAGTTTTTTTGTTTTTGTATAAATATAAGCAGCAATATCTTATGAGCATATTTGAGGAATTTGTTTCAATTTGAAGTATCAACACGTTAAATATGACATATTTTCCACTTAAGCGTACGTAGGGCCACACGGGACAGGTGCCAAACGTCAACAAAATGTGACGATTTTCATATTGTGTTTTTCCTTGTCAAACGGCACTTAAATATGTTATACGTAACATTAAAATATTTCGTCCTAAAACCGTATAACACTGACTTCAGTTTCAGAAAGATTCCGACTTGGCGGCAGTGTTGTTTGATTTATGTGAAAAAAAAAATCAGAAGCAGACCGAAAAATCTGTTTGAAATAATGGCGTAATTTGACGTCGGAGAACAGCCGACGCCGATTGTATGTTTCGTTAAGGAAATCACTCACAGGTACGATGAAAATGTTACAAACAACAGAAACGTCATCGGTCTGTCAGTTACTATTTAGTTCACAGTAGTTGTGGCACAGACGACTTTCAGCTGCTCAGAAATCCACATATGATGATAAACGGAAGATCACCTGTCTGACATGCTCGCCGCAAGAAATTGTTACGGTGACATGTTCAACAAGTGGACGAACAATTTTGCGAGAATTGGTACGGCGTATCTGCATTTGACAGCTGGATACACAGACATAAAAGTGTTGATAGCCAAGGATCTTTTGTTAAAAATAAACACCCTGAAACAAATGTATAACGCGCTGGCGGCTTAAAATGTCAAGTAACGTCATATAGAGACGTTGACCTTTGCCCCGACTCGGTGTATTAAACGCATTTGTTACGTGTCTCCGACGTGTTTCTGATGTTTGTTGAATCAAGGTATCTCTATGTCTGTGGAAATACATTGGTTGAATTCGCGGCATATTTTTCCACACGCTCGGTGCGCGGTTTGTCTTATACGTTATTGACTGCGATAGAAAATTGAGGCTATTGATATGACACTTGTGTCATACCTTTTCTTGTTTAGTTCTCTTCCAACGTATAATTTGATTTTAGTTCATCTGAGCTGTTAGGCTCACAAGGTGTGCTTATAGTATACCCATGCTCTGTTGTCCGTCGTCGTTGTCTTTGCTGTTGCTGTTGTTGTTGTTGTTGTTGTTTTTCACACGTTCAAATATCTCCACCTCTAAAACCGCTGGGCCAATCAAAGCTAAACATCATACAAAAAATCATTAGGAGAGAGACACAAAGTTTGTATAAATGGTCCAGGTCACATGACCAAGTTGGCCGCCACGCCTATACATGTTAAAAACCTTGAAAATCTTCGTCTCTGAAACCGGTGGTACATGTATGTGGCTTCGAGGTCTCCGGCCCATTATAGTTTATATAAACACTGACTTTGGGTTTACCTTGACTTATTTAACACCAAGGTCAAATATTGTTACATAGGTTTTTCAATGGGAAAAGTGGAAACTGGATTTTCCAGAAAGGTCTGTGTCCTATGACCTGAAAACTTATAGATACAGACAGTTTATAGTTTTAATAATTAGGTGAGTATTCGAGGTCAAGTTCATGTTTTACCTTTATCAACATGACCTTATCCGAAGTTCATTTATCAAAGATAAATCTCAGGTGAGCGATATAAGGACCATTGGTCTTCTGGTTTATAAAATAGCACATGATTTAAAACTTATCTTAACAAACGGCTACGGGGTGGACCATATACATCATGATTGTGTTCTTTATACAAGAATGATTTTTCATTAAAGTAGGTGTTTCTTATTAACAAGTTTCTAAGCGACTGTGTAAGGAGAGTAGACTTACGTGGATCTTTTTTAAAGAAAGTATCATCAGCCTGTCTTCGTCTTTTCACCTTGCCTTCAACCACGACTGACAAAATATATAAATGATCTCAGATAAACAAAAACAAAATTTAAAAATAGAAACACAAACACCGACACCGTCAGGCTTACTGACGAGAGTTTAATAGTCGAATCCGCGGTATGGCCCATCCCCTTTCTCAGTAATGTTTTCACTGTTCTTAAAGGATCTCAGTTTTAATTTTTATTTGCTATTACTGCAGCTGGTGTTGTGCCGTGTTGCGGCCCTGAAAAGACTCCCCGTACATCATCCATAGTGCAGGTTATATTTTCTGTTTGGTCCTTTGAGATCAGCGAGGCTATTCTGAAAATCAGAAATTTATTATCGGTTAAGATTCATTTTCTAACCACTATTTAACATATTTGGCCCCATTTAGATGATACTAGTCTTTTTGTCGATTGTGTCGATACCCTGTTAAAAGTTTCAAAACTTCAGTAATTCTCTTTGGCTCCACGTTGCCAAATCTAAAGGGTAACTGACGAGAACCGCGGTATGGCCCATCCCCTTTCTCAGTAATGTGTTCACTGCTCTTAAAGGATCTCAGTTTTAATTCTTTTTTCACTACATCGCAAACATTTATATAACAGCGAAATAAAAAAAGAAATTCGTTCGAATCCATCAAAATTTTGTAGCGAAACTACCTTACACCAGTATTATTGTAACGTTTTACCGGTGTTTAGAACGTTCCACCGTCCACAGCGTTGGATCGACACTGGATTACCTATTTAAAACAATAGGCAATGTCCAAGTACCGTTACATTCTCTGACGTCACTATCATGTTGATAACTATCTATAGTGCAAATACTTTGACTGTGACGCTTGACCTCACGTGATGAAATTTTGTAAACACGTAGACAAGGGTTACACGTTTTTCCAATGACATGTGAAGCATGTCGGCATATATTGTTTACCATCATAGAGTCGCATTAGTATAATTTCAGCACTCCGATCAACAAATGCATATGTATGTCAGAGGTTGAGCGGCAATGTCACAGTATTTGCACTATACAATTTCAAGTACAGTGTATGTTATTCTGAGCAAAGTCCACTTTCATGAAGTTTAGCAGTTGCGAGCTAGTTATGTTGGTATGTTCTTATCGCTGTTTCAGAGGCATAGGACACCTAGGGCATATCATCATAAGACTGATCATCCAAGATGTTTGGAAGTTTGTGCTGTATTTCACGGTTGTTCTTTTCGGCTTTGGTGGAGGGTTACTCTTAACCTTAAAGGGAGATAGAAATCTTGATGTCCACGATGAAACGAGGTAAGCATACCCAATAACAAAAAACGCAAACAAGATTTTTTCCGTAAGAATCTATATATAAATTTAAATTTTCAACTTTCAAGAGGTATTCAATACAAAGACTAGTATTATCCAAACGGGGCCAAATATATGAAACGTTGGTCAGAAACTATATAAATCTAAACCGATAATACATTTCTGATTTCTCAAAATATCTTCGCTGATCTCAAAGGACCAAAACGAAAATATAATCTGCACTATGGATGATGTACGGGGAGACTTTTTAGGGCCTTCAAACGGCACAACACTAGCTGCAGTAATAGCAAATAAAAATTAAAACTGAGATCCTTTAAGAGCAGTGAACATATTAATGAGAAATGGGTGTGTCAAACTCTTATTTCTGATTTCTAAAGTTTTTTTTAATGATTTATGTTCAGTAGACATTACCTTTGAAGAATCTGAATGATGCCACCTTGGCATCATTGAGCAACTTTGTATTTTCAAGATGGCATTTAAGATGGCGGCCAGAATTTAAAATAATCTGTAATATGGGTCTCTGGTTGTTTTATCTAGCAAACATATGGTTATGTCAGTGCAAACTGATAAAATTTATCAAAACCATTAGTCAAACTAGTGTGCCTTATCAATATATAGTAATTTTCATATTCTAGATGGCATTCGGGAAAGCAGCCATGATTTCTTGCGCAAAACGAATTTGACCTAGAATTGAGTTTTAACGTTTTTCCCGCACTGAATACATTAAGAACTTAAAAGTCATTGCTCTCGACCCTTTGCCTTATCAAGATAAAGGATAAAAGAGCAATTTTGTATTTCAATATTGTGTATTTCATGATCGTGGAAAGGTGGGTGGAAAGATGGTGAATGTTGATAAAGATCTCGATCTGGTTACAAAAGAAATGAATAAAATATAAAATATGAAATATCAACAGTTTGAAAACAAAAACATGCAAGCTTTAATGAGGAAACTTTTAAGTTGTAGAAACTTAAGCTGCAGTATAATGATCTTACAGTTGGTAAAAATGAAACAAGAGTTACCATTTTAATTTACACTTGAGTGATTGGACAAAAGGCAAGGTCATATGACAGAGGCATAAACACATCAAAACATGTGTTCGCACTAGTGACAACCTCGATATTTGTAGATAAATGTACAGGTGATATTTAAATAAGTAAAACGAAGAACATATCACAAGCAAAAGTATATGTGGGTCAAATATAAAGAGAAGTATTTATAGTATTTATAGAAAGGATCAAACCTCTATATTTTATTTGTTCTATATTAGATGACTCTGCCATTTTATAAACTGGTCTACAAATGATCCGCCAAAGGACAATGTGGACAATTTCCAGTTAAGTATCAGTAAACTAACCCAAAAGTGAATAATGTTAATATGGTATTTGGTAGACGAAACGTTCAGCACAAATATGTCACAAGACATGCAATCCTTGTCCCCACTAAGCGTTGTACAGACATTGATAGGAAAACAACAGAAGCTGATTAAACTAATTAATAAATTAGTGTAGCAGACGATCAGAATTCTAAGTTGATAGTTCAAGGGAGAATATGACATGTACATTCAGAAGTTTGCAAGGGTATTGTCATTGAAAGGATTGATATGAAAAGCACCCATGCAAATGGTGTTGACAGCACTTGACAATTGGAGAAAGATTTCAGCCACTGTCGATGTCACAGATGCATTTTTACTGTTATGTGTACATTACCTGACTCACAGGCTAAGCATTGCTTTGGTAAGTCATCACCAGTGAAAAAGAGGTCTGCCATGATTGATGTAGAAAAACAATAAAAAATAATAAAGCTATTGCTCCTGACCTGATTTAATTTAGTGCGCATGCCCTTTTGGGGTGTTACAAAGTCAGCTATTATTACAAGGTACAAGTAGGCAAAGATCAGGAAAAGGCGCAATCAGTAAAAGATTCCCACTCCAAAAACCGAGGTGGGAAAAAAACAAACTAACAATCAGGTACTTATACCATGAAACATATCGTAAGCCGAATGAGCAGCTATTTTCCCAATAGGTGGCCACTCAGTTACCTTAACTTAACTAAAAATATGAAAACATACATAAGGCGCCAACAGCACAATTTTTTTTAAAACACCAAGACATAAAACAAAAAGAACCACCACAGAAGTATCGACTTGGAACGATCAGTAACACAAAGTTACTGGCGGGCTTAAACCGGTTTTACAGGTACCTAACCTCACCCTCAGCTTCTGCAGTGGTTCATAACATTTAGTTAGTTCTTCGGTCCTCGTGGTGAATTAGTGGAGCTGCTTAATGAGAAAATACTTCAGTTGATGATACAAGCATGAAATTTTCACCATATGTTCTTTACATGACACACATTAAATTCTGATCCCTGGCCACTTGAAATTCCGCCATTTTCAAGATGGCCACCAAAAAACAAAATGGCCGACAGTTGTGAAAGGTGTACATGTAGTAAATTGCCCATATCTTATGTTCTTTTCATCATAGAACAACACTATTGATACCAAAATGAAGCTAAATGATTGTTCTTTGAAATAAAGTTCCAATATGCAAATTACCTCATTTGCATATTTATGAATATTAATAAGATCTTACTTTTTAGGCTAAAAATTGAGAGAAAAAACACATCTTATTTTCTGAACGATGTAAAATGTGAAATGAAATGGATAGCTATGGCTTTGATACTGCTAGACCATAAATTATCATAAATTAACAAAGGCGAATTAGCAGGTTCATGAATATTCATTTTAAAACATTTTAAGACTTTGTATGCCTTTATCTATCAGTTTAGTTTAAAAAGATCATACAGTTAAATGCTTATAGCTTAGGTCCTGTTCATCATAGAACATCAGTATTGATACCAAAATAAAGCATTATGATTGTTCTTTCAAATGGAGTTCAAATATGCAAATTACTTCATTTGCATATTTATGAATATTGAAAGGTCTTATTTTGTTGCCAAAAAAAACTTTAAAAAATCACATCTCATTCTCTGAATGATGTAAAATGTTAAAGGAGATTGATAACTGTGGCTTTGATATTTCTACACCATAACGAATCATAAATTGATAACAGCCAATTAGTATATTCATGAATATTCATTTTAAATACTTAAAGACTATATCAGTTAAGTTAAGAATGTTCATTCTGTAAATTGTCTGTAAATATCACTTTCGTTGTAAAATAAATGTCATTAATACAAGATATATGTCATTGTACTTTCTTTCTAAGCTCGCACGTGTTCACTGGCTAACTGAATATAAAAACGTATTAATTATATAAAACGCATGTTTGATCCCTAAAGTGCATACTTATGCACATATTTAAAGTAAAAATTGACAATTTATGTTTGTAGTGAGCTTCCCACGATTAAATTATTTCCCATCAATTATTTGCTTGGATCTACTAAGTCTGTCGACTGATCATATTATCATCATATCCTTTTTTTAGTCCTTTCTCCTCATCTGAGGGTTGGACTTCTTTGACGAGCCTCCTTCTGTTAAAAGTTGCAAAATTACAGCAATTTCCTTTGGCTCCATGTTGTCAAATCTAAAGGGTCACTGAAGAGGCTTGAATAGCCAAAACCGCAGTATGGCCCATCACCTTTCTCACAAATAAACTCACTGCTCTTAAAGGATCTCAGTTTTATCTTTATTTGCTATTACTGCAGCTGGTGTTGTGCCATGTGGCGGCCCTAAAACGTCTCCCGTACATCATTCATAGTGCAGATTATATTTTCCTTTTGGTCCTTTGAGATCAGAGAGGGTATTTTGAGAAATCTGTAAATTATTATTGCTTAAGATTCATTTTCATACCAACGTTTACTGTATTTGGCCTCATTGTGATTAAACAAGTCTTTATTATTGACTACCCTGTTCAAAGTTGCAAAATTACAACAATTCTCTTTGGCTCCATGTTACCAATTCTAACGGGTCACTGAAGAGGCTTGAATAGCCGAAACGGCGGTATGGCCCATCTCCTTTCTCATAAACATACTCACTGCTCTTAAAGGATCTCTTTATTTTTATTCTTAGACGACCTCTCCACTCTGAGCGATTCTACGGATCGGCAATATCCATTCTAGCCTTCTTTTCGTCGTCAAACAACACTTCATCCCATGATTTCCTTAGCTCGCCGGATCTATTCTGTACAACTACATTTAGCTTGCGTTCTTGAGAAATAAAGCCTTTAATGCGCTCTACATGTCCATACCATCTCATTCTGCTGGAGCGAAGCATTACATCTATATCATGAAGTCAAAGCTATGAGAGAAGTGAGTCTGAGCTTACTTCATCATTCGCCTTGAGATTACAGATCCAACACATCATTACATGGTCATTGCACTGCAGGCGACAAAGTGTAGCCAGTTATTGCCCATGTTTCTGCTGCATGTGGCAGTACATAAATTGAATACACTCGACCTCTGGTCAAACGTTGCAGATTGCGATTGGTGTGGAGAGGGAGTAGTTGACGAAACTTGCCCTAAACCGATTTGCAGCACGTGACTGCAGCCAGTTCACAACCTCCGCCAGCAGAAAGCATGTCTCTCAGATAACAGAATTCTGGTACAGCCTCAACTGTTTCGTCATCAACTAGAACCTCCATCACTAGCCTTCCGTCTATGGGACGCGCCTTTCCTAGGCAGCCAGCGCAGCTAAATTTGATTCCACTGCATTTCTTGTGGATCCAGGACAAGCATCCACCACAGAAGACGGCATTTCTTCCTACACCTGTCTGACAGACGCCACGGATTCTTTCCAGATTTTTTTCAGAAGGTTCAGATTGAGGCCAGAGACCATGATCTTTGTCTTCCCCATGTTCATACAAAGAACTTTCCTCTCCATCTCTTCTTCCCAAGTCTTCAACTTAACAGGTAGTTCTTCCATGGACTCGACAGTGTCATATCATTAGTCATCTGCATACAGCAGAACCCAAGGGCAGCCTGTGCGGAACTCCCTGGATAAAGCCTATAGCATAATGATGAAGAGTAGCGGACTAAGGACAGAGCCGTGATGAACACATACTTTGACACCAAACTCCTCACTGTATCCACTTCCCACTCTAACCCTGCTTCTCATGATCTTATACATGGACAGGACCAGACGCACTAGTCATTCGTCAACTGCCCACCAGATTACATCCCTCAGAACTCGATCAGTAACTTTCTTCAGATCAACGACAGCCATGTAGAGCAGTTTGTTAGTGCCCAAGTGTTTCTCTTGTATTTGATAAACACATCAGTCAGTTAAATAAAAAAAAACATACTTTATAATTGCCAGTATGGCTCATTTCAAGCATACCAGAATGGGCGACAACATACTTCTAAGTTCTTAGCTAATTACTTTCTCCAAATACACATGGTCACAGTAGTCTAACCCGGAGCATAAAAACTTTTGAAGATTATGCCAAGGAGGCGATCGTACCTCATATTGAGTCATATGCCAGAAAACATTCCAGGGTGTGTGTGCTTTTTTATTTATCGCCAAGATAGTCTCAACGATGAGACCAGGCAGAAAATAGTAACTGGTGTATACTGAAAGGTAATTGATAACTGCAGACCTCCAAAATCATGAAACAACTTCATCAGATGTGATGAAAACAATACGGAAGTATCTAGGTTGTAGATAAATTTATTATTGCGCAGAATTATGCACAGGTCATAGTGACAAAAAGGAATGATGTTGTTTGCAATGAAGAAAATAAATTCTTCAAGACTTAGCTCCCACTTTTTGAAGGAAAGCACAATGGCATAGATCTTTTATTAATGACATTTATTTTATAATGGAGGTGTTATTTATAGACAATCTACACCATGAACATTTTACGTCGTTCAGTGAATTAGATGTGATTTTTTTTCAAGTTTTTAGCAAAACAAAAACCTCATTTATTTTCATATATATGCAAATGAGGTAATTTGCATATTTGAACTCTATTTGTAATAACAATCATTTAGCTTCATTTTGGTATCAATATTGTTGTTCTATTATGAACAGGACCAAAGATATGAGCAATTTACTGTATGAACTTTATAAACCAAACTGATAGGTAAGGACATACAAAGTCTTGAAATATTCTAAAATGAATATTCATGATCATGCTAAATAGCTTTGATCAATTTATGATAATTTATGGTCTAGAAATATCAAAGCCACAGTTGTCTATTTTATTTAACATTTTACATCGTTCAGAAAATAAGATGTGTGTTTTTTTTTTCTCTCAATCTTTAGCCAAAAAAGTATGATCTCATTAATATTCATAAATATGCAAATTAGGTAATTTGCATATTGGAACTCTGTTTAAAAGAGCAATCATTTAGCTTCATTTTGGTATCAATATTGTTGTTCTATGATGAAAAGAACCTAAGGTATGAGCAATCTACTACATGTACACCTTTCACAACTGTCGGCCATTTTGTTTTTTTGGTGGCCATCTTGAAAATTGCGGAATTTCAAGTGGCCAGGGATCAGAATTTAATCAGAGTCATGTAAAAAACATATGGTGAAAATTTCATGCTTGTATCATCAACTGAAGTATTTCCTCAAAATCTCTCACCAAGCCGCTCCACTAAATCTCTAACTAGCTATTATTACAACTGTATGTCATTGGTAATGGCATTGTGATCAATGCAGGATGGTTATTTACTTCCAATTCTTGGTGACACTGATGTCACATTATCTTTTATGGTTCAAGAATAAGCCTAGTGCTTCTATGTGCTGCAGTTGCTGCTGAGCAGGACTTTGATGTACAATCTTTTGTTCTTGCCAAGACCACAGTGTATGGGCAATTTCAAAACAAAATGGCCCTGGTCCATTTTGAGGCTTTACACCCCAGTGAGACTCTACTGTATGTATGGAAATTATCACGTGATATACCAAAATAACAAGTACCCTGACGGGCTTGATCTTGTAAAATTTCTTTGATGCTACTTTACTTATAAAAAAGTTATGTAGATATTTGTTGTAAGGAGTGCAAGATTTTTGTGTGACATTTTTCATTGAAGTCAAATTTGAAAGCTATCATACTGCATCAATAAAGGAATAGAAATTAAAGAGACACAAAATATCAAACATATGAATATAGAGATAAAAAAACGAACAACACAGTCATTCTGTTATTTGCAGAGTTTTATATCACCACACGCAAGTCAACTGGGGGTTTAAATGTTAGGAGTGTAAGATTTCAATGTTTTTGGTCAACAAATTTTCAATACTTGTGGTTGTCATTTTTTTCTTACTGTTTATTCTTAGCTCATGCCCTCAATCAGTTAACACAACATTTGGTTTAGCTCTGCCACTTGTTTACCTTTTCATGAGTGTTTTAATGTAAGGAGTGTAACATTTTTCCACTTTATTGCTTAAAATTCAAAGAAACGCCATCACTTTTAAGAACCATCCCTCATAATTTATTGAATTTCTTCAAGATATTAAATTAGGGATATAACGTTACAAAAAAATGTCAGATTTGTTTGTCAAATAACAGTTTTAGTGTTTTAATCCAGTGTCACACTTTGGGGCCATTTTTTAAACTGCCCGTATGCATTAATGGGAATGTTTACATCCGATTTGAAAATTTATCCTTCGTACCATTATATTGGTTTGAACAATCATTATAATGGCTAGTTTTACTTTTTTCCTTCTTCATGACTGAAAGACACAAACTGGTGCTTTACATTGTGTAAATTTGTTTTTGTATGATATATTGTTATGTATGACAGTTACTTGTTGAAAGATGTGCATTCAGTACTGGTAAACTTCCTAAGGGAGTATGCCCAGGAAAGTATGATGTTATACATATGATGTTTACTTGTTGTCCTTAGCAATTATTTACTTTTAGTGTCCCAGATATTGGACATAAACAGGTTGTTTACTTCAGAATTTTCTAGAAATTTCAAATTGTTCTTTGACGGAAAAGTCCGGAAAAATCTGGAAGAACCTGGAAAGATGTAGAATCTTCTAGAAAAATCTTTTTTTTATGTCAAAAGAATATTGTGGAATTTTCTGGAAGGATAATGGCCTCTCTAGAATATTCCAGAACATTAAATTTTGGTAAACAACTTGTTATTTTTAGTATATGATATCATAGAATTTGCTGGAAGAATCCTGAATGTTCCTCAGTGCTATATAAGGGCTACAAATTTTCATAAGGACAATCTTTGGGTACTGTTACTATTAAGAAGTCAAAATCTATCTTACTGGAATTTAAACTTATTCTTGGGTTACTTTGTGATATTCGATTCTGGATTGGGACATAGTGCTATTTTGAAACAAACTTTAATTCTTGGGATCAGAAACTGATACAGACTTGTGTTAAAAAATTCTGAGGGACATTCAGACATTCTTTAAGGGAATTAACATCTTGAAAGGTATTGTACATTCATTTTTGTTTGATTGTATATATGCTTTTGATTGTTTCACATGTAATTACTGGTTAAATCACTTCTAAATAGATTTGTTAAATTTTAAACAAAGCTTGTTGCTGGCTAACCAACTTGTTGGTTTCCTTAATCTTCTAGTTACGCCTGGCACGTAACAGAATATATGTTTGGTTTGCTTGTATTGTGGTTTTACAATCCATTAAATAAACAATTATTCAGTCATGTTCAGATAGAGCTTATATTTCTTTGGTATGAACCAGTACTATTATTACCAGCACCACGGTAACCTCTCCATGATACTGATTATAATAGTACTACTGTTGTGGCGGGCTCAAACACAAACCTCTCAATTCAGAGTATGACACTCTACCATAGGGTACTGTGCCGTCTTACACACATTTGTGATTCTTGCAAAGCTTAATATGTACATGGAACAAGATCTGACAAGAGGGGTCTTATGTCCTAAAAATCAAAATTAATAGATATGAATAACAATGTAAAAGACCAAGTTTCGCTGAGTATTTCCTGAATGTTTGAAGAGATTATCTCCACAAATATATGAGAATTAAACGGTGTGTAGCTGATGCAATCTAAACATGACGCAACTGTAATGAAAAGAAGTTATGACTAAAATTCTCAAACTTCTATGTGTTCCTTGAAGTTCAACACTTAAACCACTGTTCAGCTCATGCTATAGGCACAAATTCACACACAGTGTGTACAACAAAGGGCAAACCTTTTGTTTTAAATGAGGGTATTCCTTATTGCGCAACGGTTGTTATGGCAAAATGTATGATACAAATAAATTTGTTTCATAAGATATTATATGTGTCTTGGATTGTGTTACAATATTAAAGCAGTTTGGTATAAATATCAGGTCATACCAAATATTTCATATAAACTTAAATGCCCAGACCCCTTTTGTCTGACCCACGCTCATATATGAGCTAATACATGGCAAAATTTACGGAAACAGTAAACTGTTAGCACTGAGACCATCCTTAAAAAATAAATTGTTTGCAATTGCCTACCCGGGGTTTGAAGGTGTGGGTAGGTAGGTCGGATATTTTTTGGTCACGTGGAAATATGCAGTATATATTTTGTTTAATATACGTGTAATAATGTAATTATGTCCAACAGGAATCTTAATCAATTTAAACAGAGCCTATAAATTTAAAGTTGACTGAAAATTATATTACTAAATCACCCCTAGCCGCGCTTTGCGTTGCAAGCGCAGTCATTAAAAAAATCGCCTCCAGAAAACCCAATAAAATTTTTTGGGTAGGAGGAAAAATAGTGGGTAGGTAGGCAATTGCAAACAAACAAAATTTTATTTTAGGCCTGAATGGATTATGGCCAAAATTAGACTGGACTACATAAATGGATGCCAAGTATATTATTATGAAGGTTGCCAAAGAAATTAAGTATTACACAGGGAATACAAGCGTAAAAATACATAAAATACATTTTTGACGTTTTGACTACCATCTTGGATGCCACCCAACATATTGGAATTGGATTTAAGTTTTTTTTTGTTTTTTTTTTTGTTTTTTTTTTGTTTTTTTTTTTTTTTTTTAGAAATTTGGAACCTATTGCACTTGTCAAAATGTTTTAGCACCATATTGTTTCATAATTCTTTGCGCACTTCTTTTATTATATATGAGATTGATCTTTTCACACAAAAAAAAATCAAAAGAACGCATTTATCATTACGAAAACTTGCCCATCATTAGGCAGCCATCCAATCCATGAAAAAAAATCTTTAGATGGCAAAATGGGGTAGAAGCTGGCATCCATGCTGATATTGTTCCTAGACATGTACTATCACATATAGGAGTGGATGCCAAGTCTGTAAATGGCCCTGGGTCTCAGAATTAGGTCAGAGGTCAACTGGGTGCAAAATAACAAGAAAATGTATGAAAGCTCTTTTCAGTGTCATTCCTTTGCTGTATTTCCACAAATATTCACCGAAACTACATTATATACACTTATTATGCGTGTGACGTTTATAGCATAACAAATGAGAGTGCTAAGCATATGTCCTAGCAAGGTTAAAGGTCATTTGAGTGCACAATTACGAAGATATTCGTAAAATTACCCGGGAGCTAATTTGACCTACCTTGCACCCCATGACAATTTTTCATGGGTGCCAAATCGTTCATTGGGACCCCAGAAATGCTAAGAATTTTTGTCCTCAAAGATAAACTCTTTTTGCACCATGAAAAATGCATGGTTTCCATGGCAACCGTCGACATGATTCTTTTGCATAGGGGTGGACATACAAAAATAGTCATATCTCCGCTGTTACTTGTCCTAGACCACTGAGCCTGGTCTTGTTTTAAAGCTTAGACATTGCCCTTTCATCCAATGGTAAGTAATGCTAGTGATCTAATTTGCATATTCATGAATTTTAATGAAAACATTAAAAATGACAGAAAAATCGCTAAAAGTCTATAAATAAACTAATTTCAGGCCCAAACGATAATTGAAATACTTTGTTATTAAACCAGTAATGTCATTTGACAAATTTATTGATGTCATGGGCGTTAATGAAAATTATCTCATTTGCATATTCATGAATTTTAATCAAAATGTCGAAAATCGAGTAAAAACACGGGGAAAACTATCACCATTGCAAGGTTTTTGATGGGTTATATGATCTATCTTGTATCTCTGAAACCAATTCTCATGGCTGCCAGTGTGATCAGAGAGACCGCCTTAATGCCATAAAATACTGTCCTCAACAATGAACACATTTGCATGATGTAAAATTACAGAGTTTCCACCTCCACCCCAGCGTAATTCTAAAGAATAGGATGTACTCACAAAAATCTTCATATACCAACAATTATAAGTATGCTCTAGAATACTATAATTGGTGTGATAGTGATGAATGGTCCTGGCAATTTAACCTTGATAGCTATTTTTCAAATCACTGAATTTGCTTATTGAAGAAAATTAATAAAACACACAAGAAATCAGAGAAAAGCATTGGAAAAAATAGGGGGGGGTATACGTACAAAATCACTTGAACCAGAGCTGTTAACAAATCCAGGATGCAGAAATAAGTATCAAATGATGAATGCTTTGGCAATGTACTACGACCCTAAAGTCTGATATAAGAATGATCTGATTTTCAATTTCATGAATTTTAATGAAAACTTCATAAATGGGAATGAAAAGTGGAAAAATTAAACGGGTAAACCTACAGAATGACGTGAATCTCGGCACCCAAAAGCCCTAAAAAGCTAAAAATGGCATCAAAGGATTGCTAGTGCAATATTATACCATCATGTACTACAATATATACCGGTATATATAATTTGATTTTTTGTTTAATGAATATTAACAAAACCTTTCAAATTTAGAGGAAAATTATGTACATATTAAGGCGTTATACATAGAAAATCACATGCCTCCTATCAGAGCTCCATTTGAAGAAACACTGAACATTATCTTTATAGAAATGTACTAGCAAAATGAGCTATCTACACAGATGCCCAAATGTTTTTACACAGCCAGATCTTTTTTATATTGGATAACTTTAGATAACTGGATGTAAGGTTAGCTCGGGAGTATGGTTCAAGTTTCTTGTGTTACAAAATACCAACTCTAATGCAGGCTCTATTCTAGCCAGGCGTAAATCTTTGCATGTAGACTATAATTTTATCTCTCAAATCCTTGATGTAGTGATTTCAGAGGGCATACCCTGGAAAGACAAAATATGTCCTGTCTTTTTAAGACCATCGGCAATTTGCATATGGAGGAAAGGGGCTCTGGCATTATGTACGTTAACTCTTAAGTAAAATTGACCTTGATTGCAAACAATGCAGTGCACAATACCCAGACAATGAAAGTCGGATGCCACTGACAAGCATTACAGAAACCTGTCACCGAGTCGGCCAATACCACTTCCATTCTGCAATAGTAAATGTACAACACTACCTCATATAACCACAAAATATTATGAGGCCCAAAGTAGAATACTCTCCTACAGTACAAGTAAACACACAAACATTGAACCAACAACATTAACTTGTTCACAAACCCAACATCCCAAATACTACAAACCTAAGCCCAAAAGTTTTTGTACATAGTTACTAGAAGATGCAAGTCTTATCTTTAGCATCCACACCCACCCCTGCTGTACTCCGCCTATCTCTAATTGTAATCATTGGCAAAAGTTGACCTGTTACATTTGGTGATCAACCAAATAGATCAGAGAATGTCCAGTCGAATACGATATCGAAAGATGTACACATAGTAAAGCAGAGATTCGTTGACGGATCTGAAATGGGAGCGGAATATATTATGCAGTGGTCTCAGACAAAATGCACATTTGTACTGGTTTGCTGTACAAGTTGGCTTTACAGCCATGTAGTAGAGTGTTGGCTTATCACGTCCTGGTTCAATACTCGCTCGAGGCAAACGGTAAAAACAGTAACTTTTTCACCTGTTACAATATACAAACCCACTTTTCCTTAACCTACCATACACCAGGGGAGTGTGGTAGCCTGGAAGTAGAGTACTAGAGCAATCAAGACACTTTTAAGTCCTAGCTCGTCAGCAAAATGTTGTGGCTTTATTACAACATGGCTGAAAAAATGTTGCCTGGTTCCATCAAAGCATAACCAAACCAAACATTCACCATCCCCATATTACCGTTGGAAGTCTCTATAAATACAAACAGCTTTTAAACACAGTGCCACATACCATTCATACTTTGCCCTATCCTAGCCTACCCAATCTGAGCCTATCCTACCATATCCCTGCCCGTAAACCCTATCCAATACTTTCAAAACAGTTCATGTCTCGTTTGCGCGGATCAAGGGATGTGGCAGGGTAGTAGTCGCCCATCTTAGATTGGTGGCTTTCCCAGATTCTCCGGTTTCCTCCACCTCGGTCAATATCCGCGCCTTCCATAATGTGTACATAAATTTAAAACATTCAGTGGCAGTGAAATGCAGATAACAATTATATAAAAGTGAATTCATGCCATTGTGTTTATTTGTGTTTACTAAAATGCACAGCTCGTTGAATGCTCACAAGATGCGCTTATAGCTTATTTCAAAATTATTTAAATATTAGTTTTATGTATTCTCCACTTTAAATGCCATATGTTTAGATTTTATCACACATATGCATGAATTTCTATCAAAAACCCTTATTTTGGCAGCCATCTTGTAATTTGGCGGTCATCTTGAATTGCCCATGAATGTCAACTGCAACATCTGGACTATAAATCAGGATGTCTATGTGAATTTATTTTTGTAGAAGTATTTTATAGACACTATTGTACTGCAATGTTGGGTTCATGGCGAAATATTCAAAAGAAGTTTACCATTTTAGCTAATGTGTTGTTATGAAAATGGAAAATGCAATTTAAAAATAAATGTCTGAGACTGAGCTACCTATTCAGTGATGTTTTAAATGTGTTTGTTTCAACAAATTTAATATAGATTCCTCAATAAAAGGAGTTTAAGCCAAAGATTTTCCATCATTCTAATGAACATTGGTGTATTTTTCTGAAAAGTTGCTAACTTGCACTTATTGACCTTTTGACCTTTTATACCCTGGTTCAGACAAACATGCTTGATAAAGTGTCATATACAACCCCTTAGTTTATTATTTAGCCACTAGTATACCAAGTCTCAGCATTCAAATCACTAAGTTTGGCCATGATTATACTTGTATATTCAGCTGTGGTAACGTTTCTTAACTTTTGCACTCATTGAACTTTGACCTAATTTCTGACCTTAATAGGCAAATCTGAACATGGCATCCGCCCCTATGGCTTCAGGCATACATCAATTAATATGTTTATGACAACAAATTGCTTCTACTCAATTTTGCCATCTTAAGTGAAAATAAGCCTCAAATGATTGATTGGATGGCTGCCTACATGTGAAATACCGAGATTATTGTCAGCTCTAAAAATTGAACATTTCGTTGTAAAAAATAAATGATATTTTTAATAAGTGTACCTACCGAGGCGGTTCTAAGGAGTACCCAATATCAATATTTTGGATCAAAAATATGGAAAAAGGCATACCTCTTTACACCCCAGTTTTACTATATAAAAGTTGGTTTAAGGGGGTATTTATTGAACGAACATGTTTTCCTGATGTTAATTCAAGTTAATTCGTAAACCGCTGTGCTGTTTATTACACCGCTTGGTAAATTAGAGCTGTACTTATTATTATTAGAGCTGTACATATTTTTGTTATAGCACTTTCTGGGGGATTTTGTTTGTTGGAGTTCGAGTATTGATTGAAGGGCAACCATTTCTTGATTATACAGGATCAAACGGTTACAGGTAATGTAAATTCTACTTCTTTTTCAAATTCTACTTCTTCTTCTTTTACTTCTTCTTCTTTTTTCTTCTTCTTCTTCTTTTTCTTCTTCTTCTTTTTCTACTTATTATTATTATTATTATTGTTATTATTATTATTATTATTATTATTATTATTATTATTATTAGTATGGGTCAGAAAGTTCTGTCATAGGTGGTATACCTATGTTAAGTAGACATGATAGGTTGCTGTACTATACCTTGATTGAAAGGGCTATATTTGTCCTTTAAAATAATGCCAAAACAATTCAAGAAAGAAAGATAGTTTGAAATAGACGCCTTGAAAGACACCTGGGCCAGTGGGATAAAACCACTGGCACGTTTTCTTAAATTTGTGAATATTGTTGTGTGTTTCATTCGTTATATCTTTCTTAAGGATACAGTATGCAATAATTGGTGAAATTTTGTTCATTTTACAAAATCACTCTCATCAAATAAATTATTTTGGTGCCTACATTATATCAAAGGCTCAAATTTCTACAATAACTTATAAGCTTAGAAACTGAAAAACTAAGAAAAATAACTGTAAAGAGCTTCTTTAGTTTTGCTTTCAATTCAAAGCATGACCATCAGTGTCAATAAAATTATCCACGGTCAGTAAAACTCTTTAGCACCCATTAGCAATGCCCCTCTACATGCTATTTATTGGAATGGAAGCTAGTTTACTGCATATGGGTCATATCACAAGAAATTCTTTGTTACACAAAAACAATCTTTGTTATTCGTTTTTGTGTTCGACAAAAGGATAAACAGCCAGACATAAGGGTCAAGATTTATTGAAAATCATTTTTTTTTTAAAACAATAAGCATTCTTTGTTGCATACCTGATTTGCAACTGCTTTTGTCTAACTTTTTAAATCAAGTTTTCTTATAACACCACTCAAATCCTGTGTAAAGGTCTGGTCATCCTGTACAGCCGATGTTTTTGGCTCTACATATGACTACAATGGTTAGATCAGTGTCTTTTGGTTGAGCAGATTATATTATATACAGTCATTATTTTTGTTATGCATTGTTTTGTTATGCAGTGGCTTTTATGTAAGCATATTGTTGAATTCTCAAAGGTTGTGGGCCTATGGGGATATTATATAATAATTTGTTAGCCATCAGATAATGAATCATTGTTTGATTATGCATATTCACAGTACCTGCTTTTATTATCGTTTCTGTTGTAAATGACCAGTTTATCACTAAAGTAAGAATAGAGGGACCAGGAATCGATGCAATTAAATTTAAAGTCCCCCAACATAGAGGGTGGGAAAGAAAATACATAAAACACAACAAAACATTTTCCGACAAAACACCATTCTGAGATTTGTTGTGTAGAGATGGTTACAAAAAAAATGGCATGTGTAGCTGCAGAAGCTGGTTAGAGGCTTGAAATAAAGATTTAAACCAACTAAACAAACAAGAAGACCATTATGATCAGACATGATGCAAGTATGTGTAGTGTATATGCTTCTTTGCAAATAGAATTTTCTTGTGGTGCTGTTCAATTTCTCTTTGATGAACATATACGCTTATTTTGCTAATTAATAAATGGTTTTGGTTTTCACAAGGAAAGTGGCATTTTTATATTAAAGTTCACAAAAATTAATAAGTAAAGTGGAATAGTGTTACCAGTAGTTACTGCAAGCTGATCTGCGGCTTTTGTTTTCGCCTTTGCAAAAATCAAGCTTTATCATGACACGACTCACTGCATTTCTCTATAGCAGCATCACCATTACAAAATTTCCAAAGGTCAGTGTAATAAAATAATTTCCTCTTCATGGTGTCTGGCAAAATCCATTTCATTGAAAGGAGGTAACTGTCAGTCTTTGAACCCCCAGAGATAAAATGTGCCGGTAATAATGTGAGGTCATTTACAACAGGGGGCGATTAATAGCCTAACGGTTTGAGTGTTCGCTGATTGGTTTAAGTATATAAGTATTCATGAATTTTTCATGTTTTCTTTAGCAAAAACCCGCCTCCAAATGCATGGCCTTCAAGATTTCCTATTGCGGGATGTACTGACCAGAAATTTGAATTCAGAAAGCTGCCAATCATGAATAAATTTGCATTTTTATTGATGAAATGAATTTTGTAGCTTCTTGTAAAGTAGACTTTGTGTTGGAACTGTCATCTTCAAAGCATTTCAATTCCTTTCTTATCCATCCCAGTGGAATGAAATTTGGCACATGTGTTGATTGAAGTCTTCTCTTCAAAAGAGTATCTCAGATTTTTTCTACTATGATTTGTTGCTGAGTAAATTGGAGTTTTGTTTAGGATGACCAATCAATTTTGTCACAGAAAATTTAAAATGCAATATCTCAGTTTCAAAGAACTTTAGCGGAAATCCATGATACCGTTTTAATGCTCTAGTGTTAGGGAAGCTTTTCAAGGAAAAAGGAAAAACATATAGCAAAACATGTAGAAGATGAAACATCAAACATGACATATGACATAATTTTACTTAAGCTTTCTTCTAGCCTCTAATTCATAACTTTCAATAAAACAAATGCATTCACCTTAACTTCAAAATCTTGCCTTTAATTTTGTATATAAAACAATATCACTATGACATATAAACATAGTAAATTATGCATTTGAATATGGTTACCCCCTGATTGCATACTGTAGCCTTAACTTCTCCGACTTAATTAAGAATGATAAATAATAGTATATTTAGAAAAGCAATGGGACAAAAATTACCGTTATCGATGCTGTGCTGACTTAATAATAAAGCGATATATATGACGTCATTAAAATACGTAACACTATAGCAATTCTGGTACCGCTGAACCATTATATTTGCTTGCTTTTAAATGAGTTTACTATAGAGCGTACTAGAATGAAACAATAAAATAGTAAAATGTAAAATTTAAGCTCCTTGGTCTACGTGTAGATGTCAATATATGGCTTTTGAATTAAACTGTAATTTTAATGTTCTCGTATGTACAACAAACCATCAATGTTTCATTTTGCAATAACTCAATTTAATTTAGTTGGATGATTTCGTTTCTTGCAGGACATATTCATACATGTTTGAAAAATATATGACATTGGTTATATTTTTTCGAAGTCGGTTTTCTATAATGTATTGCATAGTTTTCTTTAAACTATGCCATCATGAGAGAGTCACGTCTTTTAGAAAGATACATTTGATTTCATTGACAAAAGCCACAAAATTCTTTGCCATATGTTTTGTCAGGGAAATTATCTTTCAGGTGCGGTTCGTTAAAATATTTTACACTCCCGCCAAAACGAAGTTATATGGGCGGTATACTGTTTTCACGCTGTCCGACTGTACGTCCGTCCGTCCGTTAGTGTGTAACACTTATTTCATTAATATCTCAAATACCCACTGATGGAATTTCATGAAACGTTGCAGACATCTGCATACCGATAGGGCAAATATGTACATGCAAAAATAAAGGGCAAGGGTTCAGTCCCTTTCGAGTAACTTCCCTTTATAGTTCTTGATGTCATTTGTACATAGTGAAGATAGTGCATTTACGGGCCGATCAACCCCTACCACATTCTTTGTTTGAACTTTTTGATATTATGCCTACATGGTGTACACCCGTTGGACACTTGCATGAAGAAATAGTATTGCGAAAAAAAAATACAGAAGGACAGTTATGAGAGCTTATACAATTTTCGTAGTTTTTTTTACAGGTAAGGGCTTTCACGGGCCGATTAAGTCCTACCACAGTTTTTGAAGGAACAATCTGATATCATGCCTACATGATGCACTCCCATTAGACATTGGCATGAAGAAATTTTGTTGCGCATACTGAACTTCTCTGCGCCTAACTGCCATGAGAAATAACACAGAATTTCCATCAAAAAAGCTCAATCCGATTTAAGAAGTTATGTCCCTGTAGACCGTCGAAACGATATACCTGAGTTTCACCGATAATGTGTTACCTGTAGCTAGTGTGAGAGTTTTGTCTGATCATTAATTTACCTGTAGGAGACCGGGAACTAATTATATCAACATATCCCAGAAGTCAAAATCTGTGGGTTGCTCCGAGACTGTTATCTGGTAATTCAGGTATATTTTGATGGCCCAAGTGTTACCTGGAATGTAGAATAATCTGTCAAAGAGCAGGGATTTAGCATTGGAGCCTATGCGATAAATAATTATTTCTAAGTCCCCTTGTACTTTCCTTACCTGCACCAAGAAGACGAGAATCTGGTATAGAGCGAGAATCTCGCTTAATGGATGAGTTTGTAAGCCCGTTTTGTCATGCTGATAGGACTCCATGGCTCAATCTGGATTTCATTTCTTCATATAATCAAAACGTGTAATTTTGTTTTAAATAGCATCTCAGAGTAGATGGACTCGATGCGCTTGTGGTTGATTATTTTTGTCTCTGCCCTTGTCACAGCATTGGCGTGGCATACAGAGACAATATACAACCAAGGTGAAAATTATGCCTGCATGGCAAAAGATAAAGAGATGAAAAATAGGGCAATTTTTACTTGTTAAAGTACACGAACACACTTCGGTATGATATCGAAAAGGATAAGTCGAGACAATATCATGTCTCATTGATGCCCAGGCCTTAGAGTGCATGTACATTTAGAGATAAAGTAGCATAGGAAGTGTATTTGAGCTTCTAACGCGGATGTTTCGTATATGCTATACGACTTATATCTTCACATCAGTTTGTGAAAATGAACATTTAAAGTCATCATTACAAAAACTTGCCCTTGCAATATATGGACTTTTTTCAGCTGTAAAAACAAAAATTTTCATAAAACAAAAGAATGACATTTTTAATCAGTTAGCTCAAAACAATGATTGTGGGTTACGTTAGAACCGCCTCGGCAAGGTGGTTCTAACGAGTACCCACAATCTATGTTTTGGATAAAAATAACGCAAATAGGTATGCCGCTGCAAACCCCAGTTTTTTTCTGTATAACAGTGGGGTTCAAGGGGATATACTTTTCATGGACATGTTTTCCTGATAATTAAAACCCTGGTGAATTTCTCAAGGTACCGTCTGCATGGTATTAATCAATTTAAATGGTCATTCTAAGCTTACTCCTATTATTTATAAAACACCCGATGTGATTTTCTAAATGATTATTTTTGTTATCATGACAAGGATGTCCAAATTAAAAAAAACCTCTGTCCGACAAAAACCACTGTCTGGCAAAACTGCCCTTTGTTTCGATAGGAAAAAGTTACTCGTATCAGGCCAGGCTTCTTTTTGTGCGGTCAAGAATATGCAATTATTTGATAAAACCGCCCATGGAAAATATTATCAATGTTTCTCTTTAGAGAGACATTGATATTATTGATAATTTTGGCCCAGTATTTAATTTTTTGTCGAATATGTCCGTTCCTTTTTAGGTCACGCGTGCCACCTGGCCACTGTCCTCGTTTCTCACTTTGCCTTGGGGTGCGAAGTTTGTCTACTATAAAAAAGATATTTTATAAACTTGGCATCTGTATATTCGGCGCGGCGCAAGAAAGCCTGTTTTCGGGTATGGGAACACTTCTGATATAAGCAAACATGTACAACCAGAGTAGCTACTTTCCATTTTATTTCAAACGACAAGAAATTACGATGAAGAAATGCGTAGTTGATGCTGGTCGGCGGTTGGACATATGCAAGAAACATATATCAATAATGATAAAAATAACTATAATACATGTATTTAATGTTTAACATTAATTGCAGTTTATGGGAAAGTGACTTGTTTTTCTAAATGACTTCTAGCCTAGCATATATGGTCTACTTATATATACCCTTGACATGCAGATTCAATTTCAGTTTTGAAAGAGCACTTAATGTTACAGTGCTTACATGGGTCTACCATTTTGTTTGTAAAGACACCTTACATGGGTCTATTTATGGTAGATTGCTTACATGGGTCTACCATTTGTTTGTAAAGACACCTTACATGGGTCTACTTATGGTAGATTGCTTACATGGGTCTACCATTTTGTTTGTAAAGACACCTTACATGGGTCTATTTATGGTAGATTGCTTACATGGGTCTACCATTCGTTTGTAAAGACACCTTACATGGGTCTATTTTATGGTAGATTGCTTACATGGGTCTACCATTTGCTTGTAAAGACACCTTACATGGGTCTATCTTATGGTAGATTGCTGACATGGGTCTACCATTTTGTTTGGAAAGACACCTTACATGGGTCTATTTATGGTAGATTGCTTACATGGGTCTACCATTTGCTTGTACAGACTGCTTACATGGGTCTATTTTGTGGTAGATTGCTTACATGGGTCTACCATTTTGTTTGTAAAGACACCTTACATGGGTCTATTTATGGTAGATTGCTTACATGGGTCTACCATTTGCTTGTAAAGACTGCTTACATGGGTCTATTTTATGGTAGATTGCTTACATGGGTCTACCATTTGTTTGTAAAGACTTCTTACATGGGTCTATGGTAGATTGCTTACATGGGTCTACCATCTGCTTGTAAAGACACCTTACATGGTCTATTTTATGGTAGATTGCTTACATGGGTCTACCATTTTGTTTGTAAAGACACCTTACATGGGTCATTTTATGGTAGATTGCTTAAATGGGTCTACCATTTGCTTGTAAAGATTGCTTACATGGGTCTATTTCATGGTAGATTGCCTACATGAGTCTACCATTTGTTTGTAAAGACTTCTTACATGGGCGTCTTTTATATGGTAGATTGCTTACATGGATCTAGCCTTTGCTTGTAAGTCTTCTTACATGGGTCTGTTCATATGTATACTGCTTACATGGTTCTACCATTTGTTTGTTAAAATGTCTTGCATGGGTCTATTTCATTGTGTTGACTGGGACGTAAAACATCCATTCAAACAAACAAACAATCTGATAGTGTGTAGCCTTTCTTATATGAGTCAATTTTTGTGTGTAGACTTCTTACATGAGTCTATGTGCATATAGTCTTACTATAGGGGTCTTCTTTTGCATGAGGCCTTCTTTTTCATGTTTTAAGACTTCTGAACAGGTTTACTTTTTGTGAGTTCTACTTTTACTTCTTTCATTGTGATAATGGTGGTGATATTCATTGGCTATTTGGGGCTATCTCCTGACTCAAACTCCTGACTTGAGTCATTCGATTTGGCCATAGTTCACAAATAATTCACCATTATTTTTTCTTTTACCCCAAATATCCTAAATTTGAGTTCCTCCCCTCTTTGCAGATTCCCGCCATCAGTGCTTGTGGCGTGAACCTGCACTCTGGGAGGACCAGTCATGGGACTGGCCCCTTATAGCCAAAGTGGATTTTCTGTTTGTAGTTGAGCGTTAAGTATTTAGAATTTTGTGATTTGTAATAAATAAACTTTACATATTTCAGTCACTCTTCGATTATCATTCTTTCCCATAAAATATAAATTAATTCTGTATTCTGTAAATTAAACATGACCGCACATGATTTCTTGAAATATTAAATTTTTTGTCAAGTAAGTGTATTGGACATAATGTCAGCTTTTGAAAGTGCAGACATACAATATTTAATTTCAATCATTTTTGCCCCATCGGGTATTAAACTGAAGTATTTTCTTGAATTTCTCACATCTTTCTATTACCTGAGGCAACGAATTGCTCTTCGATATGTCACAATATTACCTGTAATAGTTATTGTAGAGACTTAGTAAAAATCCAAGCAAAAAATAATTTCCAGAAAGAGTTGAAACTGGTACTATCCTACATCAGGGAAGCAAAAAGGACTAATGCTATATTCATTAAACTTATATGCATGTAAAGTATGGAATGTGCAGATAGCAAATATAACAAAGTACAAGTAGGCAAAGATCAGGAAAAGGCGCAATCAGAAACTAAATTAACAATCAGGTACTTATACCATGAAAACATATCGTAAACCGAATGAGCAGCTATTTTCCCAAATATGTGGCCACTCAGTTACCTAAACTTAACTGAAATATGAAAACATACATAAGGCGCCAACAGGGCAAAAAAATTAAACACCAAGACATAAAACAAAACAAGTAGCCCAAGGGCAACGATCGCTCACCTGAGAGTCAACAAGTACAGTCACTGGACAAAGTTTTGTTGTTTTTCCATATATGGGTATGACGGTCATCTTGGTCAAGTTTCAGGCCTATGGCTGCAATGGTTTCCATAGGATCATTGGTCCTGTAAATGCTTACCCGAGACCTAGTTGTCACTTTTTCCCATGTTTCCATGTTTGCCTATGTTTCCAAAGTCGACCTTTACCTACATTAATCACATACCTTCATCTACTCTATCAGTTGTTTGCATCTATCACTTTTCAGTTCTCAGGCTGCAATAGTTTTCAAAAAATAACATTTTAAAAGCACATAGGCTCCTGAGGTCCATTTTTTATTCAGAATCATTAAATTTCAGTCCTACTTCCCATTTCCTGCAAGACTTTCACTTAAAATGACATTTTAAAAGTTTTTCCCATTCAAATGCATTGACGACCTATGTTGACCTTGCCATAAAACAGGTCAAGGTCACCACAGGGTCATGTTTTATATATACATTGTAGTACTTGAGTCATCCATACTTATGCAAAGTTTCGTTGAAATCGGTTCACCGGTTCTGGAGAAGAAGATATTTAATGGTTTTTACCATATATGGGCATGGCGGCCATCTTGGTAATGTGACCTGGATTATTTATATACTGTAAATTCGGAAATTTTCGCGTGACTTTTATTTCGCGAATTTTCGATTTCCGAATTATTAGCGAGTTCTTGAATTCGCGAGCGAGTACTTGTGCTGTCTATAAAGCTTTTAATAATTCTTTATTAGCGAGAACTTTATTTTCGCGAGGCATCGAATTCGCGAATATTAGCGAAAATTAAGTTCTCGCGAAAATTTCCGGATTTACAGTACACATTGGTTCCCACTTCCTATAGAAAAAAATCTTTGAAAAGTGTGTATGGACGACAGACCGGCCAAGGTCAAGAGATGACCTTGACCTAAATTAATCATATACCTTCATCTAATCCATTAGTTGTTTGCATCTACCACTTTTCAGATCTCAGGCTGCTATAGTTTTCAAAAAATAGCTAATCTCCACTTTTCCCATTATAAGTCTATGGAAACTTAAAGTTACCATAGCAACCAGAGTTCTTATCCGACTGAAATAAAAAAAAACACAAATTATGTAGAGGCTACTGTAAGGAACATGTTTACAAAGTACAGGATTCATCCACTTGACAGTTTCTGAGGAGAAGATTTTTTTTTTTTTTTTTTTTTTTTTTTTTTTTTTTTTTTTTTTTTCAAAATTTTGCCCTTTATGGGGCCCCAGCAACCAATGAAAATAAAGGATTAGAACAAAACTTGCAAGAAACGTCAAACACTACTCAATAAACATTTCTGCAAAAGCAAAATTCAAGTGTCTGCAATTTTAGCGGAAAAATAGCCGATTTCCACTTTTCCCATTATAAGTCTATGGAAACTTTAAGTTGCCATAGCAACCAGAGTTCTTATCCGCCTGAAATAAAAAAAACAAATTATGTAGAGGCCACTGTCAGGAACATGTATACAAAGTATAGGCTTCATCCCCTTGACAGTTTCTGAGAAGAAGTTTTTTGAAAGTTTTTCGAAATTTTGCCCTATATGGAGCCCCTGCAACCAATCAAAATGAAGGATTTAGACAAAAGTCACATGAAACGTACAGGACTACACAATAAACATTTCTGCAAAAACAAAATTCAAATATCTCAAAGAAGACAGCAAAAATAGGCAATTTTCACTTTTCTCCATTATAAGTATATGGGAAGCATAAGTTGCCATAGCAACCAGAGTTCTTATCCGATCGAAATAAAAAACACAACTATTCGTTTCCCCCACCTGTAGATGCTATATGTGAAATATGAAAAGATTCGGCCTGGCAGCTTCAGAGGAGAAGTCGTTTGAAAATGTTGACGACGGACGACGGACGCACGGACGCCGGCTCGACTACCATACTATAAGCTCACCTTGTGAGCCGAAGGCTCAGGTGAGCTAAAGAATTACCACAGAAGTATCGCCTTGGAGCGATCAGTAGCACAATGTTACTGGCGGGCTTAAACCGGTTTTACATGGCCATAACCTCACCCTCAGCTTCTGCAGAGGTTCATAACATTTAGTTAGTTCTTCGGTCCTCATGGTGAATCTCTAACTAGTCAATGAATCATCAAGAACAAACAAATAAATCACGATAAACATCCTGATGAATCAAAAACCAGGACTCACAGATTGAGTAAGCTGCCCGACGATGGAGATCCCTGGGCGCCGAATAACCTACTAACTCCGGAGCAAAAGAAAAACACCAGTTGGACCCCGATGGGCCAAGCAACAGACAAGAAGCTCCGGCCCCAACCAACTAAAATGAATAGTTTTAAGACGGGGTCATCTAAATTTGACAAGTAAGGTCCCTGTCAGTGCTTTCGGAACTCCAGTAATTCATCGGTATTTTCCGGTAAAAATGCAGGTGAGTTTAACATGAAATATTTTTGACAAAACGGCAGCTATGAGATCTAAAACAATCTCTCGCCTATCAACTCCTACTACAGTTTCTGATGGAACCATATCATATTATGCCTACATGATCTACAATTTTGGACATTTGCATGAAAAATAAACTCTATTGCGAAAAGGTATTCTTTGACAAAATGACAGCTTTGATAACTTAGACATTTTTTCTATATTTTTTTTTTTTTTACAGTTAAGGACATTAACAGGCCGACCAACTCATACCACATTTTAATTTTAGAAGGAACAATTTGATATCATGCCTACATGATGTACTGATGTACACCCATTGGTTATTTACATTTGCGAAAAGAATAATGTTTTGACAAAATGACAGCATTTTAGTTTTTGAAGAAACAATTTCATACCATGCCTACATGATGCAGAGCTATTGGTCAAATGCATTAAGAAATATTATTGTGAAAAAATATTTTTGACAAATTGACAGCTATGAGAACTTAGCCCAGCAGACATTTGACGTCGGTTGGACGTCAGATAGACGTCAGACTCCGACGTTATAATGACGTTGGATTTAGGTTGATTTTGAAAGTTTGTTTGACGTCCAAAACAGACGTCATTCTGACGTCAAAAACAGACGTCATTCTGACGTCAGAAAAACAACGTTGGTTTGATGTCTCAAATGTGACGTCATAATGACGTTGGGGTTAGGTTGATTTTGAAAGTTAGTTTGACGTCAAAAACAGACATAAATCTGACGTGCTAAAACCGATATCGTGAATGTAATTATAATTAACATTCTGAAATCCTGATGTGGATTCAGAAGTGCGGTGATGAAATATTGTTATTCCCTTTCACTCCTTTGATAGAGTTATTCGGGATATACAAAATGTTTAAGATGATAAATCACTCTGATGTTGCAATGGTATATCTTATTTATGTCAAATTTTATTGCTATATGGTGCTAAAACAAATAAGACATTAGTGTAAATAATAAGACTATTGTGAACAATCAATAATTTAAAATGGTGAAATAAGTATTAAAATATACAAATTTCATTTTCGTCTTAATAGAAGGTTTAATAATTTAGTGAAAGACTTTATTTTGGTTAACAAATAATTATTTTTTCTAAATTAAGCATGGTGGGCGAAATATGTGATTTCCGATACGAGACCTAGATATGACTTTTTTAAAAGTGGCAATGTTGAAATTATTATTTGAATTTGATTTTGTTACATAATTTGCGCAAGAAATTATGTCAGTTCAAGGGCAGCTAACTCTGTCGACATATGACGTTAGACTTACGTTTGAATCCGGCGTTATTTCGACGTCATATCAATACGTCCACTGACGTCAGGACTGGACGTCAGGTGGACGTTGATTATTGGTTTTATTATATACCTACCAAAAATAACCATTGATACTACCCATTTTCCGAGACAAAAATACGGAATCTTGTATCACCACACTGTCCTGTTACGATTCCGTATCACCATCCTCCATTTTTTACCCAACAATATAAAATCCAGCACCTAAAGCCGGCATCTAAATCTGAATGACAACCAAAGTAATTTGAATTTTCTATTTTAATTTATAAAACAACAACTGTTTCGGAAGTTAAAGAGGTTCGCTTGTCATCAAAGCAACATAATTAACAAAAAAATAACGACTTTTCTAGCTTTGACGTAAGAACTGGCACAATGTTACGTCATCAAAGATTTTACGCAACGTCGTATGGTACATCGTCATAACGTCGCAAATTTACGATTTGAATTCTTGTGGCTGATTACTTTTGTAGGTATATAATAAACGCGTTATTACTTCAGTAACTTGATCTGATGGGTCGGATCACGTCTCGTAGCTGCGCCAGGAAAGACCGGATCACGCTCTTCGCCGACTCGCGTGACTGATCTGGTCTTTCCTGACGCAGCTACTCGACGTGATCCGACCCATCAGATCAAGTTACTGAAGTAATAATGAGTATGTGACGTCGTGACCAAAATACAACCAATATCAGACGTCAAGTTGACGTCAGATGCCTGCTGGGGACGTGTTTTTCGTATATGTCGTCAGAGTTAGCTGCCCTTAAACTGACATAATTTCTTACACATATTATGTAATAATATCAAATTTCAAACTTCCCACTTAAAAGTCATATCTGAGTCTCGTATGGGAAATCCCATATTTCGCCCTCATGCTTAATTAATGTAGAAAAAATGATTATTTATTAATCAAAATAAAGTCTTTCACTAAATTATCAAACTTTCAATTAAGATGAAAATAAAATTTGTATATTTTAATATTTATTTCACCATTTTAAATAATTATTTGTTCAGAATAATCTTATTTCTCACACTAATGTCTTATTGGTTTTAGCACCATAAAGCAATAAAATTTTGCTTAAATAAGATGTATCAACATCAGGCTGAATTAATATCTTGAACATTGTGTATGTCCCGAAAACATCTTAAACATTTTGCATATCCCGAAATGTTTATCCAAGTACTGGTTAAGGTGGACCTAGGAACGGTGTCAAACGAAAAACAAAAACAAAAAAAATCAACCTAGTACTGGTTTTTACCCAGGAACGGTATTACAAAAAGCAAACCCCGGTTTGAGCCTTCGGGTGCTCGCCGGGAAAAGCAACCTCCAAGTACTGGTTCTACCCAGGAAAGGTAACTAAAAGCAAACCCTAGTACTGGTTGGTTCCCAGGAAGAAAAAAACCGAAAACATCTTAAACATTTTGTATATCCCGAAATGTTTATCCAAGTACTGGTTAAGGTGGACCTAGGAACGGTGTCAAACGAAAAACAAAAACAAAAAAATCAACCTAGTACTGGTTTTTACCTAGGAACGGTATTACAAAAAGCAAAACTCCGGTTTGAGCCTTCGGGTGCTCGCCGGGAAAAGCAACCTCCAAGTACTGGTTCTACCCAGGAAAGGTAACTAAAAGCAAACCCTAGTACTGGTTGATTCCCAGGAAAAAAAAACGAAAAACTCTATCAAAGGAGTGAAACCTAAATCCTCCTTCCGGTTGAGCCTTCGGGTGCTCCCGGAACAACTAACCCACAAAAAAACAACCTCGTATAGTACTGGTCTCGCCCAGGAAAAAAAAAATAAATAAAAAAGGAGTGAAAGGGACTATAAAAAGTGCATCACTGCTCTTCTGAATCCACTGTTATTCAAAAATGCGAAAAAATATACACCTTTAACTATTTATATGACATTAATTCAAACGTCGTTTTTAGGACGTCAGATTGACGTCAGCTTTCAGACGTTAAACCGACGTTGGCTTTAGCACGTCAGATTGACGTCTAGTTTTGACAACAAACAAACTTTCAAAACATGAAATCAACCTTACTCCAACGTTATTATGACGTTGGAGTCTGACGTCAAACTGACGTCCAACGGACGTCAAATGTCTGCTGGAAGTAACATAGAAAAAAAAGAAAAAAGAAAGAAAGAAAGCAAAAGAAACACACGAAACGAATGATCTGATTTTTACCCAAAGTTAAGTTTCATTAATTTGCACACCACACATGGTCAGAAGTATGAAAAACACAAGGTCTAAATCACGTCTTGATTACGACGTCTATAGTTGGACGTCAAAACAACGTCCAATCCAGACGTCCAAAAGACGTCAGGAAATGACGTCTGATAGACGTTGGAAATTGGTTATATGACGTCGCGACCAAAATATAACCAATATCTGACGTCGAACAGACGTCAGGTGCCTGCTGGGAGACTTAGACAATTTTGCTTAGTTTTTTTACATGTAAGGGCATTCGCTGGCTGATCAGTTCCTACAAAAGTTTATGATGGATCAATTTGATATCATGCCTAATTCTAATGCACTCGAGAATGTTACGCGACGTCTTATTGGATAACGTCAAAAATTTGCGACAGTATATTCTGCGATGTACCGTCGGAAACCTAACGTCATGAGCAACGTCGCTTCTGATTGGTTAACGTCGTGGTTATACGTCGCTCGTCACGCTCACATTTCGTGAAAAACAAAGCCTTTTTCGATGTTTATAGTTAAAAAGTACATTAGAATGGGGATAACAATATTCAAATTTTTCATTTGGGGTGGTATATCGTCGGATATATGGTCGGAAATCATGTTTTACGGCTCCGCTAACGCGTCGCCGTAAAACAAAATTTCCGACCGTATATCCGACGATATACCGCCCCAAATGAAAAATTTGAATACAGTTATCCCCTAAATGATGCAGACCCAATGGACATTTGCATGAATGACTTTTATTGCCAAAATTTAGTGGTTACCCTGCGGGGGTATTTAATAAGCATTGCTTATTGGCTATTTTTTCATTGAATGTAAGTTACTGAGAAATAAAGGGAGTGACAGTACTTTTTGACCGATCCTCGTAGAGATGTTCGGCGAACATAATCCAAATAGTGATACTAATAATAATGATAATAATAAAGATGATGGTTCCCTGTAATTTTTAAATTCGATTGTGTTGTGCTGAACACCAGATGCAATCTATTTGAATGAAATCGATATTGCGGATCATTTATTATTTACAAGGTAGGTGCTAAAGCAGTATTTTCTTTTGATTTAAATACTTTTGCGACAATCTAAGCTGGAATTAGTTGTCCCGCTAGCCTGTTGGTTATCATTCTGGATTTCTGTGCACTCGATCCGAGTTCGAATCCAACTCGTTTCTGTTGTTGTTATCATACTCAAATAATGTGTCCACTAATGTGTGTTTGAAATAGATATACGTTCATTATTCATAACGTTTGTGTCCCATATGCATTCTCTCATCTAGTAACTATACTGAGACACGAACTTTAAGTTGTTACTCTCTGGCTCAGTGGTAGGCTCTCTGGACTCCACTGTCCAAGCGATCCGAGTTCGAATCCAGTGAAATGTTTGTTTTTAATTATCATTATTTTTATTATTATTATTATTATTATTATTATTATTATTATTATTATTATTATTATTATTACGTCATATCGTATTGTTCGCGTTTTCAGTTCGATGACGCTTCGATATTACGGCATCAAAATAAAATTATAAACTTCAAATACCTGTTCAAATACCACCCTTAGTATAGATTTCTTTCATTTGAAATCCGTAAAGGTATTATGTTTTATTTAAAATGCGTTAAGAAACATCGCAGAAATATGGATCTTTTGTCATACAGCGGTATGTTTAACTTGCTTTGCCAAGTTCATTTGCTGATTTGTATAAAAAAAAATCGCTTGTTAACTTGTAATAAATACAACAGGAGTTCCTCATCGCAATAATTTCAACGCACAAAATTGGGATAGACATCTTATACTGAACAGGAATTACTACAGTGTCACGTCATGCTGCTAATTTTGTCTTCCCAGCTTAATTACCGAGTTTACGGACAAAACAGGAATTTCAAAACGTATAAACTCTGCGTAAAATAATGTCTTAATTTAATTAAGGTGCTTTTGCTAATCAATTATTTCAAAATTGATAACACAAGGACAATAATTTTAATACTACGCGAAGCCACATTATCATAGGATTTCAAAACACTAAACGATAATCAATTGTCATTTCAAATGCAAATTCTAATTTCGAAATCGCAAGTCTTACAAAACGTCCCAAACGGCGCAGTTCTGTTCTGAAAATAGAAATACCAATTTACTAGTCCGATACTGGTCACAAACACTTAAATGTACAAAATGATGATGCTGTTGATCATGTGAGTAACCTAAAATACAGTATCTTTTTCAAGTAAATATGCCGATTTACAGAGTTGCAAATGAATTTTACGCAAGTATTAAGCATGTCCCACGATGCAAAATTTAACACCGACGTCTGACGCAACGATCGAATGATGTTTTGACGTTAAAGAAATTTCCCCAATATCGTGGGATTCGTCTTAACTATTTTCAGACGATCTAACCAAGAAATTGAAGGGCCAATGTTACAGATAGAGCAGTTTTACACTGTGAAATAAATGAGCATCGTTATTATAAAACCGTATTTTACCTGTGCAAGATCAAAGGCGCTGATCAGCTGTGCGTTACCGATCAGTGCCATTATTTGTGCTTCAAGGGTAGCATAATACATACTCTTCTTATTTCCGACATTTCAAGCTGCAACGATCATGAAAATGCGCAATCAGAGTGAAGAAACAAAATTAACAATCAGGCACTAATACCATGAAAGCAGCTATTTTGTTTGTTTGTTTGTTTGTTTGTTTTGTTTGTTTTTGGTTGGTTTCTACGATGTTTAACATCTCTGCCAACAGCAATGGTCATGTTCGGACGTTGGCCATATTTTATCGATTAAGATGACAATCAAAATTAATCCACTCAAGTCAACTTAAACTTGTACGTAAGTAAGTAATGATTTATTATAGTGTCACATATCAAATATACATATAAACAAAGTACATAAAACAACATTAACGTATTTGATATCCAGCCATTAAGACTTATGAGACACTGTTTGGATTAAAAAAAGCAACATAAAATATGAACATGTTCTAACATACGATTGAGCATGCACTATATACAAAATATATCTATATTGGAAGAAATAAAAGATAAAAACTACAATTTTATAGGTCACCTACGTAACATTATATTTCAAAGCAAAGGTACAAGTATTCCTTTTGACATCCACCCGACACACAGAGGTACCAGCGTTGAAGCTGCGAGCCGTTATGAAGACTGGCTCACCAGGGACAACAGGCACCGGGGCGTCGCGAGAAGCTTCTCCACGTGCCATCCCGTCTCTCAAGGTGACATTTGCATGTGCCCGGAGCAGTCGGGGGCCTCTGTGTGTCGAGCGGACACCGATACTCGTAACAATACTTATCACCGCGTCATTCTTAGTTAATACACATTAATTATTTGTCCATAAGATACATGTAATTATTTAACGATACAAAAATGATCGTCTACGGTTCAAAATATCACAGAGGATTTTGGCAGTTAGTTTTACAATATCACAGTTTGAGAGCAATATACACATTTTATCAAAATTACTTAAGATATCAAAATTCTGCAATACATTTCTGGCTTTTGCAAAGAGAATATTACGCAAGTCTTCATAAATAGGACATTCGCAAATGACATGACATTCGGATTCCACAGCATCACAATCGAAGCATTTGCGTTCATTTATAGATAGGTTTTCATACCTTCCGGTTTCTATTTTAATTGGGGCTACACCACATCTGAATTTGGCCAAAGCACTCCTATGCGCCCTAGGAATGTCATCTAAAACATAACTTTCAGTGTCAAATGTGTCTTTGAAGGACTTATATGAACGAAGCTTGCTTTGGCTACCATTCGGACGATGCGTATTGTCCAGGTCAGATCTCCAGTTAGATTTAAATACAGAAAACTCTTAGAGTTTTCGTGAAAATTTTTTAGTATAAAACTTTTAGAGAAATTCGAGTTTTCATCGCAAATAATATCAAGGTTTAATGATGTCATGTGGGCTTTGAATTTAAAATACCAATTTTTACACGATGCCGAGGAGTTTGATATAGACCATGAAAATATGCGTTTGTTTATACGACCCTTTATACGTATGGATTGTTTGACTTGAACCACTTTTCACGCGCAGGCTCATACACTCTTAGCAGTTTACCTGTAAACAGTGGCCAGTCAGTAGTTTGTAAGCTTTGCCTGGATGCACAAGCTGTCTATCTATTTGTCTGAGTCACAATGGGCGGCCCATCACTTGTGTAAACTGATAAAATACAAAGCGTATCAACTTGAGCGAAAATAATACAGTGCATCACATATTGCAATTTCAACAAAATGTATGCATTTTTACAGAACGTTTAGCTGTATTATAATGCTGCTTTTTCTGGCATCAACGTGTGTTGTGATGCTCAACATTTTCATTGCACAACTGAGTAGCCGCTACCAGAGGGAAACTACAAAGGTTAAAAGGAGATTCGAGAGTTATAGAGCTTCAACTATAGCCAAATACGAGAGAGGAGAGGATATGGCAAGCTTTAACTTCTTCTGTTGCTGTAACTGTTGTCTTGTGAGTATATTTTATGCATATAAATCAGAGAATCGGCGATTACTGGGGTATCAGTAATGATTAAATTGCTATTATCAGCTTGTAAATTATGATTTCAAGATGATTGATTAAATTATGATAACTATGACAGATTAATAAAATTACATGCCCGTCAATCCGTTTTTCCGTCATTTCGTCAACATTTCGAAAGTTATGTTGAATAACTTAGTCTATATTAACCAATTTGGTTAAAAATTCATCAAATCTGCACCATCAGACAACACATGTGTGGTATGTATTGAGGGACCCAAGGGTCAGTATTTCAAAAGTTATGGGATTTCTAAGCAGGTACAAGTAGTCAATGATCAGGAAAAGGCGCATTCAAACCCGAAAAAACCAAATTGACAATTATGTACTTTTACTAAGAGAACTTATCGTAAGCCGAGTGAGCAGCTGTTTCCTAATAGTCGGCAACTCAGTAACCTTAACTTAACTAAATCTAGGAAAACGTTCTTAAGGTTCAAACAGCACAGAATTTCGACTCCAAAACATAAAACAAGTAAAACCACAACAGAAGTATCGCCAATGTAAAAATACTGGGGGCTTAAACTAGTTTACAGGGTCCCAACCTCAACCTCATCTTCAGCAGTGGTTCACAACATTAAGTTAGTTTTTCGGTCCTCGTGATGAATCTCTAACTTGACAAACAAATAAATATAATAATGATAACCACCATGATGAATCAAAAACGAGGACTCACAGATTCAGTAAGCTGTCCTACGATGGAGATCCCTTGGCGCCGAATAACTTACTGAAATCCGGAGATAAAGAAAGACACCAGTTGAACCCCGGTGGGCCAGGCAACAGACTAGAAGCTACGGCCCCAGCCAATTAAAATTTATAGCTTTAAGTCGGGGCAATCAAAGAATCTGACGCGCTATGATTTCATCTTTTTTCATTGTAAATTCTAGCCTTTGTGGGTGAAACATTTTGACGAAGAAGTTGACTCTTTGGATCGCCTGCACGATGAGGGACTATGCAAAACACTTCGTCGCTGGTGCCGCTTCTTAAATTGCCGGATACACAAATAGATGTGTAGTTGTTCCGGACGAGGAACTTAATCGGCGGGATGTGACCAGAGATATAAGTGACTGTGAATCAATCTGTGAACAGTTATGTTCGTGTAAACCAAAACCGCAAAGAAAAGCAAATGCATGGGGCTGTATGTGCGAAGAATCTAAAGGTGAAAGGATTTCAGATGTTATGTCTACAGGTCAGCCTATATTTGATTATGAAACCCCCACATGCGAATACAGATTAAGATGTTATTATAGGAATTAATTTTATTTTTGTTGATTTTATCGATGTGTAAACTCAGGCGAATTATCACAAACTGAATAAAGCTTTATGAAAAAGATGAAAAAGTTTGTGAGTGATTCGTCTGAGTTTACACATCGATAAAATTAACAAAAAAATAATTCATTCCTTATAATTCCAACTTTGTCTCATTACACTGCATTTGTCGACATTGATTTATTTTTTGTAGCCAGCGTAAGGAAAATAAAGACAAACGGATCTTCATGACGCAGTCATCTTGAAAATTTCCAAAGTATAGAACTCACTTCTCGCAATTAATATAAGCTATAACTGGTTTGCTATACCGTAAACAGGCTGTAAACGCGAGAGCTTTAAAACATCTCCCCTTCAGTGAAAATTGTTCGTTTGGAGAAAAAAAACTATCGCCGTCTTGACGGACAGAAAGACATGTTGATTTTGAACTGGGGCTCTGAACATTAGAAATTCAAACGTCGAATTTCAACACACAACTAGAAGATTAAAACACTTACCGCATGATGTTCTATTAAAAGGAAAATGCGTCCATGTTAATTAAATTCCAAATATTCTTTTCGACGCCCTCAAAACTTGTCCATTCATTGTTTTTATGACGTTTAGGCGGCAACGTTTCTTTGAAGAAACGTCACGTAACGTCGTGCCATTTTTAAAACGAAAACCGAGTATTCTTACGCGTTGCTTTATCGAAGTATAAAGTCTTCCAAACTACCAGTCAGAATGTAGGAAATTAGTGAAGTTGGAATTATTTGTAATTAACTACATGACAGTGTGGCGTTTTGAAAATTCTGGTGTAACAGATTCCTCATAACATTTCAATAAATTCCAGAAGAGGAACATATAATTTCATTTTGAATGATGTTAATTGTGGTTCCTGTGCATTTAAATGCGCAATGTAATGCATTATACGAGGGTTGGTCAGTGAGTTCTGCCATAGGTGTTATAACTTTGTTAATAGACATGATATTGCTGTATTATACCTTGATTAAAAGGGCTACATTTCTCCTTTATACTGATGTCAAAACAATGCACGAAAGAAACAAATACTTCGAAACAGACGCCTTGAAAGACACCTGGGGTAAAACCAATGGCACGTTTTCTTGAATTTGTGAATATTATTGTGTGGGTTTCATGCGTTATACCTTTATAACTTCCGATCAAAATTTCTCAAACTTTACAATGATAAATAATAGTATATTTAGAAAAGCAGTGTGACAAAAATATCGTTATTCGCCCGGGCTGATCGCAAAGTGGGTAGACAATCTATAATTTATTTTGACATTGCCGCCATATACGACTATCAGTTTAAAATCGAACCGGTGGAGAGGACTGGCGCAGAGACCGTATGTTCGATCCTGAGACGGGGCACCGGTCGTTGTTGCATTTAGCAGGTCACAATTCCACAGCTCATGAAGTAATGGTCAGCAATTGGACGACTCAGTACACAGTAAAAAATAAATAAAATAAAATAAACAAGTGCATTATACCACTTTCTGATCCGCAGTGTGACCATTACTATGGTCAGTACATCCTTCGGGAAATTTCGAATTATATACTTCTTAGAGTATTCACTCATTCTAAAATAAGAAGCACACCCCCTGTCTCGGGGTGTTAAATAGAAATTGGAGTGACATCGTTCAATATATCACCAGAATTGGCTTTTTTTCAAAATTTGGTACTATCTCAATTTAGATCGAACAAGGTATGATACCCAATTATGTTTTTAAAGATTCATGGCAGTAGTGAATAATGCATGACCCCACCAAAAACGGCATGCCACAAACTGAAATGCAAAAAAAAAAAAAAAAAAAAAAAAAAAGGTGATAGAATAAACAAATTCTATTTTTACACGAAACAACATAATTTGCTTTACTTAATTTGGCATTATCTTATGGTAAAATAAATGATTATTTTATATCTTGTAAACAAACACAAATATCAAACACCAAAAGTCGAAAAAACATGTCACAGAGCTTCTGTAATTTACGTGACGCTATAGAAGACTGTCCATATCTTTAAAGTGATTTCTTTTATTGCAGACCAAACTGTGCCAGTTAGATAGTTGAATATATCCTTTATATTGATAACATATAAAATTTTCATTTGGCTTTACTATTTCTGTCAAGTAAATCTTATTCTTCTGCTTAAACACTGCGTCCCTTTTAAGATGTAATTATACGCGACACTGTTTTTCTACAAATCCAACATGGTATTTGAAAAAAACGTTATCTGAATATGAAAGTATGGTATCCGAATACATCTCGCAAAAATACAAAGTTAATATCAAACGACCCTAAGGTGGTATTTTTGGATGCTTAAGTTGAAAGTGTAATTAACGTGACGATAATTTACGAGACGTTACTTTCTTTCAAAATGCCAATATGACAAATTATATAGCTAAGATTGTGCTTTAAATCAGTGTGTTTAAATGTTTTAATATCCACTAAGTACTTTTCAGTAGTTAAGTTTACAGAATATGATGTTTTTTCAAGCAATGTCACGTAAATAACGCATTTGTCACGTAAAATACAGAGGTAGTTTAAGTCTATTTATCGATTTTAGTTTTAAAACTACTAGTAGAGTCTAAAAGGATCACACCACCTTCAATCAAAGACAATGCATACTACATTTGTTATTCGCATTTGTCCATTCCAAAATACTGACCAACAATAAAATATCAGCCCAGGGATTAATATACATTTTATCAATATAAAACAGTTTGTTCTACTTAATAATTATGTGGTTATAAGCGTCAAAAGATTTACTTCTTGTGTAGACTGGTTTAAATTCCATGCCTTATTATAAGTTTGCAAAAACACAATCATATCTAAGTTTAAAAATAATGTAGGTGACTTTAATATTACCATCACGTAAATACAGTATTCCGTCACGTTTATTGCATTTTCATAGAATGCTGTGTATTCTGTTAAACAATGTTAAACAGTGAAATAGGAACACACTAGATTGTCTGTTATGAGTAAACGTATCCAGATAAAGTCTTCCAGATAATATTTAATGCCATTGTGTGTCAGTATTGCAAAAATGATTAAGTTGCCGTTTGCAAATAATTTACGAGACGCTAAATAAAAAAAGCCATGTCATAAAATAAGATGTATTTAGAAAATTAAGTATAAGCTCCGCCGGTCATGTAGGACAAATGTAATACCAATTACATGTTTAGATATAATTCCGATGCACAGACCAGATGTTATTATAGTTGTAAGTTACCAACACTGAAAAATTATTAATTAAGATGCCTGCATCATGCACATATTATCTAACATTTTTCGATAGCAGATATGAAAGGACCTTTATTGTTTGACTAAATCTACTCAATATTGCTCTTTATTTGAGAAAATGAAGCCTGTTAGTTAAAGACATACATTGAGTTTGTGTTATGGTTATATTTCGTTCATATATAGTGCGTGACGTTGATTACCAGATTAGAATATACCCATCAAGTTTCAAAATGATGTAGACATTGCAAGAATATCGGGAAGGTGGTGAAATTTTACAGGATGAAGCCTGAATTATCAAAAATAGCGACGGTCTGCTGAAAAAGTGTAATTCTAAAAAAATATTTTCTTCATTTTTTTCTCCAGGATTTGCACCTTATTTTAGAATGAGTGAGTATCTGGTGATTCAAGGGTACTGTTGTCTGGGAGTATTGGGATACTTCGGGGCGATAGGGTCTGTGTTCGAGACATTCTTTCGCTGCGCTGCCTACATCAGGAAAACATGTCCATAAAATGTATAACCCCTTAAACCCCACCTTTTATATAATAGCTAAACTGGAGTATTCAGGGGTATAGCTATTTTTCTTATTTTTGCTCAAAAACATGGATTGTGGGTACTCGTTAGCACCGCCTCTACTCGTTAGAACCGCCTCAGCGTGGCAGTTATAACGTGTGCTCACAATCTATGTTTTGAGCAAAAATAAGAATATAAAAAAATCTATTTAAAATTATATTTTTTTACAAATTACGAAAAATCAATATATCATATGGACGTGTTTTCGAAATGTACATGAGAAATGCATACCCACAGCCCCAAACTACTTGTTTAATTCCTTCAACATTACATGACTTAAAAATGTTGATTGGAGCTTCACGCAATAATTTAACGTAAAACTTTGTTATATCTTTTTGATAACACCACTTTGCATCATTGTATCATATGATATGTAATAAATGTTTTGCAGTGTTTGATGTTTCTTTTTTCTCATAAACCACCGAGTGAAATGTCATAGACCTAAGTCACATGTTAATCGTTAGATATATGCATTTTTTCCAAAATCGATGCATGTATAGACACTGCACGATTATAGTAGACTCAAGTCACACATTTGCCGTAGTAAATATCAATGAAATGAATGTATCAAACCAATAGGATCATGTCATTTCTATAACGGTAAATCTGTGAAGTGAGTCTACTACGATCATCCAGGAATTATATAACATAGTGTTTTTGTCATTATCACAACCCTTTAAAATATGGTATGTACTTATTCAGAGAAACACTAAAGTGTGATAATGGTTTTTCGCAGATATTTTGCAACTGTTTGAATTTATCCAAAATATTTTCTTGGCAAAACCGAGCATTTAGTTTGTCGCAAAATGTGCAGCAAAAATTTTAAAATTGGTTGACAAATAAAGTTATGATCAAAAACATTTTGAATAGGGATTTTCTGTATAAAAATCTCATGTGTAAGGGAGGTAAATATTTTCCCGCAAAAATGTAAATCCTTAGTAATTTAAAATGATTGTTCGAAATAATTTTTAAATGACAAATATAGCTTACTTAAGGCTAAATTTTCACGATCAGGTAAACATTTTCGAAAAGTATCATTTTGCTATCGATTACCTCCCTTGTCAATGCAAAATCCCTATTAAAAATTCATTTTGGCCGTTAATATTTTATCAGTTGACCGATTTTCAAAAGTTTTGCAGGTCCTAATATGAATTTAATAGGTGGTACCTATACTCGGTCGTTCTAGAGTAAACATCCACTGCCATATATAATTCTATTGGCCGTGGTTAGACTAAATGCTTTTGTTCTCCTCTAAAAGAAATTAAGTTGCATGTCATGGCTTTGACTGATCAAGTAATCTCATAGAAAAACTTTGAAGTTTGATTTTTGAAGGTTGACTTACGCCAGAGCATGGTATGTAATAAGTTTATCGGTAAGGTCAAGGCTGTGGGAATATACTTGTAAAAACATATAAATACTTGTCAAACAAATGTGTAAACCTAAGCTGAGTCAGGTGTGGACGCAGGTGGAAGCCTGGAAGCCTAGGCTTCAACATAACTTTTTTTCAAGTATGGTCTTTCTGAGAAAAATCTATGAAAAAGAAAAGAAATTTAAACTAAAAAAGAAAGAAAATTAAGAAAATGAAAAGAAAATTAAGAAAATGAAAAGAAAATTAATAAACACCTTTAATCTGGTCTGATTTTTTTTTCTTTTCGCATTTTGATTCCACTGTAGGTAGAAGTCTAATGAAACTGTATTTACTGGCTGATCCATGATCAATTTTAAACTGAAAATGAACAATAGCCATTGTGTTTCTTAATATATGCATCCAAGTATTTATGGGCTTGATTGATTCTCCTTAGTGGTAGAGTATTTTGGGGTCTTAGATTCGAGACCTACTGCCGCCGTGATGTGTCAATGAGCAAAGACTTTTTGACTTCCCACAGTAAAGGTTAAATACCCATGAAGTGGTGGCTCCGCCCAGAAGAACTGTTGACTGGAATCAAAGAACTGTTGACTGGAATCAAATCAAATTCCAAATTTCTCCTCCAGTTTTCACTAAATAATTATCTAAAGTGGTGGTTCTGTCCAACATGACTGGAAAATTGTTGCCTTAAATCAAATCAGTTAAAAAAATCTATCCCAGCTTTCACCAAATAATTGTCCAAAAAGTTTGGACAGACAAACCCTGCCTATCCTTTAGGCTCATTTGTAGGCCTCGAGCTAAGGTGAGCTAAAAAGGCATGGTAAATAGGAGAATATATATTGATTTTACTTCACTTTATTTTACATTTTTAACATTGAAGAGATACAAAAACAAAATGGAAAAACAGGAAAGCTCCTAGAAAATTCCTTAAAACATAAGGGTTGAAGGTAAAAAAGAATGACACAACCACATAAAATCTATCACACACATATTTTTGTTTATGGTAAGGATGTTTGCTGCCAAAGAAAAAGTATTCAAACTTTTTTTTCTAATTGCTCTTTTTTTCCTTCGAAACTATAAAACATGACATTTGAAAACAAAATTACTATAGGGCAGTGTCCATTTTTCAAGCTACATGCCTCTAAATGTGACCTCTTAACAACACGTTTAAAATTTAGAAGAAAAAAAAATCAGTTAAATTTTATTTCTTTCATATATGGTTGTCCTGCACACAAGTTCATGAAGAATGTCCTTGACTATTGTTTTATTTTGCTAAAACAGAATATTCTGAACTTCAGTTATTCGAAAATTTTCAACTTGAACTGGATGTTAAAATTTTACAAACCATGTAACAACCCTATCCCCTATTAAACTTGAAAAGTTGTAAAAAGTCAGAATTTGTAAATTTGTCAAATCCATATTAATGGATTCAAACTTTTTTAATATATTTTCACATAAAATAATACTAAGTATAAAGCTTGTCCATATTGTTCGAATAAAGAAACCAGAGGACCAATGGTCCTGTAAACGCTCACCTGAGATCTGCTGTATATACCAATGAACATGTTTGAATATTATAGAAAACAGTTCCAGTACAGGGGCAGATGAAGCCCTGGGACCATTTTTTTCTTCAGGATAATCAATATCCTGTCCATTTGCCAATATCCTACAAGTTTTTCCCTTCAAATGACATTTTAACAGATCAACCCATTCAAATACATAGGCAACCCATGTTGACCTTGCCTAAAAATAGGTCAAGGTCATCACAGGGTCATGATTTATATATACATTGTAGTACTTGAGTCATCTGTGATTCATGCCAAGTTTCTTTGAAATCAGTAAACCAGTTCCGGAGAAAAAGATTTTTGAAGGGTTTTACCATATATGGGCATGACGGCCAACTTGGTCATGTAACCTGAATTATTTAAATATACATTGGTTCCCCTTTCCTATAGATGCTTCATATAAAATTTGGCTTTGATTGGCCAAGCGGTTTCAAAGAAGATCTTTGAATAATATTGTAATATACATGTATACCCACCACGGAGTGGGGGCAGAACAACCCCTGGGATCCTTTTTTTTCAGAATCACATATCTTCAGACTATTTGCCCATTTCCTGCAAGTTTTTCCTCTCAAATGACATTTTAACAATTTTCCCCATTCAAATGCATGGGAAACCTATGTTGACCTTGCCGTAAAAAAGGTAAAGGTCATCCAAAGGTAATAATTTATAAACACATCGTAGTACTCTAGTCCCCAATGCTTCATGCCAAGTTTCGTTGAAATCTGTCCAGTGGTTCCGGAGAAGAAGAATTTTAAAGGGCTTTTACCAGATATGGGCATGGCGGCCATCTTGATCATGTGACTGGAAATTTATAAACACATTGATTCACCCTTCCCATAGATGCTTCCTATAAAATTTGGCTTTGATTGGCCAAGTGGTTTCAGAGAAGAAGATCTTTGAATATTATTGTAATATACATGTATATTGCCCCCGGGTGAGGGCAAACCAACCCCTGGTGTCAATTTTTTTTCAGAATAACATATCTTCAGTTCATTTGCCCATTATCTGCAACTTTACCCTTTCAAATGACATTTTAACAATTTTCCCCATTCAAATGCATGGGCGACCTATGTTGACCTTGCCATAAAATAGGTCAAGGTCATCCAAAGGTAATAATTCATAAACACATTGTAGTACTCTAGTCCCCAATGCTTCATGCCAAGTTTCCTTGAAATCGGTCCAGTGGTTCCGGAGAAGAAGAATTTTGAAGTTTTTTACCATATATGGGCGTGGTGGCCATCTTGGTCATGTGACCTGGATTATTCATAAACACATTGGTTCCCCCTTCCCACAGGTGCTTCATATAAAATTTGGCTTTGATCGGCCAAGCGGTTTCAGAGAAGAAGATCTTTGAAAATGGTGGAAGATGACGGACGACAGATGGACGCGGGATCATGGCCATCCTATTAGCTCACCTTGTGAGCCTAAGCTCAGGTGAGCTAATAAAACAAGAGGACCAATGGTCTTGTAAACGCTCAACTTCGATTTGATTATAATGGTCATATACATGTATAGCCACAAGGCAGTGTCAATTTCCTTTTCAAGAACAAAATCATAAATATTCTACTAATTCTAGCCATTTGCCCATTTCCTGAAGTTTTTCCCTTCAATGGCATTTTGACAGCTTTCTGCATATTTATGTGACCGAAGTTGACCTTGACTTTAAATTTGTCAAGGTCATCACAGGGTCATGATTTTTTTTTATTCAATTTAATGTCCCTTACAAGATTATTTCAGCTCATATGAGACGGGCCAATCAGTAGCTGGGGCGAAAACGGAGAACCCCGAGAAAAAAAATGACACACCCACAAGCAGAACTTGGCTTTTCTCTCATGTGGCCAGAGTGGGGCTTGAACCCACACCAGACACAGTGGTGAGATGATCAAATGGTTAAGTGCGGTAATGAAATATCAGCGCTCTTAACCACTTGGCAACGGGGGCCGCCAAGGGTAATGCGTTAAAAACACATTGTACATGTTCTACACTAGTTCCAATTAATACATATGTATACCAAGTTTCATTGCAATAGGTTCATCAGTTCCGAAGAATATTTTTGAAGGATTTTTACCATATAAGGCCATGGTGGCCATTTTGCTCATGTAAACACATTGGTTCCACCTTCATATACAGAAGTTTCCTTGAAAATTTGACTTTGATCAGCTATGGGGTTTGGGAGAAGAAGACTTTTGAATATTATGATTATATACATGAAAATACCTCTGGGATCGAGTTTTTTTTTTTTTTTTTTTCAGAATCTAAAATCGTAAGCATATTTGCACATTTCCTGCAAGATTTGCCCTTCAAATGACATATCAACATTTTTCCCCATTCAAATGCATGGGCAACCTAAGTTGACCTTGTCATAAAATAGGTCAAGGTCATCACGGGGTCATGATTTATACAAACTTTGTAGAGCTCCATTCCCTGACGCTTCATGCCAAGTTTCAAAATCAAAGGCCTTCTGCTTCTGAAGAAGATAAATAAAGGTTTATGCTATTTATAGTCATGGGTGCCTTCTTGGTCATGTGACCTGGACCATTTCTATAAACTTTCGTTTCCTCTTCCTAAGAACGCTCCACATGATGTTTGGCTTTGACTGGCCTAGCTGTTTCAGAGAAGATCTTTGAAATTATGAACGACGGATGACAGAGCATGGGTATAATATAAGCTCACCTGTGAGCCTTTGCCTCAGGTGAACTTAAAATGGTTTGGTGCTCGCTAGTTTTGATCCCTGAAAAAAATGTTTCAAAAGTTTGTGTTTCTTTTTGTACAGACTGTATTTAACACTTTCACTTCTCCAATAATTCTGACTTTTCAACTTTTTTTTTTTGGTTTCAAGTTTAAAGTTTCTCAGTGTCTACAATATTTCATTTATGTTGTGACAGAGCCACCGCTTCCTGGGTACTAAACATTACTCTAGTGAGTTCATGTGTCTTGCTCAAGGACACAACATGGTGCCTGGGGGTGTTCGAACCCAGGACCTCTCAATTTTAAGTCTGATGTTCAACCACCAGGCCACCGCCTCCCCTTTCCATGTTTTGATTTCAAATGGCTTAATCAGTTTGCAGTGAGTATTTCCTTGTGTTCTTTAAGTTTCATTTCCAGCACTATCTTCCACTTTTATCACTGGCTTAGCACATAGGAGTCACATACAGAATGTTCAATTTCACTGTCGTTTCTTCAGCATGCTTCCTCAGAGGGATCACCATTCTGAAACGAAAAATACCACATCGAATAAAGAGAAAACTAGTGTTACCAGATGTAGCCTACCACATTGTAAATCTTTACTCTGTTCAAAATCCAACCACAGGACCAATGGTGCTGTAAACGCTCACCTGAGATAAACTGATAAACTTGTTATAAAGCTTGTTTGATTATAACGGTTAAATACATGAATATTATAGCCCCAGGGTGGGCGCAAATGAACTGCTGTGATCATTTTTTTCAGAATCATACATAAATCTTGGAAGCTTTTCCCTTCAATGACATTTCAGTTTAAGACAATTTACAGTTTAAGACGATACTTCTGTTGTGGTTCTAATTGTTTTTGTGTTTTGGAGTCAATTTTTGTGCTGTTTGAGCCTTACATTTATGTATGTTTTCATATTTTTAGTTCAGTTCGGGTAACTGTTTGGCCGCCTATTGGGGAATAGCTGCTCACTTGGCTAATGATATGTCTTCTTGGTATACGTACATGTACCTAAGTGTCATTTTAGTTGTTTTTTTCCATCCCTCAGTTTATAGAGTGGGAATGTCTTTCTGATTGTGCCATTTCCTGATCATTGCCTACTTGTACCTTTCTGTACATGCAAAAGTTGGCTTTAATTGGTCAAATGGTCTCAGGGAAAAAGACCTTTGAATATTATGGTAATATACTCAAGTATATTGCCCCAGGATGGGGGCACACAAACCCATGGACTTAAAAGCTTTTTAGATTCATAAATTTTCAGTCAATTCGCCCATTTCCTGCAAGATCAAGATTTTCCCTTCAAATATTTTTTTAACAATTTTCCCCATTCAAATGCATCCACAGATGACCACCTACGTTGACCTTGCAGCATTGAGTAAAATAGGTAAAGTCATCACAGGGCCATCTTTTATAAACACATAATAATGACGTTGTAGGAGTGCCTGATGCTATATGCGAAGTTTTGTTGGGCCAGCAGTTCTTGAGATTTTTTTTTAATTCAGTTTAACGTTCCTTTCATGCTGGTGGGGAATGGGAGAACCCTGAGAAAAACCACCTGGTACACCTGCAAGCAGAACTTGGCTTATCTCACATGTGGCCAGTGCTGGGCTCCAACCCACACCAGACACAGCCATGAGATAATCAAGTGATAAATGAGCCGCCTCGTGGGAAAACCAACAATGTGGTTTCCGAACAGGTCCGACACAAACCGGCCTGTACAAGAACAGAAAAGAGCTAGAAGCTTGAAATTTTGGATTTAAGTAGAAGAGGAATTGTACTATCCGATTAGCGAAAACAAAGGCGCTGATCAGCTTCGCGGTCACCGCGAAGCTGATCTGCGCCTTTGTTTTCGCACATGCAGATTGTTGGTTTTCCCATGAGGCGGCTCAAATAAACTGTGCTCTTAACCGCAAGGCCTTGGGGACCGCCCTTTGAGACTTTTAAGGACTTTTACCTTATATGGGCATGGCAGCCATCATGGTCATGTGACCTGGATTGTTTATTGGTTCCCCTTCCTATGGATGCTTCATGTAGAATTTGGCTGAAATTGTCCAAGCAGTTTCAGTGAAGATCTTTGAAAATAGTGTACGATGACAGACGTCAGGTGCTTCCTATCCTATAAGCTCACCCTTGAAAATTTTGGCTTGGGTGAGCTAATAATGCTACCCTTACTATGGGCTTAAGGCTAGATCACTGAGGAGCTGGTATTCTTGCACATCATGTGTGCTGTTAAAAATTTTGTGTTGTATACTGTATAATAACAAGAAGCCCAGGGGCAACGATCGCTCACCTGAGAGTCAACAAGTACAGTCACAGGACAAAGTAATTAGGGTTTTTACCATATATGGGTATGGTGGCCATCTTGGTCATGTGACCTTGAAACCCTACTTACATCAGCAGAAGAGCTCTTGTCTGGATTGTGTATCCTCTTTTCTGCCATTTTGGTTCACGTGAAAAAATTGTCTAACAAGGTCAGGGTCCTATAATGACCCCGCGGTGGGGCCATATTTGACCCCAGGGGCAAGATTGGCAGGATTTATGTACAGCTCCACATGACAATGTTGTATATCAAATATACAAGCTTTGTGTCATGCTGTTGCAGAGAAGATTTTTTCATATATTTCCATTATAAGTCTATGGTAGATAATGACATACCTGGGGCATGGCCTGTATGGACCACAGGGGCACGGTTGGCAGCATTTATAAAAGAGAGGATTATACATTGGTCAACACAACATTTGAAAGCTCTGGGCCATATGGTTTCAGAGAAGACTTTTTTTTATGTTTTTCCCATGACGCCCCCGGGGCGGGGCCCGTATGGACCCCAGGGGCACGGTTGGCAGGATTTATAAAGAGGACCACTATACATTGCTAAAAACAAAATATGAAAGCTTTGGGCCTTGTGGTTTTGGAGAAGAAGACTTTTTAAAGTTTTTCCTATGGCGCCCCCGGGGCGGGGCCCGTATGGACCTTTAGGGGCACGGTTGGCAGGATTTATAAAGAGGAACACTATACATTGCTACAAACAAAATATGAAAGCTCTGGGCCTTGTGGTTTCGGAGAAGAAGATTTTTTATGTTTTTCCCATGAAGCCCCCGGGGTCGGGCCCATATGGACCCTAGCCTAGGGGCACGGTTTGCAGGATTTATAAAGAGGACCACTATACATTGCTACTGACAAAATATGAAAGCTCTGGGCCTTGTGGTTTCGGAGAAGAAGATTTTTTTTATGTTTTACCCATTGTAAGTCTATGGGAGCTAATGACCCCCGGGGCGGGGCCATTTTTGACCCCAGGGGCATGATTGGCAGGATTTATATAGAGGACCACTACACATTGCTACATACAAAATATGAAAGCTTTGGGCCTTGTGGTTTTGGAGAAGAAAATTTTTTTATGTTTTTCCTAATGACCCCCGGGGCGGGGCCCGTATGGACCCCAGGGGCACAGTAGGCAGGATTTATAAAGAGGACCATTATACATTGCTACACACAAAATATGAAAGCTCTGGGCCTAATGGTTTCGGAGAAGAAGATTTTTTAAAGTTTTTCCCATGATGCCCCCAGGGCGAGGCCCGTATGGACCCCAGGGGCACAGTTGGCAGGATTTATAAAGAGGACCATTATATATTGCTACAAACAAAATATGAAAGCTCTGAGCCTTGTGGTTTCGGAGAAGAAGATTTTTTTATGTTTTACCCATGACCCCCCCCCCCGGGCGGGGCCTGTATGAACCCCAGGGGCAGGGTTGGCAGGATTTATAAAGAGGACCACTATACATTGCTACTGACAAAATATGAAAGCTCTGGGCCTTGTGGTTTTGGAGAAGAAGATTTTTTTTGATCTTTTTCCCATTGTAAGTCTATGGGAGCTAATGACCCCCGGGGCGGGGCCATTTTTGACCCCAGGAGCATGATTGGCAGGATTTATAAAAAGGACCACTACACATTGCTACATACAAAATATGAAGGCTCTGGGCCATGTGGTTTCGGAGAAGAAGAATTTTTTATTTTTTGCCCCATCATGCCCCAGGGGCGGGGCCTGTATGGACCCCAGGGGCACGGTTGGCAGGATTTATAAAGAGGACCACTATACATTGCTACACACAAAATATGAAAGGTCTGGGACTTGTGGTTTCGGAGAAGAAGATTTTTTTATGTTTTTCCCATTGATAGTCTATGGGAGCTATCTGTTGCCATGGAAACCAGAGTTCCAATCCGACCTGGCCCAAAACCTAATGCAACCTTTCCCCCTCCTCAATGATGCTTTAGATAAAATTTGATTAAGATCGGCCATGTTGTCTTAGAGATATTTGAGTTCGAAAATGTGAACGGACGGACGCACAGACGGACGCCGGCTCGACTACTGTACTATAAGCTCACCTTGTGAGCCTTCGGCTCAGGTGAGCTAATAATACATGCGAGGACTTCTTTTTCAGCATACTGCATGGGTTGATATTTTAAATGCAACAGAATCTTCCCACTAAGAATTTGAAATAATGATGGATGTTAGAAGTATGTGTACATGATTGTTCTTCTTTCTTTTTCTTTGATTTAGTTCAAAGTCCCTGTCAAGATTATTTCAACTCATATGAGATGGGCCAATTTGTAGTTGGGGAAGAACCCCGAGAAAAAACACCTGGTACACCCACAAGCAGAACTTGCTTGTCTCACAAATGCCCTGTGTGGGGTTCGAACCCATATCAGACATTGGTGAAATGATCGAATAATTAAGTGTGGTAATGAAATATCAGCGCTCTAAACCACTCAGCCATGGGGCCGCCCACACAATAATCCAAAATGTAAAGGATGATGCTCTAGTAAACCTCTTTATAGTCTAGAAATAATTGCAACATATATCTGTTGATTCAAGTAGTAACATTTTTTATATTTCTGTTTTTGAGAACATTGCTGAAGCATCTGTACCGCAAATGACAGATCAAGTGTCATTCACGCTTGAAGAATTTCTAGTACATGTAGTTACGAAAATCTTGTCATCTAGAAATTAACCTCAACTAGCAGGAGGATCTTCAAGCCACCCTAGGACACACTCTACCATGTCTGTCATTGTCCTCTCCCGACTCCACCTGATCTATCAGCGAAATTCAACACAAATGAAGTTGAAAGGTTAAGCACCACAACAAACCAAATCTGAAATAGAACATCAGTTGATAACAGACCTAGATATTGTACAAATGGTTTCCTCTCAACTCAGTTGTGTATGAAATTTATTCTGCTCACAATTTACAGCAAACTGATACAAGCATACAACTTGAACATATTTCATCACCAGGTAAAAAAATGCATGTTTGTGAGGTTAACATAAATACACTTTAAATGTTGAAGTTTGAATAAAAATATCAATATGTTAGTCGCGCAGGGTGCGCTTATGCATATGTAGGGTGTTTCGGAAATGACCAGGGTGTGCACTTATTGGAGCATGTGTGCTAATTAGAACAAATATTATAGTACGGGGTCTGTCCCAGAAATACGTAGACATTTGTGATTAAACAGTAATGTGTCTGCAGAATTTCATGAAATTTATATGATCTGTTTGCATACATCTATCAAACATTTCGTACAAATATGGATGATTTCACCCCTTACACAACAGATTTATATGCATTTATTCCAAGAGGGGTAGGTGTCTACGGCGCACGTCAAAAACACTGTTTTGAAATTCATCAAGATCAAATTCAACAGTTCCTGTAATTGCGAGTTAAGGCGATATTACGCAATTCTAGCTATCAGTTGCACGAATAATTATGTAAGATAAGTTTTTGAAAGTTTGAAATAATTTCCACCATCAGTGTTGAGCTTATAGAAATTTTCTTAAACCTACTGCAATTATTTTATTGGAAAATAGTGACGTAATGTAAGTTTGGCGGCGCAAAATTAGACCTTCCTCAAGCTTTTCTTTCCAGTTAAGTATATTTAACAAAATTAATTTATAAAATTAACCTTCTATTGTGTTATTAATAATCCTGTGATGATTCTGTATACATATTTTCTTTAAATATTCTAATTGCATGTTTCTTGTTGTCATTTTAAACAAGCGACATCTTTTTGTTTTATTTCAGTCTAAAATAAAATTAGTGTTCCCTCATATAAAATTAAACTGATCATGCTATTTTTCTACTTATCATTTATAACTCAAATTATTGACTACAATTTAACTAAGAAGACTTAATCAATGCTTAGATGACAATATTCATCACCATTACGGCTCTAATAAAGAGACTGCACACAAAACATTTAACCACCCCTCCACAAAAACGTAGCAAAATGATTTTCAACGTGCTCCGTAAACGCCGATACACCATCATATAATTCTCCATAACTTTTGCAATTTGTAAGCGATTGAACTAATACTTTCACAGATTGCTCAGTACAAATGTAGTTTAAAAGCATGAACATATCTTTAATTTTCAACGAACCGTTCACGAAATATCAGACATCTTTATGATTTCCCGGGACAGACCTCGTATATCTAGCTACCAACCTAATTACTGCGTAGTTCTACAGGTTTTTTTTCTATGCATACAGTTAGCTGGTCACATCAGTTTCCACACTTTGTTAACAAAATGATGATGGAGTAGACTCCTAGTTCTGTATGGGCCACCTCAACCCATTCCTCAACCCGAGAACCTGAAAAAGAAATTGCTATTATCTCAGTGGCATTCAACAACTTGTGACTAGTTAGCAACTACTTAGCAACACATTGGCAACAAAATTTAGAATTACAGATTTGCAATTTTCATGTTTCAGCCTCACTGAATGGAAGTTTAAAGTATACAACATTTTTCTTAGCAAATTTCCGCCTAACTTTGCAATTGTCATGACAGTAGTGAGAAATTTGTGAGTGTCACAGGTTGTTCACACACATTTCCACTTGTATGACAGCAGAGAGACATTCACAAGGACACAAACTGCTGGGGATAAACATATATAGACCACTTCATGCAAATGAGTCAAATGTCGAGTGTTCCCACTGAATTTTGAATTTGAGGGTAGACTGGCTTACTTTTCTTAGTTTTATACCCCTGTGTATAGGCCTGTATGCAAATTTTCAGGGTATATGTATGGCAAACTTTAGGGTTAAAAAAAAACACCTGTATAGAGGGTATATGAGAACACTGATGTCAAAATGGTGAACTCACTGGACGTCTGTCCAAGGATACCATGACAATCCAAATAAAGAAATTCTGATTCAAATGTATCAAATTTAACGCTAACAATCTGTCATAAATACATGTATTGTTGAAGAAATACAGGGTATGGATTTAAAAAAATGTTTTTGTATTGAAAAGGCAAGAAAAATCTACATGTACAGCAGGAGCAGATTGGCGCAGGGGTAGAGTGGTTGACTGCAGTCCCAGAGGCCCTGGGTTCAATCCACAGCCCATACATGGGATACCTCCCTATTTCCGAGGGATCTCCCTATTTTTGACAAAATTTTCCTATTTTGAATTTCAGAATTTCCCTATATATCTTATACATCTCCGTATTTCAAATCAATAAATTTCTTCTTTGTTTAATCATTTTGTTAACAAATCAAGAGAAATCTCCCTCTTTGGCTTCTCAAGAGTATCACATGTATGCCTCAGCCTAGGCGCCTTTCCTTGTGATATCTTTTCTTTGAAGGTTTGCGAAATTTGTGAATATGTGGAAGGCCATACAATAAACAGGTTCGTTGACGCCTGTACCGTGAATATCCGAGCCCGAGTTGTTATCAATGCTGCCCTAAGTATATCCCCATGGGGAAGGGTGGGGGTTAGCTGGGTAAAATGCGGGGCAATAACTGTTAGAACTTGGAGTATCCCCACACTTCAGAGGAAATGACAGGGCTTTGATCCTTCCCCAAGAGAGATTTTCTATTGCAAAGGGCAGCAGGTCTAGCTCATCTCGGAAAATCGTGATAATTATCGAGCATATACGCGACATTTAATTCTCCATATCAAGGGGAATCACTCCAAACCAATAATTCTGACTAAATAATGAAACGAATTGAGACTAAATAATGAAACAAATTGGAAATGGCTGATCACGCATATGCGCAATCTTCGATACTTGAGGTGTGGACTCCAGCTGTAAGGTCCACCTCTTCAAAAAAGATTACAACCCAGAAATAAAAGATTACAAACAGATATTTTACTGTCTGAAACTCTTTCAAAGATCAGAGATCAAATTTGTAAAAATTGGTTCGTAGAAAAATTCTGTGATTCTGTCGGCAGATGGTTAAAATCCTTGTTTGTTTTGCAAAATTTTCGTCTGTACTTCTGCTGTAGTTTCCCTCCACATGGTCTGATCACATCCGAAAAAAGCCAAGCAGATTCGTTGAAAACCAGGCATCCAAATAGCTCAGTGGTTTTGTACAGGAATTTCTGAGCTACATACCTATTCCGTAGGTTGAGGGTTCGCATCACGGCTTGGACGAATATATTCTGTACAGAAATACAAAAGAAATTAATCAAATACCCAACGAAACGTATGTGGCCTGGCTGTCGCCCTCCCAATGGGGTGGTTTCACAGGCACATTCCAGGAAGCAGAGATGTGACCTGGCTTTCCTCCACCTCAGGCAGCCCTACCGCGCATAATACTCAGTAATGAGGCAGGGTTCCCACACAAATTATCAAATATAATTCCATGACTTTTCCATGATAATTCCATGATGGGAGTTAAAGGACTAGGGCATTTTAATAACGCCTGATTTTGGCCTCAGATTTTGCTAAAAAAATAAATTTTGGAATTTAGGTGAGAAAACTATTCCTCAAAACAGTCATATGTCTCCTCTATTAAAAACAAGAACAAGTGCTTCATTTATCCTACAAGTATTGCCATGGCAACGCCAAGAAGAACCATACTAGATAGAGCACATTTTGCACTTCTGGGTCTATTTTTCACCATTTCTGAACACATTTTTTAATTTTTAAGTGCCAGCCCACACGACGAACAAAATGATACTTAGCATACAATATCTCTGGATGATACTTCATAATTATCTCATAATAAGAAATTGTTCGTCGCGTAGGCCGGTAGTTGAAAATGATGTTAAATGGTGAAAAATAGACCCAAAATTGCAAAAAGTGGTATTTCTATGCTTTTCGGAGCGTTGCCATGGCAACATGTGTAATTTGAATGTGATACTTGAGCTAGAATTTATAAGTAGGGGCCTATAACTGCTATTTGCAATACTTCTCTACTCAAAATTCCAACATTCAATTTTTTACCAACACATGGGGCCGAAATCAGGCCTTAAATTCCCTAGGCCTTTCCAGGACTTATTTGTCTGTTTATTTGTTTATTTTTTTGTCACATTACACCTTTTAAAAGGCAAGGACGGATAATTATATTGCAAAAGTAGCTTACTCCAAGGTATTATCTGTTTTTCTGATGAAGACAAATTAGTTTAAATGCCCTTTTGAAAAGCATAACTATTTATCAATATTCATTGAGCGAGCGAAGCGAGCGAGGAAAAAATGAATCCCAAAGACATCAAAACTGGCATTTCATAACAAAATTCCATGATTTATCCATGATATTTAATCATTTTTCAAATTCCATGATATTTCCATGCGTATAATCTTTTTAGCAATTTTCCATGTGTTCCAGTGCCTGTGGGAACCCTGATGAGGGTGTCGCAGTATCTATAGATATATATATAGAAGGATAGCAATCGTATAAGCTGTCTATCGCGCAGAACCACGATAAAAATGTCTCATTTCTATTGAAATATGGAACCTTCTGTACTGCCGGTAAATACATGGCGCCGTTGTGCATCTGCGCGATAATTTTGATCGCGATTTTCCGAGTTTATCCAGACCTGGGCAGGGCAAACGGGAAAGTTTTGACCTCCAATTTGTTCCCTTGGCGGTGGGGCTTATACCACAGATACTTGGGGTTACTGTTTAGATTTTTCAAAAAGCTTATACTTCTATTTTTCTTTTAAAAAAAAAACACATACTTGTATTTTTTTTCTTCATTTAGCTTTTCTGCATTAGTCCTGACACTATACAATTAGAAACACATGTCTAGAATACATAGAAAGCATTAGAAAAACTGATAGGCAATCACTAATGTAAAGAAAAAACACAAGATAAGCAACTTCGCTTTTCCAAATACTCACCCGTCACTTTGAAAAGACAAACTGATTCATTTAAAATCCGTAACTTGAATGGTGGAAGCGACGTAGCCGAGTGGTTAGCGCACCGGCTTCTTGTGCTAGAGGTCCCAGGTTCGATCCCCACCGGCGGCAAGAAAATTTGTTGGTCCGAACACGTTTCCTTTAGTGTCACTTGCAGGAATGACATGATACAGTGCGCCGTCCTTCGGATCGGGACATTAACTGGAGGCCCCCTGTGCAGGGACAGTCATCCCCTGTACAGGTTAAAGATCCCTACACAGGTTCTATCCTCATGCATGTAGGCTCATCCTGCAAACACACTGGAGTGTACAATGTACACCTCCCAAGAATAATCAGAAATTAATTAATGGGAGTAACAAGAAAACAAAAAAATTACAAGAATCTTACATACATATCAGCATGTCCAGGAGTCATTACACTTCAAACTGACGCAGAAAGCATTTAAATATTCCATTGCATAGCCAGAAAATTGGCTGTTAAACAATGATTCTCATCACTACCGCACTGACTTGGCCGGAAGTTGGAACTGGATGTGACTGGATTCCGGGCGTACATTTGAAAACAGTGAAAACGGGTAACCAGCATTCAAACAGATAGTAAAATCTGATTGCGTCAGACCTGATTGACCAATGAAAATAAGCGGTCCAGTCACATGGCAAATATACTGTAAACAACTGTAGCCATCTCAGTGCGGTAGCGATGAGAACCGCTGTTTAACAGACGATTTTGTGGGTATGCAATGAAATATTTAAACACTTTTTGTGTCTGTTTTACAGGTACATAAACAGTCAGAAAAAAGATACCCAAGGTATTCCCCCGTTGAAAAAGAGAAATGGAAGTGGAATAGCACAATCCGAATTTGAGAAGGCGGAAGAATTTAATGGTCAGTTCTCGGATGTTTTCACTAAAAGTGAATACAAACAGGTCCCTCTTATGGATAGATCTGCCCCATTCATGCATGATATTGTGGTCACAAAGGAAGGGGTGACCAAACTTCTCAGAGGTCTAAACCCGTCTAAAGCCTTAGGGCCTGATGAGCTTCATCCCAGAGTCCTAAAGGAACTGGCTATGGAATTAGGGCCGGTATTCGCCCATCTCTTCCAGCAGTCAATTGATACAGGTGAAAGTCCTAAAGAATGGTCTCTTGCTAATATTTGCCCCCTGTTTAAGAAGGGCGACAGGTCACTTGCCCGCAATTACCGCCCTGTTTCTTTGACATGCATTCCTTGTAAGCTTCTTGAACATATTGTATGCTCTAATATTATGGCCCATCTTGATGAACATGAACTCCTGTCGGACAGGCAACACGCATTTAGGAAATGGCATAGCTGTGAAACTCAGTTGACTACAGTGATAAATGACTGGGCCAAAATCTTAGACAAAAAAGGCCAGGTCGACACTTTTATACTCGATTTTGAAAAGGCTTTCGATACTCCTCCCCATGAACTCCTTAAAAGCAAATTGTTCAGCTATGGAATAAGTGGAACAACACTGAATTGGATAAATGCTTTCCTTTGTTTCAGACAACAAAGGGTAGTGGTTAATGGTATTAAATCGGATTGGGCTCCAGTTGTGTCGGGTGTCCCTCAGGGCACCGTTCTCGGCCCCTTGCTGTTTTCCTTGTATATAAATGACATCTCAGCAGACATCGAGTCTGAAATAAGACTCTTTGCTGATGATTGTGTTTGCTATCGTGAAATCAAGAATGAAGAGGATACATTGAAACTTCAAAGAGACATTGATCGCTTAGGCAGTTGGGCTAGAAAATGGGGAATGAGATTTCAACCCGTCAAATGCAACATGATGCAGCTGACAAATAAACGGTCTAGTAAGATACAGGCTAACTACACCCTTGAGGGCACTTTACTGGAAAACGTTGAAAGCATAAAATACCTGGGTGTAACTATCACAAATGATTTGAAATGGAATACTCATATTTCCAATGCTTGTACAAAGGCTAACAGAACTCTCGGATTCTTGAGGAGAAATCTGTATTCTTGTCCCCCAGATGTGAAAGAAGCAGCTTATAAAGGACTGGTGCGGCCGGTCTTGGAATATGGAAGCTCAGTTTGGGATCCTCACACTCATGGCCTCCAGGAAGAACTGGAAAAGGTTCAAAATCGTGCGGCAAGGTTTGTGACGGGAAATTATGTTTTTGAAACTGGGAGCATGACTGGCATTTTAGGCCAACTGAAATGGGAATCTCTTAAGAAAAGGAGGAAGGATAGTAGACTTATATTGCTATACAAAGGTCTAAAGGGTAAAGCCAGAATACCCACAGATGACCTTATCCCAAAGAATAGGCGTTGTAGAAATCAACACTCTTTGGCTTTTCAGATACCTTCAGCTAGCAAAGAAGCGTACAAAAGTAGTTTCTTTCCACAGACTATCAGGGACTGGAATGACCTCCCTGATTCACTTGTCTCCTCTGCTGAAATGTCTGATGACTGTGTGTCCAAGTTCGCCTCACTCGTGCGTTCAAGGGACTAATTTCTCCACCATCCGAACCCCCTGGTGAAATAATGTCATTTGGCGTGTCACCAGTAAACTATTCAGATTCAGATTAAGCATTATCCTTCACGGTCACGCCGATACATGTACAATTCGTGGCTGTTACGGATAAGTGAAGTAGTTTCTCTGACAAACTGACGGGTGAAAGTTTTCATTCGCAAAAGTTGTTTGTCTTAGTTTTTGTTCTCTACATTCAGGATGGCATATCAGTATTTTAATTGTTTTCTATAGATTCAAGACATTTTTTCTAATTTTGGAAGCTCAAGACTATTGCAGAAAAGCTAAAAAAAGATAAAAAAAATATAATTGTAAGCTTTGAAAAAAAGTACAAGTATGAGCTTTTGAAAAAAAAAATCTAAACAGTAACCCCAAGTCTCTGTGGCTTATTAGCTGTTTCAGACGTCTTACTTAGACTTTGGCAGTTTCTGAAAGAAGCACAATAACTGCTGTACTTCTGTGTTCATTTTCAGTGCTGGCTTGACAAGAATTATCTAAAAGCGCAATTTTACCGGACTGTACAAACTTTTACCGAAGGAAAAATAAGACGCTAAACTCAGCTATGTGTAAATCCTTGACCTTGTGGTTGCTTGTACTTTGCCCCCGACCGATTTCCAGTAACAAACATTAACCAATTAATGTCGCAGAAACACCCACAAGAACTGGTCTTCTCAGATTCTCATTCACGAAAATTGATCATGGCGGAACGTCTCAATGGTAAACAATGCCGACGGTTCGTGATCTGTGATTGGCTACGGTGCATCACGTGCTCCTCCAGTGAAAATCTTTTAGTCACGTGATTAACTATGTGAACAGACGCTTTCATTTTAAATACTCCTAATCGGATTGTAAGAATTCGTTGCGCCCCAATGATTCAAAGTGCCCGGATGAAAGTGGGACAAAACTTCTCGAGTCTAAACTCAACCTATAGTCGTTCGTCCCGAACGAACGACGGGTCCGTTCTAGAACGACCGTATTAAGACAAACTTAGACTGAGATTTTGACATCAAAACATTTTGTCTATCTCCCTCCATACAAAACTTTTCTGCGAAAAACTATTATCAGAGGCTAGTTCTTAGACTTAAGTATATCAAAAGCCAAAGGAGCAGCTATTTCCCAAATTGGTAGCCACTCGTTTACCCGGACTAAACTAAATATACTGAAAATCAAAAATCCTGCTCCACCCTGTTTTTGTTATCTTTTAATGATTTAGTGAATAATTTTATTACAAACATTATTTGGGATTAATTCCAATATCAAATCTTTGACTTTGCAGCAAATCAATAAGGTGGATGACAATGCAAAATTTCGGGGGCAAAAAGTGTAAAATTGCAATTTTGGGGGAAAAAAGATTACCAACGAAAATTTTCAATCCGATTTTTATTGTACATGTGATCTGAATCTAGCCAGTAGCAGAAAAACAACAAAACATTTTGAAGATAAGAGAATTTGAATATTTTGAAAATTGGCATTTTCGGAAAATTAACCGGTGATTTTGATAATTTTATTTTAACAGCAAAGAAAACCAACAAAACTGTATTTTTAGGATATGCAGGCAAGCATATACCCCACTTGACTCTTTTGACAAGTTTCATAAACAGAAGTCATATCCGTTTGCAGTTCTTCCGGTTTGCATGCAGGAATTTTTAATTTTGATTTTGCTACTGCCATTTAGTAATTTTTTTGGGGGAAAGGGTTACGTACCATTGTACTGCTTTGTCATTTACCAACTTGTCCCATACATTCATTTTCTGGGGACCAAACAAACAGTCACAGCAAAGCAGCGTTAAGTTGGTGCTTTATTTGGTACAGTTTTAAAACAAAAGCAAAGAGCACCAAATGAAGCACTATCTTAATGCTGCTCTCCTGGGACATTTTGCTTTGTTCCTATCATTTTATTGTTTTGGACAAGTTGTTCTACCCTCACTCATTTTACAATGGCACATAAAAAATAAAAACATACGGAAATGGTAGCTGTAAAATCAAAATCAAAAATTATTGCATACAGACCGGAAGTACAGCAAACTGATTAAAAATTTCAAATTCTCTAAAATTCAAAATGTTTTGTTGCTTTTCTGCTACTGTCCTGATTCAGTTCACATGTGCAATAGAAAATCATTGAAAATTTTCATTGATTATCAATTTTTCCCAAAAAATGCAATTTTATAATTTTTGCCCCAAAAATTTGCATTGTCATCCACACTTGAATTTGCTGCAAAGTCAAAGATTTGATACTGGCATTAACCAAAAATAATGTAAGAAATAAAAATAGTTCTACTTAATCATAAAAGATAACAAAACCAGGGTGGTGCAAGATTTTTTGATTTTCAGTATAAGCAGTATAAATATTCAACACCAAAACATAAAACAAGTAAAGTGCGTTTCCTAATGTCTGATGAGGGTTTTTGCAACTGTTTAAATATAGATCAAATGTTTTTCTTGTCACAATTGAGCAATTAGTTTGTTGCAAAATGTGCAGCAAAAACTTTGAAAATTCGTTGTCAATGATAAATAAAAATGTTCTGGTCAAAATCGTTTGATTATGGATTTTCTGTACAAAAATCTCATGAAAGGGAGGTAAATACTTTCCCGCAAAAAATGAAATTCTTGATATTTCATTATGATTGCTCAAAATCATTATAAAATAACACAAATGGCTTACCTTAGACAAATTATCATGACCAAGAACACATTTTCGAAAAATACCCATTTTCATGATGATGGATTATCTCCCTTGCCAATGCAAAATCCCTATTCAAAATTCATTTTGGCCATTAAAGCATTATCTGTTGGCCGATTTTAGAAGTTTTGCATGTCATATTAGGACAAACGAAATTCAATATTTTGACATGAAATAACTTTCCTATCGTCCTCCACACAAACATTTACTTCGAAAAACCACTATCAAACCAAGTTTTAAACTTCAGAACCACAACAGACGTATCGCCTTGTAACGGTAACTAGAAAACATTTTAAAATGTAAACATTTATTAACTAGTCTTGTTAGAATCGAATAAATGTTACTTCTCTGTGAATTATCTTTGATTAACGCGTGATGCTGTCGGGCAGGTGCGATACTGAATTAATTCATAGCAATCTACCCTCCAACATCCTGCGTTAATCACGACAATTCACAGTAAAGTAAAATCATTATCGTTGTTTTGTTTGTCAGTGATAATCCATTGCAAGTTACAGATTCGCCAGGAAGACTGAACAACTAACTGAATGCTGGGAACCACTGCAAAAGCTGAGGGCGAGGTAAGGGTCTTGGTTTACCTCTTAAAGCAGCCCAATAATGACATTTTACTGGGCTCATTCTCGGCGGACATGAATATTTATGTGCGACGTCACAAATTCGCGCGTAATTTTGCTTACAGTGTAGGTTTGCTATAGGTTCAATGGGGACATTATTGGAAAAGTGATGACTGGGTCGTTCCACATAACGAAGAAAGGAATGACCAAAGAAAGTTGAAATTCTCTAGCATACTTTCGTCCTCACAAAAGGCTATGATCAGCATAGGCATTCACTCTTTCCTTGCAAATTGACAGACACCGCTAAATGCGAAATAAAACCACCTGATTAGTTTTGTCTTAGCACAATAATTTTATTGACGATTTCTGACCGACGAACTGAATCCGTTTTGGTGCACGACAAAGAATACATGGTGCACTGTATTCTGTGTCCATATCAGCAGAAGACGAAGCCATTGGCCATTGAGATGGTTTTCCACAGGGCAATAAATGTTCTCTGGAAAGGACGGACAGTGTTTGTCAAATTATTTGGATAAAAAAAAATCTACTCCGATCAGCATGTCGTTTGCAAATTTCAGTGAGTAAGATAACATTTTTCCATGCTGCGTTTATGGTCTAAGACCAAGAAAAGCAGCAAAGAAAATATCAATAACAAAATAAGAAGTTGATTGTTTGATTGGTCACAAAACAAAAAGAAAGCGTATGCTGTCATTTCTGACATATTCTGATGCGGATAAGTTTGAGAAACTAATTATAAAGACGGTAGGAGAGGCTTTTTGTGGTAAATTCTGTTTGAAAGTAGATGCAAATACAGGGGGAAAAATGTATAGATAAAAATGTTTGAATTTGGAACAAATTATAGTTTTATGATATATGAGCAAATGAGAGAAAAACGAGCCACATAAACAACAAACATAATAATTACTAACAGCAACAAACATTCCGACTTGGATAACACGAATAACAAAACAGAAGAATGGAATAATTGAGAAAATGTGTGTTTTTATTTTGGGACGAATAATATTTTATGGTATATATAAACAGGCAAAACTGCACAAAAAGAAAAAAATAATAATAAACATTTTGTGAGAAGTTCATTTAAATGGATTTAGGCTAATGCGAATAGCAGTGAAACGTTCATCACGAAAACACGTCCGTGTAATGTATACCCCCTTGAACCCCACTTTTATATAGCAGAACTGGGGTAGCCAGCGGTATACCTATTTTTCTTATTTTTGCTCTAAAACAAAGATTGTTTGTACTCGTTAGAACCGCCTCGACAAGGCGGTTCTACTGTGTATCCACAATCTTTGTTTTCAGCAAAAGTAAGAAAAATATCAAAACTTTGCAGCTGAAAATTTTTAATTTTTACTACTAGAAAATCTCTGTACATTGCATGGGCGTGTTTTCGTAATGTAACGACAAAAGTTTTGTTCTTAATTTGGGACAACAACAACAGGAGCGACTTCAAAGACGAAAACAACAACGTCAATAACAAATCAATGCCAACAGAATAAAGACATCATTCGGAAGTTATGTGAAATTTATTCATTTCCTGGAATGCCCAACAACAACATAAAGAAATTAACTAATTGACTTGTTAAATATCAAAGATGTATCATGTTTAGTGATAGCGAGGTACCAGTTCGTTAACTGATGGTAACGAGCACGCGAAATGAGAATAAAACAGGAAAATCATTGCAACAGAGTTGCGCAGCAAGAATACTGACAAGACACAATTTATAATGGTTTAAATACATCATGTTATAGTTTAAAATATTACACATATCAAAATATGATTGATGATAGCCGACGATATTATTTATGGGACAATAACCGTTTTCAAATGCCAACAACACCACAGAACGCGACAGAAACTGGAATTTCGGACACATTCAAGTCCTACTTATGGTTACCTTATTTTGCCATCGCAATAATATTCATTTGCTTTTTGGCGATGAACTTTTGGTGCTACCATAAGAAGCATAAACTCAAATATCAGAGGAAAGCGGAAGTGACGGAAGCCAGAGAAAGATTTCAGAAACGACGATTTATTCTAAAAATGCTGAAGTCAAAACAGTCAACTTCGAGCCAGGAGTTAAGACGAGGAACATTTCCTAGTCATGTATAGAAATAATTTTTGCAGCAAAGAATTGTTCGGTGATACACGTGCGTCATAAAGGGCTGTGGGGGTCCGTAAATGGGTTTAATAATTTTTAAACATCTGGGGCCAGTTGTTCAAAGCATCGTTAGCTTAACGATATCGTTAAGACATACACTTGTTGAGCAAATATCAGATAAAGTAACAAATACACTGTTATTTTTTGTTGAAAAAATGTGAGAATCCTTTGCAGTGCAAAGGATTCTCACATTTTTTCAACAAAAAATAACAGTGTATTTGTAATATTCATGTTTGAAATATTAACGAAACGTTAACTAACGACGTCGTTAGTTTTGAACAACTGGGCCCTGTATTTTTTATGTAAGGAAACCCTATTCTGGATTTTTTGCATAAACTACGCCGGCATTAAAGCAAAACATAAAGGCAAGTTTAATGGTGTTGAAAAATGTTAATTTGTATATGTACTTCATTCGATAATGCCATAGTCTAACACACCCTTCCTATAGAAGCCAATGGTAAAGTGCAGTGATATATTGAGGTATAACTCACTGGGCGGGTTAGCGTGACGTTACTTTGCGCCGTTTCGACGCCATTTTGATTAAATAATGACGTCAGCTATCCCATAAGTGACGCTACCTTGACGTTAGACGGTGTAACGTCATTTCAACATGTTCAAAACGTATCAAACATATGTAAACATTTGCGGTACAGTCAAAAGTTTGGCGGGATTTCTTCAGTGCAATGGTGGAAAAGTTAAAGAAACTGAAGGTTTAAAGTGATTTTATTCCGTTTATTGTGTGTTAGAATCGAAAAAGATCAGCTCTAGTGCGTGAATTGTTGAGTAATATATCACTGTTTGTCGGTCAGTTGTACGCAGATAAATCACTCGCGCTGCGCGCTCGTGATTTGATCTGCTTTACAACTGACCTCCAAACAGTGATATGTTACTCAACAAATCACTACTAGCGCTGATCTATTTCTTAATTAAAACATCGAACGATAAGAAATACCCTACACGATATGACGTTAAATACATATCCATCATAAGCAGAATGCAACTATGAACAACGTGTACCAAATTGAAGTCTTACGCAGCTTACGATCACAACCCTCTTTTTTTAATAGTTCTAATATAAAAATGGGCAACATCCGGGCACCACATCCAACGGCGATATACGTATACTTAAGGAATAAAGAAACGCAGCAAACACTTGTGGTCACTGTAAGCAGGCTTTGTAATGCAAGTCTGTGGTAATACCGAAAACAGTCTGAACGTCAAATTGCAGCAGGTTGAGTCACTATGTCTGTTACGTATGCTTAATGGTGTGCGCGTAACAACACTGACCTACAGTAGCACAACCTGTAAAAAAGATCAATAAAAGTCAAACTTGTAGCAAAACCAATATGTTTGTTTTCAAAACCCCTAAAATAATTGTAGATGTAATCATTGATCAATTGGTAGCATTTGGTTGTGATATGAGAGGTTTGACGTCACCAACGTCAATGGAAAATGCCTTAAAAGCCAGTAAAGTTTTATTCGGCTTGCCTTTTATTCAATAAAATATTATTTCTGTAAAATGAAGACCTTTGAACTTCAGACGTCAACAAACCGTCCATAATAAGGTCAAAATCCAACATTTTACATTTTAGAGAACCCCATTATGTTCTTCAATTTTTCTGATTTAAAAATGATCAATTGCCCAACTTTAAGATTGGAGTACGCAAATCGAGTGATTTAATACTCAATGCAGAATATCCGTTTTTTAACCTTTGCACAACGTCATATTCTGTGAAACGAACGTCAAAAACAAACACCCAGATGACCCATTTATACAGTACGTATGACGAGGGTGCAGCTTTAAAATCATGTCGTGTCGTATCTTGGTTCTATATACACCGTTTGAGCAAAATTTGTCCACATTGAATAAGTTAAATGACGTTAATTTCTCATTCTTCATTATTGTAAAACTCAACATTCCGTTCACCAGTTGTACCAAAGTATTTAATGATCCTATAAGAATCTTACATGAGTGTCCGGTATGGATAGACAAATCTGTCTATCTGTCAGATTTGTCTATCCATACCTTACACAAATGATGGATTCTTTTTCTTGCACATCTTAATGCGGCGAGGCTAGATTTTCATACTATTTACCTAGAAAAACGCTACAATCGCGGCGTCCGCCATCTTGAATTAAAACGTTTTGACGTCATTGTGACGTGTGCGCTTAGCGACGAAATTACGTGACGTCCCATACAACCAATGTTAAAAAAGAACACTTGAACGTAAGGTGAGACCCGGGTGAGATAACGAGGGTGGGATAAGAATTTCTCACATGGGGTAAAACGTAGGATTTCTCTATCTGGTGTGCAAGAATAGCCTTTATTGCACATAATCACGTCGACGTCATGTAAGCCAGCAGAAAGAGCATTTGGCATCTTCACCTTTGCCTCGACGTTTACGTTTACATCACAATTTGCGTTTTTCATGCCTTTTGGCGTCTTGTCGATATTTTTCAATAGAATGACGTTTTCTTATTTCACCGCTTAACTTGCAACGATCAGTCATGAGGTCATTTCTAGAAAGGATCATCAGAACAACATGTCCGTGCATTGAATACCACCTTAAACCCCACTTTTATATTGAAAAACTGGTGTTTGCAGGGTATACCTAATTTTCTTACTTTTGATCCAAAACATGCATTGTGGGTACTCGTTAGAACCGCCTCGACAAGGCGGTTCTAACGTGTACCCACAATGTATGTTATGAGTGAAAATATTAAGAACATCAAATTTTTCCAATGAACGTTTCAATTTTTACAGCTGAAAAAATTCTCTTTCATTGCATGGGCAAGTTTTCATAATGTGTACCAAAACGTCACATACATGCATACTAGTTGAAATTTCATGTGTTGCGTATTTTTGCTTGGACGGAATGGGGATTTCTCTTCAATCTGCGGGGTCTTTTCCTTCAATCTTAGGGGTTTCTCTTTGACAGCCAGGGGCCTGGTTCCAGTCGTATTTTTGCTACTCTTGTCGCATTATAAAGCAATTAAAAACGGTAACCAGACCGTGCTCTCTAGGACTTGTGGGAAGAATGACGTGCTTGGCTCTAAATAGACGGGTTACGCTCTAAACATATAGCTGGCGTTCTGGACGGATAATGCTAAAACCCGGAACTAGTCAAAGGTCCGACCAAGTGCGAATGGTATCCACCGAGGAAGTCTTTTAGCTGCTCCGCTGCATTTTCCCCGGAGAAGCGTCTGCTAGAGGATCTACAATTAACATATTGTTGTTACCTATAGTAGCTTCTGAACTTTATAACACATTGTTAATAGCTGCTCTTAGTAATAATATATTGAGCCAACGCACTGCAGTACCAACAGAAATAAATGTTTAAATTGTTTATAATTTAACAGCCACATTTAAACAGTGCTGCTCCGCTGCATTTTCCCCGGAGAAGCGTCTGCTAGAGGATCTACAATTAACATATTGTTGTTACCTATAGTAGCTTCTGAACTTTATAACACATTGTTAATAGCTGCTCTTAGTAATAATATATTGAGCCAACGCACTGCAGTACCAACAGAAATAAATGTTTAAATTACTTATAATTTAACAGCCACATTTAAACAGTGCCTAAGTTGTCTGCATGAAGAATAACAGAAGCAAATGTTCTCATTAGTCATATTTTGGTCCACGCTTGCACATGGGATAAATGGTATTTTGTGGGCTTATCTGTGCATTTAATACTTGGGACTTGAAGTATTTGAATTTTCGTTATCAGAGTGAGTTTTCAGCAGCTCTATAAACAGAATAGGAAACTTGCAGACACTCAGATATGACGTTGTATTTACCCAAGAATGAGCCAGTAAAACCCAGAGCTGGCAGGTATGGAATGGTCTACATGTAGGAAGTCTTCTGCTGGGGAAGGAGTAAAACCCGGGACCAAAATCCGGGACCATTTTTTACGGTCATCAAAAAGGCACTATCATGTGCGTGTGTAGTTTATAAGGTCATTTCAATGATGTTAATCATAGTTTATCCAAAGAATTCGAATATTTGAAATTTTGGTCAAAATATGGGACCCCATATGGGAACCCATCCAAGAATTTAGATCCGGGACCAGTTTTGCAGTATAGACCAAATAATGTTTTATACAGACTAGCCAAGCGTTCCTTTTAACAAGGAAAATTTATAATTCCTTTTAAAAGTATACATTGGTTGTGAAGAGTAATTACCTTTCATTCATGATATCTATTTTAGGGCTGTACTTTACCACTAGTTTCGCACTCCCCAATTTATTTTTTCTGGCATAGCTCTACGGTTAAATATTCTTACTCGGTCAACGGAAACTCATAGGTTTTATCAGAAAAGCAGGGGCTTTCATATTTACCCCGTCCACAAATCGTCGCTTTGTTGGGAAACCTCTGCATCCTGAAATGGAAGCCTCTGCGTTTCTGAGGAAGTCTATGCGGTTTTTTTTTTTTTTTTTTTTTTTTTTTTTTTTTTGTTTTGTTTTTTTGTTTTTGTTTTTTTGTTTGTTTTTTTTTTGTCCCTTTCAAGGTTATTTCAGCTCATATGAGACGGGCCAATATCAGTAGGTGGGGCGAAAACGGGAGAACCCCGAGAAATACCACCTGACACACCCGCAAGCAGAACTTGGCTTGTCTCACATAGCCAGACACAGCCGTGAGATGATCATCGAGTAATTAAGAAACAACGCTCTTAACCGTACTGGGATCAAATCACAGTTTAATCTGCGGATGAAAAAAAATGGTTTGGTTTCCAAAGTTTTCAGTCATGTATGGTTTCAGTCATGTAGGGATCGCGTAAACGAAAAAGTAAAGGACGACCTTAAAGTGTCCTTCAATGAAGGAGACAATGTGAGAAAAGAATGTGCAATGGCTGCGTATATGCAAAAACAGGATTTCACGCGATGCTTCTCATTTACTGTAAAGCAGCTTACAGAGGTTATGGTAATGATAGGCCGTCTAGAGAAAGGCTTTGAAACTGTCAAGCAAGACGAAAAGTAATGGAAATGAATGGGCAATGCCACAATGAAACTTTGTTTTCGCGATTTCCGTTTTTTCTGCCGGTTTATTCCCATCTGCTTAGCAACGCATACATGTAGTCATAGACGTTTCTAATTATTTGAAACATTAATTAAAAGGAAACGAACTTCACCTAGCAATACGAACCAAAACGAACCCTGATATGACTATGGCGAAGAGCATGCTGATTTTGGTGAATAATCTTGTACTAGCATATATAGTTTTTTCCCCTGACCAAACTCGTTATCTTACTGGACATTTATTGAAAGGAAAGACCAAGTTTGATAAGCATTTTTACGAGAAAGGCTTATCATTTCTATTCAGACGATCGATTATTCAGTGCCTTGCAAATACTTAAGTCTCCCAAAATATCCAGTCAAAATATCGGCATTAAAGGCAGTCCTGATCGAGGAATCTGATGCTTTAAGTTCGAGTTATTAATTGACATTAATATCACATCAATAAATTGATGCAAGGTGTGTACATTTTGAATAAATTGATTTGTCAAGCTGAATGTAAAATTGAAAATGTAAAATTGAAAATGAACATTATCTACAGTATCTATCGAGAACCGATATGAATCCATTACGAAAACTTGCCCATGCAATATACTTAGATTTTTTTTTTTTTTTTTTTTTTTTTTTTTTTTTTTTTTTTTTTTTGCTTTAAAAATTGAAAAATTTTCAGCTGAAAAATTGTTGATGTTTTTTTCTTACTTTTGCTCAAAACATAGATTGTGGGTACACGTTAGAACCGAGGGGGTTCTAACGAGAACCCTAAATCTATGTTTTGGAGCTAAAATAAGAAAAATATGTGTACCCTGCAAACCCCACTTTTGCTATATAAATGTGGGGTTCAAGGGGGTTTACTCTTCATGGACATGTTTTCCTGGTGAATCCAAACTAACATTATTAGCTTGAAATCAATACTACAGACACCGAGCGGGAACGAAAGTACAACACAAAACATCACATAGAATTTAACACGCATGAAAAGCAAATTGACCAGCTATTTCCCAGCAAGGCAGCCATCAACCAAAACAAAGATGACGAGGGGGGACTGAGCAAGACTCCTCGCAAAAATCTTTATATGCCTTCAGTTGCTCATATTCCATAGTGCAGATTATATTTTATTTCTGTCCTTTGAGATCAGTAAAAATATTCAGAGTGTTCAAAACACTCACGTTTAGAAACATACTTCTAAGCAATGTTTGAATAATTTGGCCCCGCTTAGGAAAGTGTCTTCAATTTAGACTTCTCGTAAAATTTTCGAAATTGCAGTACAATAGTCTGGCTTTCGTTGCCAGTTTTAAAAGGGCTACTGACGAGGGTTCATTACCCGAAATTGCGCAATATAGTCCATACTCTCTCCCTTTGAATGTTTTACTGCTTCCAAAGGATCAAACCGTTATATTTTATTTATTAAAAGATGTCAGACAAGGGTTTCGACTAACTCTTTTTGGTCGAAATGATTTTGAAAGTGGAAAGGTCCCCATGTTTGTTGATTTGAAATTACACAATGTTGGCCCTACCGAAACAGCTAAAGAAAGCTCTGGTAGAATATACATGTCTGTTTTCTTTGACAGGAGCCTAGTAGACAGAGATAATGTCGGTGAGAGCATATTTTGCAAAATGGGTAAAGTCTTAAATATTCGAACACACTTCCTTAATCTGGTGGCCCGCTGTTATATGTAAGTTGGAAACAGAATAAACGTATAAAAACTGTATAATCTTTTCATCTTTTTTCCGAGTTTATTTCTAATTCCCTAATTGACGTAAGCGGTACCAATATGGACTCCTCCGCCATGATTGATATCATACGTCACGACCTCGACTGGGTGCCGGTCAATGAAGAAATTACATGGCTTGTTCCGTCTTACATAGAAACAAACGGTAAACATTGCGATGTCAAATTCTGGACTGGTTCTGTACATCAGCGTCCCGAGTTTCTTAACTTTACCATACCACTCAAAGTGTACTCCGATGGTCTGAGGCTGAAATGAAATGCATACCGCAAATTAATCTCGTGTTATAAGAACAGTAAATCATAAAAAAATAAGCCATGGCCGATAATCATGTCCATTCCTGGTCGTGAGGTTCTGTCGAGCCAAATAGCCGAGCCGAGAGGTTCTGCCTAGCCGAATAGCCGAGCCGAGAGGTTCTGCCTAGCCAAATAGCCGAGCCGAGAGGTTCTGCCTAGCCGAATAGCCGAGCCGAGAGATTCTGCCTGGCCAAATAGCCGAGCCGAGAGGTTCTGCCTAGCCGAATAGCCGAGCCGAGAGGTTCTGCCTAGCCGAATAACCGAGCCGAGAGGTTCTGCTGAGCCGAATAGGTAAAGTTCCAATAAGATAATTATCACGTTCTCGCATTGATACTTCCCAGCGATGCATTTGTTGTTTATAATGAAAATAATTGGAAAAGGCTCTGTTTACTTTGAATATGAAGAAAATTGTACATGTACCCATGGTCGACTGCTCTCCCACAATTACGCGTTTTGTCACATAAAGCGCTTACTAAAAACTAGTGAACCCGTCTATAGGGACTAGACAGTTCACCGCAATCAATTTAATTTATCAATTTTTGACACTCCCCGTCAAATAGCGGTAAATATCTAGGGAGCAGTATCGATCGTGGTGACTGCTTATCATAGCGCATCTAGGTTTACATCGTATATACCCTGACGAGGGGTACAGAAACTACAGAAACTCAATATGGCTGACTTTTAGTCCATCACATCGCACTATGGGTCTGTTTCTGGTAGTGTGGCTGCAAATCAAAATTCAGAACTCTGTCACAAATTGACTGCACTGCAAAATGGTTTACTACAAATCGACATATTGATTGTAATCGTGTTCCCTTTAGTATTGGCTTTGATTCCATAACATCAAAATTTTTTGTCGTTGCCTTGAGCAACAGATACACACACTGGTCAAGCTTCATTACAAGAAACGATAATTATGTATTGGAAACGAAACTGAAACTGTATGAGAATCGAAATTAATGACAAACCAGAGAATCAACAACACTGGAATCTACTCTTATAACAAACGGCTGCTGACCTTTTCATTGGTTTCTTTTTAAAGAAGCCAACTTGTTTCGTTCACATATGATGCACTATATTTGGAATATTTCATCTATTTTATCAAAGAGAATCAGATAGTGTTTCAACCACAATGATCGTGAATAAATTGTACAAGTGGTGTTTGCGACAAAGACCTACAACTGCTTTCTACTCATTTGACGCATTGAGTGATGAATTATTTTATCTGTAACTGTCCAAGTTTGGCAATGCATGGTAAAGCGCTACCTGTCGGCGACAATACTCACCTGCTTTGAGAAAATATACCCAAGGTAATTTGCTTTCCTATTCTTTTCCTGCATGTGAAATTGTACCCAGTTATGGAAGCCGACAACTTCCGTCGTGTCCGTTTCTCCGACAAACACGTGTTCAAAACCGGAACTGTCGTAAGTCACGTGACCATGTCGTGGATATGTCGTAAACCAGAGTTGTCGTAAATTTTGCTCGAATGAACTCATAAGGGGGTAACTGTAACCTGCAAGTACATGTAAGCTTAAAAGATACAGTCATGTAACTTAGACGTTGCGAGTACGCGCACTCTATGACGTTAAATTACATTAATTTTACAGTTCAACATAATGCCTATCTAAGACCTATTCGTGCATGCTTAATGCCAAATCTGCAGTAACCTTAAATAATAGTGGGAATTCTCTGGTCTGTTACTCCATTTTTCCGCGAATTTTAACTCGCATAACGACATTGTTTAACCGACATGTATTTCGGAGATCAGAACAACGACATTCTTAAGAGCGAGGGACCACCTCGAATTACGTTAGATGCTACTTGTAGCTAAATACTTGACATTTCGGTTTTAGAGGAGATTGCACTTCATGTTTGTAATCGGCAAACATATATGTCCTTCGTTTCTTTTCTGTGTTGTCTGAGAACAAACCTTTCTTTGACAGGAAATCTAACGTCTTTTGGATCACAGTTGTTTTTGTGATTTCTTGTAGAAAGTTGGATATCTCTTGTTCTTCGGTATGTGTCGAGTATTCTGCGTGGCCAACCACGTGATTGTAGTTGTCTTGGAGACGCAGAAGTGCGGCATACGTTGGTCGAGATAAGGTGTAGCCATCGTTAACGTAGCTGAATAAGCTAAAAGCAAATATACATATTCGTGACATACAAAATGTTGTACGTATGCGTATATTCTAAGCTATAAACCAGGGGCTCGTTTCACAAAGCGTTTTAAGACAAATTTTATCCTAAGTTTGAACTTAGGACTATTATTTCGGTTAAGATATGTCACATCCTTAAAGATGTCCTAACTTTATCCTAACAATAGGCACAGTATGTTAACTTATTATGTAATCAATGTACAACAATCGGATGTCGATCGTGTGTAAACAATGATTACACATATTCGTGTATATCTAGTTGTCGTTTGTTACACGTTTGTCAAAGCGTTTCGCACCTGGAAATTAAAAATTATACTTGATTGGCGTCTGGAGAATCAGCCCAGGTAAAGTTGACGTCTCTTTCACATTTTTGAATCTTAAAACAGCATAAAATTGTAAAACTCGTTCCAAAGACATTGTTTAACAGACAGAACTTGCGCTAAAACAGACCCACTTTGTGAGAACAGTGTGTTTTTCCAAAGATGTATGGTTTAAATGTAATCCATAAATACCCTATTTCATCAATGTTTAATTGATATGGTTGTGGTATCTTACATAATAGGGAAAACTTCCGACAAATAGACGGCCTGCTGTATTTTCGAGTGTCCCATTTTCCGTTATTCCTAAATGGAAAGAGTGTACCATTACATGATGAGTCGATGTACCATTTTCAGTGATGAAAAATTCTCAGTATAGCTGCAGTAGATGCGTTTAGATCAAAGTATTTTACAATAAATAAACTTGTCTTTGGTCTCTACCATGCAGTTTTCAAAACTTTATGCTGACCACGGATATCAGTTTATTGATTCACGGAATTAATATACAGAAAAAATCACTAAATTGCTGTTTTAGCTCACTTGAGGTGAAAGATAAAACGCTAGGTTAAAGAATCAGACTCTTTTTGGCATCCCCGAGTGCGCTCGTCCGTCCAGGTGTCAACATTTTCAAACATGGATAAACACATTTTTCACGCTTGTTGAAATAACCTGTTTATTTTCGGCTTATACAATGTAGCAGTGTCAAAGGTAGTTCAGTCACGGCCGTGGTGCCGCTTATAAAATTGCAGTTCTAAGCGAAGAACTGCATATGTAAGTAAGTCGTCTGTACTGACTATAAGAATGCGTAACCAGAGCAATGATATGCGATTAAAATTAGTGGACAATACTGCTATTAAAATAACATTGACCAACGTGTTTTTATCAGCATAATTATCATGTGTAGTCTGCTCTGTGTGATCTTCGAATGGAAAGCCCCTGCAGGGTTTCTCACGCAAAGCAAATATATTTGTGCTGTTTGCACATTCTGTGCGTTTTTGTGTTTTTGGTTAAGTTTGGTAAATGAGTGGCCACCTACTGGGCAAATAGCTGTTCACTCTGCGTATGATATGTTTTCTTAGTATAAGTACCTGATTGATTATTCAAGTCTTTTGCAACATCGGTTTTTGGATTGGGAATTCCTTTCTGATTGCGCCATTTCCTGATCATTGCCTACTTTTACATTTTTCTAGCCTTCATCTGTGGCTGTACAGACTGATGTTGGACCTGCTCAGAATGATAGAAAACCGAGTTTCATACGGCATGGATTTACAATGATTACTTCATACCATATAAATGGTGTCGTACATTTCGTTTTGTGCAGAGATAAGCAACTTAGTATATAATTAAATGTGCTGTAAATATCATTCGACGTTTCTCATAATCTGCAGTTAGCACCGCATTATACATGCACAATATCCTTTCTATACAATTCTCACTTACAATTATATATAAAGATTATTTGTTTGAGGTGAATACTAAATATGTTTCATCGAGTAGAATTTTCACGATTGCGCAGCACAATTGAAAAACGATCGAGGTTGTCAACACACAAGATGAAATAGTTTTGCTATTTGCTGAAATAAAAGTACTTTTGTATATTTGAAACAATAATGGCCTGTACAATACCTATAACACGGATAGACGGTGAAAATGCAAAATCAAAAATCAATTATATTTTGTAACCAAATAATGACAATGTTACGTTTTCACGCAGGCAACCCACCATCCTAATCATGTCTCATATAAAAGTTTATTGCCTTTGGCTAACATGTCTCAAGAATACCCATTTGTAAAACTGTTGACAGCCGCACGGATTCCCTGGCGCACGGATTCCCTAGCGCACGGACGGGAACCCCCTATAAGCTCACCTTGTGAACCTTCGGTTCACTTTCGATAAGCCGGGATGAACCGTGACAGAACCATAGCGCTACCGTGGCAAACTGAGGTAAAGGCCTGTTTAAACATTCACGATTTTTAGCTACGGTGGCAATACGAGTCGCCACGATTTGTAAAATCGTCGTGTACCGTGGTGGTTCGTAGTAGAACCGTGGTAAATCGTGGCGCTACGGAAGTTTTAAACTGTTTAAAACATTCGTGGCGTATCGTGGCGAATCGTGGTGGTTATTGGGCGTTGCCTAATTCGTAGCGCAACCGTAGCGGAATCGTGCTTATCCGTACTGACACCGTAGCTATATTCGCGGCTAATCGTGAGAGATCGTAGCCAATCGTGGAGTTCCGAAGCAAAAACCGTGGAATCTTTGACTTCACAAACTCTCACGATTCACCACGAATTGTGTACGGCATCCACGGTTTCGCTACAAAACTCCACGATTGGCCATGACGGCTACCACCGTGAATCGTAGTTATACCGTATCGAACCGTACAAGCACTGTGATTATTCGTTGTGCCACCGTGGTTAATCCTCATTCACCGTAGCGTTGCCGTCATGAATCGTCATTGATTCGTAGCGATACCTTACAGACACCGTACTAATATCGTGGACATTCTTACTGGAATCGTAGTGACACTGAATATTTCCACTTTTCGCCACGATTCATCCCGATCCATCCCGATTTTTTCTCACCAAAAGAAATCGGGGTGAATCGTACAGAAAATCGTGAATGTGTAAACCGGGCTTACCGGGGAGCCTTCACGATTTTATTAAATATTTAATGCAACCGGGGCGAACTAGGAGGGATGTCAAAAAACGGACAACAGCGGGGATACACCGGAACAAACCGTGATACCCAGGGCTCGACCGTCATAATCCGGCATAAACCTTCAGTAATCGCAACAACTACGGGTTATTCAGGCAAAATCCGGGGTTTCACCGGAACACCATCGGCGGAACTGGTGCAAACTGTCTTTAATAGCTCTTTCACACATTCACGTATCAGCGGCCTATCGATCGCGTATCTATGAGATTTTCGATACGACGAGGTCTGAGCCGTATTTTGTTCGAGCGACGTATGTTGCACGTACATCTGACGTTCTTACTACGTTCCCGCGTCGTATCAGTGACGTATCAGTATTCCTATGAAATTTCACTTTCGTATGTACGGCGCATCAAGGCGAATGTTCTACTTACGTATGTCGTATATATGGCGTATAAAATGTACGCGTGACGTATCTGCGACGTATGTACTACGTTCCATTCCTTTCTGTGGTGTATCTGTTCTGTACCAATTGCTTTTTAATACCTAGGCGAAAACAAACCGTTGTGTTCACTTTCTTCAGGCAATTCGTCGCACATTACAGAGATGGAAGATGCCACCGGCAAAATCTACATAATCTAGATTAACACCGAAGAAAAAAACGAGGTGGGGGGGGGGAATCTCCAAGCTCCCCATCCTGGGCGATATCTGCACACTTACTTGATATTGCACACGAAAAATTCTTTTTATGAATCATTGCCAAATTCTTGACTTGAGGGTCATCGTGCAAAACTGTAAAGTTGGGACGTCAACTCTAATGACGTCATCTTCATCTAACGTCGCGTGGAAAATGACGTCATACCGGGCCAAAACGTCAGATGAAATTTGTCACTTTCAGATTCAATTTTAAACAATTTAAGCCGAAAAAAAGAAAATGTCAGCAATATTGATTCAATTGCAAAATGTGCAAAAATGATATCACTTATGGATATTATCGCGACCTTCGTGTAGATATTTAATTTTTTTACGCTAACAGTCGAGATGCGTAGCCAAGGCGCAATGATATAATCAAAATCGTAGCAACCAAAAACGTTCGAAAATTAAGCCATGCACTTTGAACCGAGAGACAGTGCCTTAAGTAATTCCGTTCGTGTGTACCAAAGACGAAACTGATTTTCATCAAACACGCAGCCCATTTTAAGCAATGCTAAATCCGCCCTGTGAAGCTGCTTTGTTGTCATGACAGTTTGTCGGCGCATCGATTTAGGGGATTTTCCTTCGCGAGTCAACTGTTGAAAATGTCAGTCGTGTTAAATCGTTTATTTAACGAGTATTTGATTTTCTCCCGTGTGGAGACCCATATTTTCTGAAAATTTAATCTTTTGTGAGAATATTGATGTATGAATGACGATATGATCGGTGTGAACAAATTTTTGTTCTAAAAAAGAAAATTGGTACTGACGATGAGAATGGCGTTTATGCCCCAAAATTAGGCTCAAATTGGTTGAACTTTTATGAAAAAAAGTCAGCATAATCGCTATTAATCCGTCAAATACGGTTCTTTTCAACCGATGCTATATAAAACATTGTCACTTTCATTCAGATTTCAATTTTATCGAGAAATATTTGAGAAAAGGAAAGCCGAAATTGGAAATTGTCGCTGTTTGATACTATTTTTAGAACACAAGTAAAAGCTTTGAGGAAGATATCAGTGTTGAAAAAGGTAGCAAAGCTGCTAGAGATTGTCGGTAGATCCTATATAGAGGACAATATGTTAGACTGACACATTTATCATCATTTTCTTTTTATTTTGTACTGAGTTGATAAATATATCTGACTATTACCTTAGGCAAAGATATAAATCCAAGCCTCAGGCCATGGAGGTTCTGATTTAACCTCCATGCTCAGGCTCGGGAACTGTTTAATGGCTTGTGAGTTGCTCAATGCCACAACTTTTATGGCACTGTCTGTTGTCAATGACCTCAAGGTGATTATGCCCTCTTCCCTGCGATTCTCTATGTACTTATCATTTTTGGAAATGGTTGAGGGACACCAGAGCATAGATATGCTGAATGCTCACCTAGTAAGCCTAAAGGCTCAGATGAGGTAAATATGTTCAATAATTGTCACACTATTATGACTGATATTGTCCAGTGTTTCTAGAAATCAAGCTTGTGTCATTTTCTAATACATGTAGTTTGATTTGTTGTTTTCAGTCTGGTAGTAAACATATGAGGCTGTGTCAAGAATCTCAAATGATCAGCCCAGGCCCTGAGGCTATAAAACGTTTTTCAAGCTCAGCTTAGGTGAGCATTAAATTTCAACTGCTTATAAATGTTGAAATGGTCAAAAAATGTGGAAAATTCAGGTTCAAAACTCATAGAGAAAAACTAGTAATTTATCCTGCTAATAAATATTAAAATGCCATGGCATTTTGTTGGCATTTTAACATTTATGAGCAGGATAAATTTTAGTCTCAGCTGAGTTGAGCATGAAAGAAGTTATATAACCTCGGGCCACCAGTCATACATGTGATGAGTTTAAGATGCATCAGAGATTGTTTCTTTCATTTCATGGAGGCATTTGAAAAACGTATATACTCACTATATAGAATGTAGATTTAAGAAAATCATTGGAAGTATCACATGTATAAAGTATTGACGTACACACTACTGATCGAACTGTAATGAGTACTGGGCTCAAAAATTTACAGAACATTTCCTTATATTCTTCAACTTCATGTATGTAGAAACCTTCTCTGTTTGTAAAACCAGGCTATAAGGTGTTGTGTGAATCTGGCTTGGTTGTGGCGTCATATACTTTGATGAATTAATATATGCATGAAACTTCTATGGTTTAAACTTTTAATTCTGTACATGTATGTAAACAACATATAACAAGACAAACAAAGCATTATAAACAATAATTGCATATTATTCAGAAGGAAAACTTTCTTTGTGTGTAGCTCTGCCTGTGATCAATGTTTTTGACATAAAACATGCGCAGATCCAGAAAATTTTCTCAGGGGGGTCCAAATTCCCAGAAGGGGTCTGACGGAAAATTTCAACATGGCAAAAACTAATAATCTGGCAATTCTAGGGGGTGGTGGGCCGGACCCCCTGTCCACCCTCTGAATACGCCCATGTTAAATATCGGTCAATTTCTACAACAACGAAGCTCAGCTTTCCATACTTAAACTCATTCGTAAGAAAAGACTTCTGGATTTCTGAGTTGGCAAGAAGTTATAATAAAAACACATTTCCTTTTATTTCTCAAGTCAGCTGTGAGCATAAAATAAAAAAAAGGAAGTGTTTAGTTTAGGGTAACCTGACCCTACCTAGATTTTTTGGTGAATCCTAATTTTTTTATCTCAATATTTCTAAGAAATTGAGGATAACAACAGTATTTATGGCAAATTAATGACTTTTAACAGAAAAAATAATAAGAGAATAAAATAAAATTAATAAATAAATATGCACCTTTATAGTAACCCTACCTTGAGTTTTCCAAGATGTTACCCCAAACAAAGCACTTTTTCCAGGCCTTGTTTTATCTCGAGTTCATATATGAGCTGCCAGTTCATATATGAGCTGCGTCATGAGAGATTCCATTTTTAGCCTAGGTGAAAACAAAGGCGCAGATCAGCTGTGCACTGTGCAGTGATCAGTGGCTTTGTTTCCACTACAGGGATAGTACAATTCCTCTTCTTCCTAAATCAATCCAAAACTTCAAGCGTCTAAATTAAACCATGATAGTGATGATACAATACGAAAACACACCCATGAAGATTTTAGTTGAAAAATTTTGTAACTTAAGATGGTTGTTTTTGCTGTAACCTATATTGTGGGTACTACATGTTAGAATGGCCTTGGTGAGGTAGGTCTAACAAGTACCCATAGAAGTCTAACAAGTATCCATACTCTTTGGATCAAAAATAAGAAAAATAGCCGTTTAAATAGGTACACCCATGCACACTCCAGTTTTACTATATAAAAGTGTGGTAAAAATTCCAAGGCCATGTTAGCCTTTTTCTCCATTGTTTATTTGGCAGTGCAGAATTTTCCTGGGTATTCACATCATGTTGTTGACCATGTCAAGGGATCACATCACATTCCTTGCATGCCTCAGACCTCTGAAAGATAATTGAAATCATGTTTAATAAAGTTTCATGGGTATGTAGTAATTCACCAGCCATTTGTATCCACAGTCACTATGGTGCCGGGAAATAGCAGGGCATCTAACTTAATTTTTATAGAGCTGCTAACAGTCAGACCAGTAAAGTAGTTAAATACGAAAGATACAACTACTAGTTCATTTGAATTAATGTGACTGTATCCTGTCATATCGCCGGCACTCATCGGAGGTTATAACCCGGCACATAAGCCTGCTGTGTCCCTATCCCCCAGTCCCATAGGGGCTGGGGATACAAATGACTGGTGCATAACGCATATATTTTTCCCTAGCCCACAAAAACTGTTTGAACCCTGTTGGAACCCATTGACCCCACAAATACTGTCAAAAGAGACAGGTTACTTGATGTTCCCAAATATTCTCTAATATTTCCTGTTTTCAGAAGTAAATTATATAAATTAGCATTAACATCAGGATAACATGTCCGTGTAAAGTATACCCCTTCAAACCCCACTTTTATATATAAAAACTTTAGTATGCAGGGGTATACCTATTTTCTTATTTTTGCTCCAAAGCATAGATTGTGGGTATTCGTTAGAACCGTCTCGGTGTGGTTCTACGTGCACCCACAATCTCTGTTTTGAGCAAAAATATGACAAATATGAAAAATTTTCTGGTGATAATTTTAATTTTTTAAAACATAAGAAAAACATAGTATATAACAGTGCATGCCCACAAGAATAGATTGATTAATACACAGCTTTTCTTCATTAATACACCTCACTTGTTAATATGTTAAAAAGAAAAAGAAAAAAAAAAAAAAAAAAGAAAAAAGAAACACAAAACACACACACACACACACACACAAAAGCAATGACAACAAAAACATAGAGCTAGAATCACAACAGAAACACTGCCTTAAAAATTTACAGAGAAGCTTAGACCAGATTTATTGGGTCCTAATTTCTGCCGATGTTGAATGGTGGTTCACCTGTTCACACCAATTTATAAATGCACAATACATTTGTAACCACTGCTCCCCCACCTACAGGGAAGGGCAGGGATTATGCCTTTAAGCTTTCATCGCCCTGCAATTAGCCCCACCCCCAGGGGGCAAACTGGAGGTCAAAACTTTGCTCTTTGCCCTGCCCTTCACAGAACAAAATCTCCCTGGGGTAAGGATCCTAATGTCAAACCCCCCTTCATTTCCCCTGGACTGCAGGGACACTCGAAAAGTAACTGCCCTGCTCTTTAACCCGGCTTTCACCCTTCCTCTCACCCTTCCCCGTAGGTGGGGGGAGGGGGCAGTGATTACAAATGACTGGTGCAATTAGGGTTCAGCAAACTGCCTTTCAGCAAACTGCCAAAGATCTTTTAGAGACCATTGCTGAGGACCATTGTCATGATTGTGGATAGAGCTATGCTGTGATAAACATATTTGTGGGTACTTACGAGCAGTGTTAGAGTCTCACATGTCTAAGCTGCTAGGTGTACACCCCATACATCTCAGGAAGAGTATCAGAGTATTATATGATCTTCCCCACCCACTCCTCATGTCCATGGAATGATGGTTTGGTAAATCCAGAATTTCATGATGAAATTTCACCAAAATCAAACTGATTAATTAAATCCTTTCCACAAAATGGAGAAAGATGACAACAAGTATCACACATTTTGATTTACAGAGAAGAACGTGTCATGATGTGACTGTTTACACCACAGAAATACTTCAAAAACGACCGCCGACTTTACACATGTGGTGTGACGTAATACGATCTTCTCCAATACACAGAATTAGCCTCAACACGGTCAAATCTATCTTGATGACTTGCGTACGGTCAAATATAATATCCGAGTGTGAACAATTTTTTGTTCTAATATAATTGGCACCCCCTAAAATTCACATTTCAGGGGAATGCCGTGACAGGCAAAAGTGTTTCGTGTCGTTTTCGTTGAAAAAAGTTTGTCATGCGGCGTCTCAGTGTAAGACGGCAATATGAAATCCCGGACAAGGCGGATCTAGCTGCACCGTAGAACAGCTATTGTTTTAAGCACAGCAATAAGCGTGTCATTTTGATCGAAATTTCGACCAAAAAGTGGTCGCCATTTTGTTTCGGATTATTTTGCGTCGAGTAAGGTTTCAAAATAAAATACAATTACCGCTTGCACGCTGGCTGCGTCCTCACTGTAACTCTCAACAAAATATCAAATATGAGAAGCAGATATTTATATCGCAAGCTCGCGTCCTTCGATATCCCAACTCGGGACAATATTCACCGTTATGAGTGCAATAACTTTATTATATTATCTCATTGTTTCCTAGAATGCTTTTGTTTGTTGGAATTGATGTCAGTCAACAGCAAAAGTCATGTCGGGTCGTTGCCTCCATTTTATGAGACTTTAACCCAAAATGAGGATGTGATGACATCCAACACGTACTTAAAATATAACCACCCAAGTTAGCCACAAAGGCTTATAATATGCATGGATGGTTTGACTTTAACCACTTTTCCTGGGCAGGCTCAAACCAAAATAGTTTAACAGTAATCAGATGGTCTTCTTAGAAAGAGTTCATAAATAGGTCATATATAATATTTTCCAAATCATACCTTTACTCAGGTTCGGTTTAAATAAAATGAAAATCTTATTTTAATGGTCAACGAAACTCGTGCATGTATAAAGAAAGGTAACGAAAGAGTGCGTAAAAGTTGTAGTGGCTACCAAAGTTATTAATAGTGGTTCAGTAAGTAGTATCAGACATAGTGACCGAAATAACGGGTACATAAACTGCAATAAAAGGATGCATTTACTGCAAGAACGGATGCATTAACTGCAGGAAATGGTACATTACTGCATCATATAAAATCATTAAGTCGTACACCTTGCAGTCAAAAAATGGGAAAACTTTAGGTTTGTAGTGGGTGTCTTTTAGAATCAATTTAGAACCTTTTCTCGGAGGAATCTGATAGAATCCTTTGAACAACCTCTAGATAACTAAAATACCTATTTCATTCACTAGTATAAAGATAGATATATGGCCTTTTACGTTTAAAAACTCGACATGTAGGCGATCAGTCGGCCACGAGACGTTTGCCTGGGCAGTGAGTTTATCATTGAACAAAAGAATTAAAACACAAAAACATACGAAAATACTTCTAACTTACCCTATTCAGTCGACCGTAGCTAAACCATATTATGTCACACAGTTTTTCCGAGATGAAACCTCAAATTATAAAGATTTCCATAAACATGTAACAAACGAATATGTGTAATCATTGTTTACACACGATCGACATCCGATTGTTGTACATTGATTACGTAATAAGTTAACATACTGTGATAGGACTAATGATTGAACTTATTTTATAGTAATCTAAAAATGGCGGACGTTTTTATGTGAAGGGAAACACAACAAAATATTACCAAGACGGGATTCGAACTCGGATCGCCTGGACAGAAGACAACATAGCTTACCACTGAGCCACCGAGTCATATTGTTTATACATTGGTCCAGTATTGATAAAGGCCAACATTTTATTTCAGTTTGTTTGAGTTAATGCTTAATGCCCCATTCAACAGCTATGTTCAAGCCGAGACGTTGCCTCCTATTCATGAGGCGTTCATACAAAATTAGGATGCCATGACATCCAAAACGTGCTTCAACTATACTCAGTCAAACTTATATCGCAACAACGATTTATTTGTTATGTTATACAAATAAACTGTATTTCCACTGGATTAGATTGCCGTGCGATTGACACATCTAAGAACATCTGGTTGTAACATTCTGTATTATGCGTCTCAAGAAATTAATCATTTTTCACGATCCAAAAGGAAGACTGACTTCCAGAACCTCTGGAGTCGCATGCCACCAAAATAACCGATTTGGCCAATATCATTCGAGCTCAATGGTCCATACTTTGAAAGCCAGATTGTACCTCATTAAATCATAGGCGATTGCTGACCAGCATATATATGGTAGACTGTATTACATTTCATTGAAAAGCGAAAACATGCCATAATCGTGATGCGTTGTGTTTGGCTCAGTATAAATTACCAAAGTAAAGCTTATGTGCATGGATGGTTTTACCTAACCACGGTTTCTAGGCAGGCTCAGACCTGAAGGGTTCATCAGGAAAACATGTCCGTGTAATGTTCACCCCCTTGTACCCCACTTTTATATAGCAAAATTGGGGTTTGCAGGGGTATACCTATTTTTCTTATTTTTGCTCCAAAACATAGATTGTGGGTACTCGTTAGAACCGCCTCGCCGAGGCGGTTCTAACGTGTACCCACAATCTATGTTTTGAGCAAAAAAAAAAAAAATCACAGATTTTCTACTGAATTTTTTCAATTTTTACAACTTAAAAATCCCTGTATATTGCATGGGCGGGTTTTCGTACTAATCAGATAGCCAGTCAGTAGCGTATAAGCTTTGCTTGGAGCGGTACAAGCAGCCCATATTTTATTTCTCAGGGCCCCAATGGGTCCATTTTTTATTTTAACTGCAAACATCATGAACTGTATATATAATTGCTAGTATAACTAGACCTAAGTTCAATATGGCAAAATGACTATATTTCCCCAAATGATAAACAGATCGGCCGCCCGATGCATCAGGTTTATCAAACAGTGTATAAGGGAAACACTCGTGTTAAAGAGATTTGGTTTCGATTTGCAGACGAAATAGCCTATAGCATTACAATGAAACAGTTGATAGATCTAAGTGAGCCTATAGCATTACAATGAAACAGTTGGTAGATCTAAGTGCATGTATTTATATTGAAATAGAAAGAAAAAAAAGAAAAAAGAGAGAAAAATGGATTCGATCTCGCATCGCCTGGCTCATAGTATGGCAAAAATACTAATTGAATTACTTGCATAAATCCACTGAGCTATCACCAATACTAAATCAATTCTATTATTTAACATACTTGAAACTAACTGTTTGTTGTGTTTGACCTTGAATTGAGATTATTCTTATGAGCAAGTCACAACCTCAAACATAAGACAAGTATTACCGTTAAGATAGATCACAAGTCACTCCTAAGAGTAGTCTCGATCATAAGATAAGAAATTCGTGAAACGAGCTACAGTTTTCTAGGCGACTTGGAAGCACTCACATCGTCTTACCAAAATTTGTATAACGCCATGAATATTAAGTCTGTGAACAAAAGTGCCCCCAAAAAGGGTGTTGGACTGCCATCCTACCCCTAGAGGTATCTTGCACTGCATGTAGTCTACAGCTTTTTTGTCCAAAAAGCACTAAAAAAGATAAGAAAATAAGTGCGGTTTTTTGCTGGGCGGCAAATATCTTTTACGGGGTGAAATCAAAAACGTAGGGCCAGTTTTGTCGATATCGTATAGTCAGTCTTCAAAATTATTCACATCAGTTTTCGACTTTCGTTCACACATGTACATACTAAGCTCTCTGTTCACAGAAATGCTTCCTATAAAGTGCGCCAAAATGCATAATGTGTTTGGTTTTTTATTTGTGACCAATTATAGAGTAGACGTACATTTCATACTTGAATTCTAATTCATGCTACACATATATGTAGGTCCGGTCGATCGTTTCATAATGAAATGTCTACGTTATCTTTATGAAAAAAAAATCATTTAAAAATCTTCTTTTTTTTCACATATTTCAAAACAAATCAACCACAACCACATTTATTTTATCAAATCACCACACTCTTTGGAAAGTGAGGTTAACATGAATATGAAAATACAATGATGTTCTTACTTGTTTGACGCTCTGTCAGACTGCGATGACGTCGACGTGTGTGACTGGAGACTCACTCTGACGTCAGTGGCAGCGTTAACGTCAGCATCCCAGATTGACTGCATAAAACTGGACAACTCGCCATCTGTCACCGAGCTGTCAACGTCTGTAAAATAGGAATAAAAATAAAACAGATCCTTTTAGAGCAGTGCACGTATTAATGAGAAAGGGGATGGGTCATACCGCAGTTTCGGCTACGTAAGCCTCTTCAGTGACCCTATCGATTTGGCAAATTGGATCCAAATAGAATAGTTGAAATTTTGTATCTTTCAACAATATAGTCGATACAAAGACTAGTAAATATCCAAATGAAGCTGAATATATTAAAACTTTGGTTAGAAAATGAATACTAACCGATTATAGTTTTCTGATATCCTGATAGGATTTTCAGGGTCTTTTATTACATTTCGAAAACATGTCGATGCAATATACAGATTTTTAAAGTTGTAAAAATGAAAATTTTCAATAGACAAAAAAGAAAAGGATATGTTTCATATTTTTGCTCAAAACATAGATTGTGGGTACACGTTAGAACCGCCTCGGTTTTGATCAAAAAGAAGAAAAATAGGTACACATCCCAGTTTTATAAAAAGCGGGGTATTAGAGCCTGTGTATTAGTGGGCATATATTACACGGCAATATTATCCTGATGGTAAAATAGGATTTGAGGGTCTTTAATATTATGATGAACCCCTCTGTCCATCAGAATTTTGTGTGATTTATAAGAAACAATGTGCGGACGAATAGAGTCGGCTGCTTGACTACGGGTTAATTGTTATTCGAATTTGGAACAAGGGAATCGATGGAAACAAATTAGTTTGAACTTACATTTCGAAAACATATTCCGTGCAATTTATAGAGATTTTTATTTCAGCTTAAAAAATGAAAATAAATTTCGCCTTGAAAACTTCTAAACATCGATCGAGGAGGCTCTAGATAACGTGTACCCACAATCTAAATTTTGCAAACATAAAAAAGATTTATTCCTGGAAACCCCCATTTTCACGATATAAAAGTAGAGTTCAATGTGGTATTTCAGTGTTTCGTGGATGTTTTCCTGATGAAATGTTTTGACTTACGTGCCAAAATGTTCCATATTGATATGATAAGAAATAAATACACCATTCTGTTACAATAGGCACAAAACTGGCATAGTCCTTATCAATGTCAATAGGCCCAGTCAGGTCGGACAAAAGTTCAACTTAAGTACACATTTTAACCTCATTGTTAATATGAGACGCAGTAACTGCACAGCTGATCAGCGCCTTTGCTTTCGCTACTCGGATAGTACAATTCCTCTTGTACTTAAATCCAAAATTTTAAGCCTCTAACCTGCAGCTGCTTCTGAGACTGCAAAGGCCGGTTTTTGTCGGACCTTGTCGGGAACCCCGAAGACCGGTTTTCTTGCGTCGCGGCTCATAACTCATGTTGCCTGATGACGTGAATATGTCGCCGTATATAGTCGATTTCTTTGACTGCGACAAAGCTTTGCATTGTTAATCGGTCTTCTTCAAATTGGTATGTTTGCAGCAATGTGATCCTATTGTAGAAATCACTAAGACCACAGGCGCTCGATGACTGGACTCATTTTTTTTTCTTTTTTTTTTTTTTTTTTTTTTTTTTTTTTAATTTTCACCCGTTTGGAGACCCTTACGATATGTTCATGCAATTATTTTACCTTTAAAACCTTCTCTATCAATCCTCAATCAATCCTCGTCTATGGGCTACTATATAGACAAGGTCGGAAACGCGGTGTCCTAGTTTAATTGGGGTCATGGGATTTCCCGCATCTCAAACTCATACTTCACCCTTTACCGTTATTTCAATGCTGGCTGTCAACACATGAGTGTCTTTGTAAAAGGTCTCGCCCATTGCCTTCATTCAAAATAAGCACAACCGCCCGTAAAAACTAACAATTAAAGCATTCTACAGAATTGGAGGACATCCCGAATGAAATCGGCAATCTAGCCATGATATTACTATAAATACACTGGTCACACGATGTGTTACGCCAGCGCGTGATATATGTTACGTTGGTTTTCATAGGTTGCTTGATTTAATATCCAGTCAAAACACTTTGTGATCTAGTGTCATGGCAACAATGCAATACAATTATCCAGTAGGATTGATTCTTTCATACGATATTTACAGTGACCTTCCACTGATTTTTAGAAACGACAGGTCACCATACAAAAACATTCGGGATCCCATCCAAGTAGACAGGTGGTGGTATAAAATATAAGTTTACGGGCGACTATGCTTATTTTTGACGAAGGCAATAGATGAGACCTTTTACAAAGTCGCTCATAAGTAGACACTCAGCATTGAAATAACGGTAAAGGGTGAAGTACTAGTTTGAGATGCGGGGAATCCCATGACCCCAATTAAACTAGGACACCGCGTTTCCGACCTTGTCTATATAGTAGCCCATAGACGAGGGTTGATTGAGGATTGATAGAAAAGGTTTTAAAGGTAAAATAATTGCATGAACATATCGTAAGGGTCTCCAAACGGGTGAAAATGCAAAAAAAAAAAAAAAAAAAAAAAATGAGTCCAGTCGTCGAGCGCCTGTGCTAAGACATGCCCACGTGCTTTACTAGGCACCGGAAAATGACTAAAGCAAGTATAGTGTCGATTTTTCCACGCTTACCTCTGCGCCGTGACATTTCAGTAGTCAAACCAAAACAGCTTACACTATGTTAAAGAGCAGTCTTTCTGCTTTCAATACCGGCATTAGGTTTGCCTCTAAGACTCACAGAAATGGTTTTATGGACAATTAACCAACCCTACCCCCTTTTTATGTGCATTTTGTAAAATGCCTGCGGTCCTAAGGATATGGCAAAAGTTCAGAAAAGTTTTCAGGTGAACGATCTCTGAGTCGTTGGATCTATGTAAAAACATCAAAATGAAAATGAAACGTCGCCATCAAAATCTACTAAATGTGTTTATTAAACTATTTTGTTTCGCTTTAATTAGTGATAACGTGACAATATTTGGTGCTAATATTTGAATGGTGTTGTGTTAATTACGTAGGTCAAAAAAGGTAAAAGTTGGCAATGATCAGGAAACATTTGAAAGAAATTCCCACTCCGAAAACCGAGAGTGAAAAAAATAGCTTGACAATCAGGACCCAGTTGTTCAAAGCATCGTTAGCTTAACGATATCGTTAAGACATAAATTTGTTAAGCAAATATCAGCTAAAGTAACAAATACACTGTTATTTTTTGTTGAAAAAATGTGAGAATCCTTTGCAGTGCAAAGGATTCTCACATTTTTTCAACAAAAAATAACAGTGTATTTGTAATATTAACGTTTGAAATTTTAACGAAATGTTAACTAACGACATCGTTAGTTTTGAACAACTGGGCCCAGGTACTTATACTAAGAAAACATATCGTAAGCTGAGTTGGTTGGTTGGTTGATTTTGGGGTTTAACTGACCCACCAACAGCTAAGGTCATATGGAGACGGGACCACGTAGCACCAGGATAACATGTCGGTGCAATGATTACCCACTGAAACCCCACTTTTATATATTAAAACTGGAATTTACGGGGTAAAGCTATTTTCTTCTTATTTTGATTAAAAATGTACACTTGAATGTTCTCGTAGGAACCCCCTCGCCGAGTGAATGGCGTATTCACTGCGAGATGGAGGCTTCGTAAGTCGAGAGGGTAGCTATTTCCCAACTGGCGGCCACTCAGGTACCCGAATTTAACTAAAATATGAAAACGTACATAAAGTGCAAACAGCGCAAAAATTCAACGCTAAAATGTAATACAATTAGTACCACAACATAAGTTTCGCATTGGAACGACCAGTATAGAAATATAAATTTATTGGGGGAACTTAAACCGGTTACCATACAAATGTGGACTCATCCGCGTTTTTTATGTTAAAGGCATGCCGTATATCCAACAAAATAGATATGGTATGGCATAAAGGTTCAGAAAAGTTGTGAGGTGAGCGATATCTGGGTTGTTGGTCTTCTGTATAAAAAGCGTCAAATGCTAATAAAAAGTCGCCAGCAAAATCTACTTAATGTATTAAACTATTTTGTTTCGTTCTGATTTGTGATAACGTGACAATTTAATTTGCGCTAATTTTTCAATGGTGTTAGTTCACTGTGTTTAATTAAAAAAGGATTAAGTTTAGTTAAAAAAAAAGGGTAAAAGTTGACAATGATGGTGTTAGTTCACTGTGTTTAATTAAAAAAGGTAAACGTTGACAATGATGGTGATAGTTCACTGTGTTTAATAAAAATAGATAAAGTTTAGTTCAAAAAAGGTAAAAGTTGACAATGATCAGGAAACGGCGAATCAGAGAGAAATTCGCCTCCAGAATGGGAAAAACTAAATTGACAATCAGGGCCCAGAATTACAATATTTGAATTAACTGTTTTGATTCGCCTCCAGAATGGGAAAAACTAAATTGACAATCAGGGCCCAGAATTACAATATTTGAATTAACTGTTTTGATTGTATAATACCATGTGTGTTTTAAACCGTGCTTTGAGGGTCCCAAGGAAGATTGACTCTGGCAAACGATCTTCATTACGAAAACTTGTCCATGCAATATACTGAGATTTTGTTAGCTTTAAAAATTGAAAATTTTCAGCTGAAAAATTTTGATATTTTTCTTATTTTTGCTCAAAACATAGATTGTGGGTACACGTTAGAACCGCCTCGGCGAGGCGGTTCTAACGAGTACCCACAATCTATGCTTTGGAGCAAAAACAAGAAAAATAGGTATACCCCTGTGTACCCCAGTTTTCCTATATAAAAGTGGGGTATAAGGGGGTATACATTACACGGACATGTTTTCCTGATGTTACTTCAATTCACTTCACTTTACACCTCACTTTACTTTACACTTTACTTTGCTTTTCACTTTACTTTACTTTACTTTACTTTACTTTATTTTACTTTACTTTACTTCTCTTTACTTTACACTTTACTTTACTTTACTTTACTTTACTTTACTTTACTTTACTTTACTTTACTTTACTTTACTTTACTTTACTTTACTTTACTTTACTTAATTTCACTTCACTTCACTTCACTTCACTTCACTTCACTTCACTTTTTTTACTTTACTTTACTTTACTTTACTTTACTTTACTTTACTTTATTTCACTTCGCTTCACTTCACTTCACTTCACTTCACTTCACTTCACAATACTAAACACTTTACTTTACTTTTTACTTTATTTTCATTTACTTTACTTCACGTCACGTCACGTCATGTCACGTCACGTCACGTCACGTCACGTCACGTCACCTCACTTTACTTTACGTTTTAACCATTCACGCCTCGTTGTTCCTTTCAGTTTTTTTAGATTATCATCCTAAGTTTGCAACCTTATACGAAAAAGTCATTATAATACAAACAACAAGTTTAGCGTAAATTAATTAGCCTTTTTCCATTTTAATTAGCACCAAATGCGCTGATGTCCTATGATTTTTACGCGAACAGTTCCAATCGTGTTGGCCCAACACAAAATGTGTTTTGAGTAGGAAAAGATGATAAGCTGTCAGCGATGTTGACGTATATTCATTACGGTAACTTATTAGTTTCATAATTTGCATAAATAAATCCTTCTGTATTTTTTTTTTTTTTTTTTTTTTTTTTTTTTTTTTTTTTTTTTTTTTTTTTTTTTTTTTTTTTAAGTTAAATATTGATATCATTTGCAATGGTAAGTAAAATGTAAGCAATGATATGGAACAAGTGCAATCAGTCGCACCCAGTAAACCCCAGGTGGGGAAAAGTCCCGCAAAATGTGTGATTATCTATAAATTGTGATTCTCAGTTTAACAAGTGTACAGGTGATCTGATTTACATGGACGTGCTTGCATGTTGTAACAAAAATGTAACCTTACGGTAAGGATATGAGCCCTCGCTTCAGAAAACCAGCAATCTGCTAATGCGAAAGCAAAGGCTCATATCAGCTGTGTAGTTAATCCACCTTTGTTTTCGATACATAGATAGAACCATCCCTCTACTTCTTAAATCCGACCGTGCCGGTGGTTACAAGCTTCTAACCTTTTTTCTGTGACTGTGCATGCCGCTTTGTGTCGGATATGGACGGAAAACAATATTGTCAGTTTTCTCATGCAAATGCTCATATAGCACGTGTTTTGGCATGCGCAAATTACAACATCACTAACAAGTCTGCAAACATGTGCAGTCTGATCAATATATGTTCCATTTCTTTCTCGTAGAATATTGGTACCTGCGAAATTACAATCGTCATATATGCATATAGCAACGTGTTCATCTCGTTCACTCTACATTACGTAAACATGCCCATGCAATATACATGTATAGATATTCTTAAAAGTTGTTAAAATGAAAAGGACCTCTGACGGTGGTAATGGGAGCCATAATGTATAGCTGCCTCAGATTTTGATAAAAATAAGTGTTGGTCAAATGCTTCTGTTTTTGTATACATGTTTGCTGGTAGTCCATAGTTTATGATATTGGATTGAGCTTCTTGTTTCAAAAGAAGTACTGCTTTATTTTTGGGATAAAATGGGCATATTTTGTATTAAACATAGAGAACAATAGAAACGTATTTATTTAACATTGTATCCCCCCCCCCCCGAGTCCCAAGAAATCCCTTTGCATATGAATGTATTGTCATATTATACATAATATATGTAAATGGCGTTCTGGGACTCGGGGGGGAACAGTACCCTACAGCCCAAAATGTTAACTCAGTACTAGAGCCCAAGTATGTGAAATTTGTTTTTAACTTAAAATTAAAAAGAAAACAAAACAGCAGTTAAGTTGTATGCCATATATAAAGTACGAAAAATGGATATATACATTCGTTTCCAAAATTAACACAAATCTGCTTGATTTATAACCACTTTTTATGTTCCTTTCCCCAGAAAATGAGGGTACTGTACATTCTGTGGAACAAACTTTTGAAATCATTCTATACTAATATTGTCCACTTGTTGACACGGCCAATAACCTCTTGCACCACAAACAGTAACATTGGTGGACTTTTTTCCTATTCTTTTTTTTAAATACATTAACTTCCAAATCAACAACTTTTCAGTCAAGTCGGTACGATGCCACCACTGTCTAGGTATTAGCCAGTACCATGGGAACTTAAAATGTCTTTCTGATTGCTACAATACAGCGACGTAAGTTTCAAATCACAATCGTTAAGGGTGTTTACACAATTTTCCATTCATTCTCATAAAACTATTTGCTTATTATATCACGTTAGGCATCAAAACAAGAATCTTTCAGTTCTTTAATGAAAGTGATTCTAAATAGAGGCCCTGGGTTTGGTCCAATCGTTGGAAGCCGTGCTGTGCCTGAGACACACTAGCCCCCCCCCCCCCCCCCCACACCCCGATTACTGGGTACAAGAAGTAATACGCGGCTCAATCCCAAAATGACTGAAAATGTTCCTATTAAAGGATGCCCGGCCATAATCTAATCAAATCAAAAATAACTTTTATGATTATAATCACTTAGACACAAACATTATACTGAAACGAGACAAATGTAAGACAAGCCAAGTTCTGTTTGCGGTTGTGCCTGGAGTTTTTTCTCTGGGTTCTCATGTTTTCGTCCACCTACTGATTGGTCAATCTCATACGAGCTTAAATAATCTTGAAAGGGACATTAAAGTGAATCAGAAAAATAAATACATTGAAGGCCGTGTTGTAACAAATAAATATTCATGCAAGGTTGCTCTGTGTGACCAAGTTTTGTCACAATGGGCCGTGTCTGGAGAAAATGTTTTTGGTTAAGATCGAAATCTAATCAAGCTGTGCAACACATAGAAGATGGATTGAAGTTTTGTTAATTAATGACACAATTCTGAGTAGCTGGCTGGTCATCGCTGATGTGGGTATAAGGTTTTGCATATAACAGATAGCAGGTTTTCTTATGAGTTAACAGTGCCCCTTGTATAATGTTTGGTAGTACTTAGACAATAATATTATACAGGTAACTGCTAAAGGTTTGTACCCAAAATGTTGACGTTGTAATATTTCAATTTTATTTCAATGGCATAATGCGTGTTTATCGCACTTTACACAGTGTTGCATGCACAAAATATGATACAATAGTGGAATTAAAGGACTACAAGCAAGGAAAAGCGAAAAATTAAAATTTTCTCACATATGAAATTTTGACCCCCCATCCCTGCTAATATCGCCTTTTTTACACTATATGGAGGAAATAGTCAAAACCTTTAATAGTTATAGGTTCAGAATACATTGGGTGTTTGCCCTAATCATGAAATACCCCCACCAGAACCTTTGAGACATTGCTCTGGTCTTTTGAAAACGAGGCATAAAACCCCTAAGAACGTCACAGATTCTTTTCAGTGAAAAAAAAAATGATTTTTTTTTTTTTCTTATTTTTTTGCTCAAAACAAAACGAGGCGGTTCTAACGAGTACCCACAGTCTATGTTTTAGGGCAAAAATAAATTTAAAATAAAATAGGTACACCCCTGCAAATCCCATTTTTTTTATCTAAAAGTTAGGTTCAAGGGGGTATATTTTTCACGGACATGTTTTCATGATGTGCTAAGGTGCGAATTCCCGAAGATACCTTTTGCCGTGAACAGTATGTTCTATATAAACGCCCTATGCTGCTGATTAAATTATATTCATCTACTTGCTTGGCATAGTAAGGTTTACTCTTTGATTTTTTTGCGGGCATTGACTCAAATTGTTCTTAGACTATATGAAACTTTGACAAAATGAATATAGCATGCCTCCTTCAAATTGTGGCGTTTCTTGGGATAAGAGGGTTAGATTTCCCGGAGATTGCGAACATTAAATCTCTGCCTGACTTATGTCCGTATACGGATTACTGTACGGTCAACGCTACTAAACCATTACCGGAAACGACGAGCTCGCCATGTTGTGTCCCTTGCTCATGCGCAGAAGACTGTTGGGAACGCGCCAACTGTTGCGTGGATAAACAAACGGAAATGACGAAACAACCCGTAGAGTCGTGCGAGGCATTAGCCGCTAACCACAGGACAACCGAAGATTCTAATCTCGCTTTACCGAGATATTATGTCACGAAAAGCTGTCCGACTGCAGGCGATCCTTTGGAAGAGAAATGCAGCGGAAAACTCATATCAGCATTGACGGATTTCATCTGGGTAACTGACGACCAAACACAAAGAATTTACAACAATAAGCATTGCGCGAGATGCCATGGTTTGGCGGCTTACACGCCATGGGCCATCTCTGTTGACTGCTTGGAGGCTTATAATGGAAGAAATTCGCCCATTGATGCAACTCAACACATTCTCACTAACTGCAACTGGGCCGTTGTTCCGCCTGAGACAGGCCACAATACAGGCCGTTGTCTGATACCGGAAATAGATCAATGCAACGTCACAGGTGATGCGAAAACGTACGACCCGGCCCTGGAGTGGGCTTGCAACAGTTTTGAACAGATCTACGTGGAGGAGACAATCATTCGCGGCGTCGTGTATAAAACAAGAACATACAAGAACGTTTTCTGTTACCTCTGTAACACACCAAGTGACCAGCAAACTAAAGACGTTTGTACGTCGTTTGATGAAGTACTTGGCAGGATGGGCGACGAATCGTTTATGGGAATAATCGATTATACAACCTTGGAAAACATGGAGAAAACTGCAGACCAGGTGGCAGATAGGCCGGAACCAACCTGCCACATTGATGAAATAACAGACCCGTACCAGGTAAATGTCTATTTGCATAAGGAAAATATCTTCATGAAAAGTATAGCACCTTGAACCCCAATTTTATATAATGAAATTGGGGTGTGAAGGGATATACAAATAATAATTATTATTCTTATTTTTGCTCCTAAACATATATTGTGGGTACTCGTTAGACTTGTACCCACAATGGATGTTTCGAACAACAGAACTGAAAATACCTTTTTTCCAAAGAAAGTTTTATTATTATTATTATTATTATTATTATTATTATTATTATTATTATTATTATTATTATTATAATTATTGTTATTATTATTATTATTATTATTATTATTATTATTATTATTATTAAAACCTCTGAATATTGCGTGGACAGGTTTTCGTAATGATTTGATGTTTCATAACTGAGTCAACAATGTTTAGTAATATCTGAATGAAGAAACATATTCTAGCTTATTGTTGCGTTATATTTCCCAATCATGTGAAATTGCGCTTTGTTAAAATGCCTTTCTTTATGTCCGAGCATCTATCAGTTAGGTTAGTCGAAATTTCTTTATGTTTATATTTTCTTATTTTTTGTCCAGGCGGATTGTCTTAAATTGTCTTGCCCAATGAAACAAGCGCCTGTGTATGGGAAGTGTGTACCATTTATATCTAGTACGAGATACCTTAGTTTGAGGGCAACTTTCCGGCTGTTTCCCATATGGACCAAGACCAGCTTCGCCAGCGGAAAATCTGAGATCGATGTTGAAACTTTCGGTAATAAACTTTTTCCGAAAATTCGTCGAGGACTGGGCCTCTCAAATGGAAGATGCAAGGTATGCGTAGAAACGATTTACGGCACCTACGATGAACAAGAGGTCCTGGTTATGTTTGCGACCGATACCGTGTTTTATACATCCGAGGATTGTCAAGAGGACGCCATTGTTGAAAGAATGAACGGTTTCATCACGAACGAGATCAAGATTCTTATCGGACAAGACGTTATGGCGCTGACTGTCCTCCCAGCTCCGTCGGACGAGTTTGATGCTGGTTTCAAGAGCACCACGATATGGTTTAGAAATCTCCCCAACTTTTGCTCTCGAAACAGACCTTTAGATCTTCGTCGCCTTGTTGGGTGTCCTTTGGTATCTTTGAATCAGGACCAATACGCCACTTTGATAAATCGAGCCAAGGATAAAACACATAAGAAAGCTATAAATGCCTTGTTCAAATTTGAAGCAATGGGGTCAGAGAAAGTCTCGACGGTGGATAATTTCACGGTGGAAGTATGTTTCGAGTCCTATCGGTCCGTTCTACCTCAGAAAAATACGGGCTACGCTGAACTGCCCGGGATGGCACTTGTACATATCGTTACATGTACCGTGATTGTAAGCATGAAACTGATTTAAAGAACATCATATTAAATGACTTTTTGTCAAATAGTTGAAGTGGAAAAAGACATTTCAAGGAAAAAGATTATGTTATGCTTTTCATTTTCGAAACTGTATATACTTGACATTAGCACGTTTGAATCATTTCAGAAAAAAATGATTTGGCTCATACACACAGTTTATTTGCAGCAGTTAGCTTAAAATATGTTTAACACAGTGGTGTTTGTAAATACGAATGTCCAAAAGATACTTGCTTCAACTTGATGTGTAAAATGTTGTTTCGATTCTTATATGTCCGTGATTTATAATTATTTTCTTGTTTGTATTCAGAGGTTTAACGTCCCAGTCAACATTTTTTCAGTCATTTCGGGACAAGACAAGACGGTGCCCCCTGTGGAAATCGAACCCTGGACATCTCGATTCAGAGTCTGATGCTCTACCATCAGGCCATCGCGCTCCCTGTTATTTTGCTTTAAGGGCAGTGTTCAACAACTATTCCATGTATTGGGCGACTCGCCTTTTTTGAGTCGGGGTGAATATTAGTCACCAACATGCAAGGCTTGTCTCAGCGCTGGCCTTATAATTGATGTGTGCCGAGCAAAGTAGCCTCTAGTACCATTTAAACGTCTTTGGTATGAACGCACCCACATTACGAAAACTTGCCCATGAAATATACATAGATTTTTAACGGTCTAAAAATGAAAATTTTCAGTAGAAAAGTTTGGTATTTTTTTTATTTTTGCTCAAAACATAGATTGTGGGTACACGTTAGAACCGCCTCGGCGAGGCGGTTCTAACGAGTACCCACAATCTATGTTTTGGAGCAAAATAAGAAAAATAGGTATACCCCTGCATACCCCAGTTTTACTATGTAAAAGTGGGGTTTGAGCGGGTATACTTTACACGGACATGTTTTCCTGATGCCACCCCGCTCCTGAAGCGGACGCCATAACCATTATTCTAACAGGGCCGGTAAGAGTAATTTCCTGGTAAAATATAAAGTCGCTTCTCCGGTATGTAACAGCGATGCTCGGTATATTAATGTATTAATGTATCGCCCGCGTTAATCTTATTAGAAGTTTTCGTCGGTAAGAATTAAGAAGAGAAGGCACATGAAGTGATGCAATTAAATTTTGAATTGCAACTCAGTCAAATAGGGAAAAAGTACAGCACAAAACATCTAAAAAATGTGACAAAACCCACACAGAGCAATGCCATGCTCTTTCCCAATAGAGTAGCATTCTGGTTAGCATTTTCTTGTATTAAAAGTGATTCTCATGTACATGTAATAGAGGCAGTTTCTTTCGTATCAAAAGTCGTTTTGTTGGTATTCCAATGTGAGAAGGCATATCTAGCTACTAGCATTGGAGCGCGGTCTTCTGATACAGGCCACATTTTCTTTATAACAAGAAGGCGTTTCTCCGGTATGAGTTTGTGTTCTAAATGAGCCTGTGCGTGAGAAAACCAACAATTTGCATAGGCCAAAACAAAGCTGCAAATCAGCAGTGCAGTAACTGCACAGCTGATCAGCACCTTTGTTTTCGCTACAAAGATAGTAAGTAGTAATGGCTGGCCTATAGTGCCGCCCATTACTACTATAGTACAATCACTCTTCTTCTTAAATCCAAAATCTCAAGCTTCTAGCCTGCTTCTGCGACTGTACAGGCTGGTTTGTGTCAGGCCTGGTCCAAACCCCAAATTGTTAGTTTTCTCATGCACAGGCTCAAATGTAGTGGACATAGCGTTTTCTCGATTAAGCCGGTGCGAAAGAACATTCCTGTCGTTTGAGAAGACATGGTATAAACGAGTCGCTACGCGAGATGACCGGATTTGGGGTTTCCGAACAGGTCCGACACAAACCGGAATGTGCAGTCAGAGCAAAAGATTTGAAGCTGGTCTGCGTTTTTGTTTTCGCATAGGCTGAAAGCCGGTTTTCTCATTATTTGGCTCAATATGGTGTTTTGCCTGTACGAGAAGATGTTTCTCCAGTATGGGATATGTCTAATATGAAAAAGTTCAGGTCCATCAAAAGGCTTTTCTCTGGTATGATAAGGCGTTCGACAGGTATAAAAATGCTCAAAAACACCAACAACTTCCGACATTAAGAAAACATGCCCATGTTATATACAGATTTTTCTTAAGCTGTAAAAATTGAAAATTTTCAATAGTTTTTTTTTTTTTTTTTTTTTTTTTTTTTTTTTCTTATTTTTGCTCAAAATATAGATTGTGGCTACACGTTAGAACCGCCTCGGCGAGGCGGTTGTAACGAGTACCTACACTTTATGTTTTGGAGCAAAACTCGGTGAGGCGGTTCTAACGAGTACCCACACTTTATGTTTTGGAGCAAAAATAAGACAAATAGGTATACCCCTACATACCTCAGTTTTGCTGTATAAAAGTGGGGTTCAAGGGGGTATATATTGCACGGACATGTTTTCCTCATGATAAGGCGTTCGACAGGTATAAATGCTTGAAACATTTCCTCACACACAAAATATTTGTGTTTAGCTACCACTCCAGAATCAGAATGCGCTTCTGTGCAGTTTAATAAATTATCATGTTTGAAATGTTGAGCAAAGTATTCTTTATTACACATAGCTAGGATACTCACCTTTGTCTATTTCGCTTTACCTATTAAAAGAAGATCAAAATTTCAAACGCACTTTTTATCTTTAAAAAGATTTGCTTGATATGCAGCATTAAACACCTTCATCAAAACCATTTCTATGTAAAAACACTTTCAACTCAAAAACACATCAGTTGGGCTTCACAAAGCAGGGAAATTACTTCTAATTGGCCATAAATTTATTTGAGTCACGGCATGATAAAGTCTACTCAATTTAACACGTGCGCAATAAGTCACTAGAGATACAGATCAGCTATGAAGCAGTGATCAAACATAAGTTAAACCTGTGACAAAAACACCCTTCTCTACAGCCCCTTATCATATTTTGTCGTTGTACAGGTTGGTTCGTGTCGCACCTGCTCAAAAATTCAAAAACGTTTTCCCGTAACGAGGCTGATTTTCTTGTTATTTTCTTTAAGTTTAGTAACTTTACTTTATAATGGTTTGCAATGCAAGGTTTTATGATAATAGTATATACCCGGTAAGCGCATCTCGATACAGAGGTATTGCCAAAGGTGCCTGAGAACGAGCCCCAGGTCCCCCACATTCGCATAAAGGCTTCTTCACATATTAACGAAAGTCCGAGGGGTATATATTATACTGACTTGTTATCCATTCCTGATGGTATTTCCACACCAACAGTAGGTACTGATGTAATGCATTAGTCATTTGTAACCATGGTCCTCTCTCCCACGGGGGAGGGCGGGGGATAGCCGAGGAAATGAGCGGAGTTTGGACCAAACCTTTTGCCACGGCAGTGCGGGGGAAATACCCGGGTGTTGCATTATATAGACAAAAAAGGGCTATGAATTGTGAAGATAGCAGGCTGCGGGGGAAAACAGCAGTGGTTTTACCAACAAGTAGCTTCCGCAGGGTGGGGTTTTAGCAGGGATTTGCTGGACCAAAAGTCAAAGTCCCCGCTATTCCTCGGGGCTGGGGGGCATGGTTACATATGCCTAGTGCATAATGTAGGAGCAACTGAAATATTAAATGTTGAGACGGAATGGCCTTTAAAATAAACTGTGTGGCGTTGTGGTGAAATTACGTTAAGACTACATCACGGTAGCCTTCTTTAATCGAAATGCCATTAGTTGATTCGAGATTAGAGAGGTTTCCGAGACTCCCGTGCTTGTTTACACCAGAAGTCAAACACAACTTAGAACATCAGAAAGTTGGCTGTATGTGCTTGTGATTGTAACCGTGAATGGGCCTTATGTAAGAACCATTTTTAAACACATATAACACACAACTGCTACATTAAAAACTTATTGCTTCTGTTATATAACGACCATCTGTCGGCGTCCTTTCCTTTCCTTCCTTTCGTGTGTATTTTCCTTCTTTGCAGAAGCACCTCTTGCGTTGGCAAGAGTAAAGTAGTTACTAACAAATGTCTTTGGAACTCAAACTATCTACAACTCTATATACAATGGAGTTAGCCTCTGTGGACAACCATTTTTCCCGAACCATCAAGATTGTCTAATTGGAGTTTTCTTATGTGAATTTTATGGAAACAGTCTCTAGATATGCGTTCAATCTCGTCTTCTGAACCCCGAACAGCAGGTAACGCCTTGACAAGCACTTCCGCACACACTAATGTCTTTAGGATAGTTGTCCAGTCTTTGGCATAACTGGACCAAGTATGAAGGTTTGTTTTTCTAACAATAATGTCTTTTAGAGCTTTTACGGTACGGCTTCTGATGTCGAAATAAGCTGGGCATCGGGCCAGAACATGTAGCAGGTCTTCATCTTCAAGTCGACAATGACGGCACACTGGGTCCACTGTTCCACCGCTGAATTTGTGTCTGTTTGACTGCAGTAGGTAGGTTCCTGTCAGGATCCTTGCTTTGGTGATTCCCTTTCTCACGTCCGCGACCGTGGGATCTAGACTGCGCCACACTAGATGTGCTGAACCGATCCTCAGATTTTCAACTGGGAGATATTTCAGGGTTGATTTGGTTTTTATTTCACTAATGAATCTCTTAAGCCAAAATTTATTCACTGCTTTTACATATATATGTTTCCATTGAAGTTTACTATATTCTTTACACACAAGCTGGGTTAGAGATGGCAATCCATACATCTTTAGGATGTCACTCACAATGTAAAAGAAACTAGTTTGAATGTTGAATGCACATGCCAGTTGTCTTTGAATTAAGCCCCTAAGACACTCGTTGTCACTGGTTATAACACTGTTTAGTAGACTCAAACGTCTCTTATGAAGCTCTGCTTCCAAAGGGAGAGCCCCTAGGAGCATATACACTGCAGCGCTGGCTGTACGTTGTGGTAATGACTGTATATTACGTAAAGTTTGTATATGATATCTGGATAGTAAGTCCAACTGACCCTGTGTGAGACTAAGTACCTCAAGTCCATAAAGAAGACGCGGTAACACATATGCTCTATAGATGACGTAGGAAGCCTCAGGGCTTAGGCCGTTGGTACCATGTAGTCCGGTGTTCATGAGAGAATATGAAGTTCTTCTTGCTAAACTTATTCTGTCGTTAACATTAAAAACAGATTCCCCTTTCCCAGCTCTTGTTATTCCGAGATGTATAGCTCTTTCAGAGAGACGTATTGGATTTTCACCAAGGAACCACTTTAGATCTTCATTAAGTTTATATATGGATATGTCAACCACGTTAGATTTCGATGGATGAATTTGATATCTATTTTTCTTTGAATAGTTGAGAGCTTCATAAATCATGATTTGAAGTTCTTCCGGGGTCAATGCCAACAGGGCAATGTCGTCCGCACATGTTGGGCATCCAATGTATACTGTTCCAATTCGAAGACCGAGCCGTTTTGATTTTAGTATTCTCAGAAGTTCATCAATATACACTTTATATAGAGATGTTGACAAAATAGCGCCCTGGCGTACACCTTGGCCTATCGGGAAACTGTCACTTAATCCACCTAGTAGTTTCACTTTAGCAGATATTTGTTGATACAAGTCTCTGATAACTAACCAAGATGTGTCATGAATGTTTGTCTGAGTAAGTTTATCAAGAAGAATGGCGTGATGGACTACATCGAACGCCTTCATACTGTCCAATGTGGCGACATATACATGTGTTTTATTCACTTGAGATTCTGCCTTAGCTTCACTGATGAGTAGCGCGGCCATAGACGGAGATAGTCCTTCAGTAAACCCGAACTGTAATTCCGACTGCGCAATACTGAGTTTATGTAAAAGAGCATATTCAAAGAGCTTTCCAAATAATCTCGTCTCGCGAGATCTCGCCTGCGATAATTTAATCACGTGATATTAGCACAATCTCGTCTCGCGAGATCTCGCCTGCGATAATTTAATCACGTGATATTAGCACCTTCTGGACATTACATATTTTATACCTTTGATTCGCATGACAAAGTCGCGGTCCTTTTGATCTTTTTCATTCCACCTACCCATAAAATTTGTATCTTATTAATTCAGCATGTACAATCGATCTACGTTCTGCCACATTAACGGGTTATTTCTCGCCGGCGGATGAATAATAAAAACAAACGAACAAAGCAATGCGAATTTTGTCGCGTAATAAAAATCTGAAATCGCCCGCTTTTTAGCTCACCTGAGCCGTCAGGCTCACAAGGTGAGCTTATAGTATACCCATGCTCCGTCGTCCGTCCGTCGTCCGTCGTCCGTCGTCCGTCCGTCCGTCGTCCACACTTTTCAAAGATCTTCTTCTCTGAAACCGCTTGGCCAATCAAAGCCAAATTTTACATGAAGCATCTATGGGAAGGGGGAACCAATGTGTATATAAATAATCCAGGTCACATGACCAAGATGGCCGCCATGCCCATATATGGTAAAAACCCTTCAAAAATCTTCTTCTCCGAAACCACTGGACCGATTTCAACCAAACTTGGCATGAAGCATCGATGACTCAAGCACTACAATGTGTATATAAATCATGACCTTGCGGTGACCTTGACCTATTTTACGGCAAGGTCAACATAGGTCGCCTTTGCATTTAAATGGGAAAAATTGTTAAATTGTCATTTAAAGGAAAAATCTTGCAGAAAATGAGCAGTAGGACTGAATATTAATGATTCTGAAAAAAATTGGGCACCAGGGGCTCATCCGCCCCCACCCCGGGGCAATATACATGTATATTATCATAATATTCAAACATCTTCTTCTCTGAAACCGCTTGGCCAATCAAAGCCAAATTTTACATGAAGCATCTATGGGAAGGGGGAACCAATGTGTATATAAATAATCCAGGTCACATGACCAAGATGGCCGCCATGCCCATATATGGTAAAAACCCTTCAAAAATCTTCTTCTCCAGAACCGGTGGACCGATTTCAACAAAACTTGGCATGAAGCATTGATGGCTCAAGCACTACAATGTGTATATAAATCATGACCCTGTGATGACCTTGACCTATTTTACGGCAAGGTCAACATAGGTCACCAATGCATTGGAATGGGGAAAACTTTTAAAATGTAATTTAAAGTGAAAGTCTTGCAGGAAATGGGAAGTAGGACTGAATATTAATGATTCTGAAAAAAATTGGACCCCAGGGGCTCATGTGCCCCCACCCCGCGGCAATATACATGTATATTTCCATAATATTCAAACGTCTTCTCCTCTGAAACCGCTTGGCCAATCAAAGCCAAATTTTTTGTGAAGCATCTATAGAATGGGTGAATCAATGTGTATATAAATAATCTAGGTCACATGACAAAGATGGCCGTCATGCCCATATATGGTAAAAACCCATCAAAAACCTTCTTCTCTAAAACCAATAGACTGATTTCAAGGAAACTTGGCATGAAGCATCGATGGCTAAAGTACTTTAATGTATATATAAATCAGGACCCTGTGATGACCTTGACCAAGTTTATGGCAAGGTCAACATGGGTTGCCTATGCATTTGAATTGGGAAAACTGTTAAAATGTCATTTGAAGGGAAAAGCCAGCAGGAAATTGGCAAATGGACAGAATATTGAAGATTCAGAAAAAAGAAAATGGCCCAAGGGCTTCATCTGCCCCTGCACTGGAATAAAATACCATAATATTCATACATGTTTATTGGTATATGCAGCAGATCTCAGGTGAGCGTTTACAGGACCATTGGTCCTCTGGTTATTGCATCAATCTTTGCACTGGTCACAAAAACGAAATTTGAACTGGGGTCTTAGGTTACAAAAAGAATAAAAAGGAATTACCCGAAACAGCAACGGACGCCTGCTCATGTATGGCTAGACTAGGCTAATGTATGACCTCCATTACGAAAACTACATTGAATAATTTCATTGGTTTAACGAGTACCCACTATCTATGTTTTGGAGCAAAAATAAGGAAAAATAGGTATACCCCTGCGTAGCCCAGTTTTGCTATATAAAAGTGGGTTTACAGGGGTATACATTTCACGCACATGTTTTCCAGATGGTACCGGACCAGAGCTTTCGACTGCATAAAAATCTCAACTTCTTAATTCTATCTGTCTATAAAATATGATTCTGTCAAACATGCAATTTAATTTTTTAAACCATTATCAATCTAATTAAGAATCCGTGCCACAGATACTCCTCAGAGTATTGATTTGTACACAAAAAGCGGTGTCTTCGTCCTGATATGACTGAAAAATTGTTGACTAGGACGTTAAACCTCAATATAATACAACGCAATACAAAACAATAAAAAACGTGCATTCTAATATATCAGCGTTTTAGTGTTCGATTCTAGACAAAAATCTCGCCCCTGACGATTGTGTAATTTAGCACTATCTAGCCTCTGCTCAGAGTCAAGGCCAACTTCAAGTCGTTGCTAGATCGCACTGTGATATTAATAGAGCGACGTAGAGTTCATGTGCTATTGAAAGCATTCTCAAAGTTTGCTAAACAAATCAAAATGCTAAAAAGGCTGATTTGAACACAAGAGTATTGAAAAAGCAAAATAAAAGATTTTAGTCAGTAAAATGAAACGTACACATAAAAAATTATATCGTATAAAGCGATTGTCATTTGTAACAACGGTCTCAATGTCCTGGGCCGGGCGGGGATAGCCGTGAAAATGAGCGTGGATTTTAACTTCGATTTGTCCTAACCCCTATCCCACTCAATACTGGGGAATATATTGCCCGGAATTTCATTAACATAGCACATTGCGGGGGAAATTAGCAGGGATTTTTTTACACTGGTATCCCCGTTGTACACAGTTGGATGAAAAGTCAGTGACCGCAACCTAGTACACCGGGACTGGGAGGGGCGTGGTTACAAATGACTAGCGCACAATTTTAGTAAATAAGACGGTTTAAGTTTATATGGCCTGTGTCTATTATTATCTCATAGCATCGAAATTATTATTTAGTTTTTGCATGAGTACACGTTTAAGAATCGACCAATAGAACCCACCAACTATGATTTAAAACGAGCAGAAAAAAGGAACAAAACTATAATTATGATGCGAGCCCAAGGTGATGCTCAGAATATTTGCCGATATCTAGCTCGAATCCCAGCGTCTGCTTCGTACACCAAAATAAACATACACGTATTATTATTTTTTTTAAAAAACGAAAATACACTAAAAGAAGTATGAAGTATACTCACAAATACACACACAAGTACCCTGGGGCTTCGGATGAGACTTTAAAGCGAGATCCCGTCACCATATGACCTCAACAGTTGGGTGGGCTTTAAAGACAGAAATCATTGAGCCAACACTGGGATGAGAGATAGGTATCAGTTTTACCGATTTAACCTCAGAATGAATGAAGATCGAGCTTTACAGTATATCTAGAGAAATGTCTTAGTTCTTTTCTGGCTCGTCTTATGACGAGATCAATCAATTTTATTCCCAACAGCCGAGTCAGAACTCTGTTTTTGTTAAGGTAGAGGGACTCATCAAAAATCGTTTGAAGCGAGCGAGGAAAAAGTCTTTCTTACGGCATAGTATTCGCCTTAATATAAGGGCGCGTGCGGTCACGTGCGCCCACGAGTGGTCACGCGGCGTGCGGTCACGTGTCTGTGTGGACCAAGTTTGACTGGTCTGATGTGTCGTTCATTTTCGCTAAAGACAATATCGCACATTTACTTGTTGCTTTATATTAGCAAATAAAGTAGAACGCGTCACTGATGATGAACTGGGCATCCACAAAAGTTGTATGAGCTTTAAGGCTTTGTCCAGTTTTCTCTGGTAGTTCCAAACCACGATGAATATGGGCTCATGTCCCAGTTCCACTGCACAGACGCTAGCTGGCTGTTTTTGGTGGCGTGACGGTTTAGATATTTTCGCAAGAACAGACCGAGTGTATCAAAGCAAACTCTAATAATGCGTAACTTTTCAGAGAAATTCCTGCAAAACTTATTAATGCTTATAGGTCAGACAAAGTATAAAATAAAACAATCCAACATTGTCTGTTTGTGCTGTTTTGCCAAGAATATTCATTTAATTGTATAATGATAACATAATGCATGTCCGACGGTTTTCTTACATTAACGTTCGACGATCGTCATTTTTGCACTCTAAAACTGTTTTTGGATATCAAATGGATCGATGATCGCGATTGCCACTTATACGATCAGAAAAATGCATATTATTTCATAAAGAGTAACATACGGTCACTGAATAGAAATGAGGCTAAGACGAGGCAAATGCTACTAATTTATTTCCACATTCCCTCTCTTCGTGACGAGTTGGGACGATTCGGAGGACATGTCATCAGGGCAATATGTCCGTGTAATATATACCCCTTATACCCCACTTTTATATAGCAAAACTGGGGTATGCAGATATATATATATATATAACTATTCTACATTTTAATTTTTTCATATATATTGGCAGTATTGGCCATGTCGGAACGTTAGCTATTGAAAGGGACGTAAAGCAATAAATCAAAGATGCAGGAGTACAACGCAAGTCTACGTCCAGAGATTCTCGCTTATTATTTGTGACGAGGTCGTAAACCTAAATATATTGGTGGAAGCAACATAGACACTCTGGCTAACCTCAAACAAAAATGTAAAACAACAACAACAGAAGTATCGCCGACCTAACCAGCAGCAGGCTGATACCCCTTTCCCTCATATCGCACCTAAACAGACTTGCAAAATTTCTCTCCTATTGAATTTATTCAATATAATTTGATCAAATTAAAGGTTTTGTCACCTTTTTGAATAAGGCCAGCTGCTTTATATAAAACCGCGGAAATGCATAATTCTTACCCAATAACGATCTGATAACCACATTAAGCGCTTCAAAGACTTAGTGCGAAGCCGGTAACCAACCAAATTAAGCGCTTCAAAGACTTAGTGCGAAGCCGGTAACCATGAAAGCGCCAATTACATTGCATCGAAAAAAATAAATAAAAAAAAAAAATCAAAGTGAGAAAATGTAGTCGTTAACTACGGATGATTTGAGCCGCATCATGAGAAAACTGGATTTTTGTCTATGCGAAAACAAAGACGCAGATCAGCTGTGCAGTAACTGCACAGCTGATCAGCGCCTTTGTTTTCGCTGCTCTGATAGTACAATCCCTCATCTACTTTAATCTGGAATTTCATGCTTCTAGCTTTCTTCTGTGACTGTACAGGCCGGTTTGTGTCGGAGCAGGTCGGAAACCCCGGAGATCGGTTATATCACGTCGCGGCCCGTTTCAGATGTAGTGAAGAGGGAGAGATGAGCCGCCTCATGAGAAAACCAACAATTTGCATATGCGAAAACAAAGACGCAGATCAGCTTCGCAGTAACTGCGAAGCTGATCGGCGCCTTTGTTTTCGCTACACGGATAGTACGATTCCTCTACTTTCTGAATCCAAAATTTCCAGTCTCTAGCCATCTTCTGTGCTTGCACAGCCCAGTTTGTGTCGGACCTGTTCGGGAACCACATTGTTGGTTTTCCCACGAGGCGTCTCAAATGTAAAAGAGGTTTAGTCATTTAGAGTGTTTTATCATGTGTAAGAGATGTGATGTTGAGATTTCGGCAAAATTGTTCATTCATTATACATGCGGAATGTATAAGTGTTAAAAGTGAGAATAAGGTAAGATTTTATATTTATTTGATTTTATGTATTTTTGTTTTATTTCATTTTTGAAATGGATACATGGATTGTTGTAACATTTGTATTATAATAAAAACCGAAGCTCACGAAAAGTGGTAAGACCAAATTTGTATTTTTTTTCTATTGAACATTACGTTTAGCATTTGGTAAAGCATCAGGAAAACGTGTCCATGAAATGTATACCCCCTTAAACCCCATTCTTATATAGCAAAACTAGGGTATCCAGGGGTATACCTATTTTCTTACTTTTGACCCAAAACATAGATTGTAGGTACACGTTAGAACCGCCTCAGCGAGGCAGTTCTAACGTGTACCCACAATCAATGTTTTGAGCAAAAATATTAAAATTTTCATTTTTTTTTTTTTTCAATGAAGTTTTCAATTTATCTCTGTATATTTGCATGTGCGAATTTTCGTTATGTATGGCACGACATGGATAGCCCGTAACTTTAAATATTCTTTTATTTGCGACCCTTTATTTGCCATGTAATCAAATGTTATATCAAAATTAAATGCACCCATTGCATGCGTTGGGACCTAAAGAAATGGGTGTGCTGATTGTGCCTCCGACAGGCAAAGCTTATACGCTACAGGATGACCATCAACCGCTCTGGTTTGTGCCTTCCCAGGAAAAGTGGTTCACATCAAACCATCCATGTGGCGTACTCGAATGGTTATATTTTATGCACTTGTTGGATGGCATGGCTTCCTTATTTTGGGTAAAAGTCCCATAAAATGGAGGCAACTTCCCGACATGACCATAGCTGTTGACTGGGACGTTAAGCATCAGTTCAAACAGACAAACAATACATACATATATCGCAAGATCTCGTGTTGGTTTTGCACGGCTAACAAACCTTTAAATGCGTAACCGCGGTTAAGAAAAGAAATCCGATTCATGTCCTTCCGGTTTCGCATCAGATGACCAACAAAAGGTATTTACAAACTTTTGCAGCTCGTGTTTCCGAGAAAAATATTTCGATTCGAAGACAAATATTACAATTCTCTCAATGCTATTTTATTAGTTAGACATTGCTATATTTGGACCCCAAAGGATTTCCGGAAACTTTTCTTTATAATCATGATTTTTATTCCCTACCCCAAAACACATGTTGGGATTGCATTGTACACGACGAAAATGTGGGTCAGTGGCAGGGATATTTTTAGATTTCCGCTCATTACGTCCATATTAACAGAAAGCAATACAGTGCGCAGATGATTTTAACATTGTGTGAGGTCTGGTGACAGTTTCGTTGCCTCTGGCCAATGCATTCTATGCATATGTGGTTAAAAGCTGTGTTAACATTTCGGTTACGAATTTAATCATTAGAATGATAGCAATATAATCATTATAGAACACATTTATTAAAGTTTTTGTTTTTTGTTAATTGTTTTACGCTGAAGATTATTGTCACATTCTCTCGTCCTTTCTTAATAGGTGCTCACTCAAATTTTGTGTGTTTGTGATATTTGCAGTGAAAATGTTTGATATAAAATAATACAAACTGTCTATGAAATACATGTTATATGTTATACAATAGTTCATATGCATGATATTCCTGTTCATGAAGACGATTTTACAGCATTCTGTATACTTTAATTTGTTTTTTCTTGGTTTTATGTCTTTCAAAACGCTTTACAGGGACATGAATACCATAACTTGAACAGGTTGAGGTTTTCAAACGTATCTTGAAATATGTCCTTCATATTATAATGATTAAATGCGTACCCATCTTTTCCTTTCCTTCAAATCGATAATGCCGGGCACTAACACAACGAAATACTGACACAGACATCAGATGCAATTTAGTTAATACATATCTGTAAATTTGTCGTGGAACAATCACTAAAATTTGATATTTACCCGCAAATTGTCCAATTTTTAGTTGTATTTCGCCGACTTTGGCCTTGTTGGAATACCAGGTTCGAAGAAGGGAATAAATAACTCAAAGACCATCAAATTATTTTGCGAGCTACTTTGGTGCTGACTTACAATAGTAAATAAGTGACAAAATAGCATTCATAGATAATCTATATATTTCTGTACTAAAATATAATCATCAATCGATCCTAGTAGTGTATGTTTTGTTTGTAAACCTTTTCTTGGTCATTATATGCGCAACCGGAAAGGCGTGAATCGGATTTTCTTTCTTAACCGGCGGTTACGCATTTAAAGGTTTGTTAGCCGTGTTTTGTTGAACGATTAAGTGACTAACTAATTGATTGATTGATTGATTGATTGATTGATTGATTGATTGATTGATTGATTTAGTGTGGTCTCGAGGAGCTTTAAACGCATTCAGTTCGACAAGGATGTTGTAAGTTATCATAACCACAGACTCTGGGCTAGACTGCCGGAGGCAGTTTTCGATTTTTAGTGCACACACTCTCGAGATAAACGTACTTGGTTAATTGCAGTTGAAATTTTCATAAAACAAATCATGGACGGTTCTAGGATATTTGCAGAGGTGGTTCAAAATTTTTAAACAACAACAACAACAACACCAAAAAATCCGTCTAAATACGCGTCTGAAAATCGCCCTTATCACAAATCGTATATACATTCCATTAGGTTGGTCTGCATTTGGTTGCCCCGACCCTGTGTCCCATAAGCATGGCCGTTCGGCAGGGAGCCTGCCAGATGCTGGCTGAACCGTCTGTTATCGTTTAGTTATTCTTGAGACGTGGCTCGTACCTTGGAATACGGTGTAGTTTTGCAAACTCTCATCAAAATATGTAGTGCCAAATACACTTAATTAATCATTTTATTAATTAGTACAACATTACTGATAGGTCTGTAGAACAAACTGTTGAGCGTCTCTTTATAACCACGCCTTTGACGTTTTGCTTTCTTTTCGATGTATAAGTTTCTGACCAAATGTTACCATGGTTACAGTATCATTCTAACCCTAAGCTCAGTCAAGCTCATGAGGTTTCGGGTTCGAGCATTCCCTAACCCTCTTCCACTTGACAGGTTTTATCATGGAAATACGCTATTAGCAAACATGTTTGTACGAGTTCTAAGAGCGATTAGTAGATTCTCTTTTCTGAGATTACGGGGATAGATCTATAAACGATGTCGCAGCATGTAGCAAATGACTGAAGTCGGGTGAGATTTTATTTGAGCCGCCTCGTGGGAAACCCAACAATGTGGTTTCCGACCAGGTCCGACATAAACCGACCTGTACAGTCACAGAAAAGAGCTAGAATCTTGAAATTTTGGATTTAAGTAGAAGAGGAACTGTACTAACAAAGGCGCTGATCAGCTTCGCAGTTACTGCGAAGCTGATCTGCGCCGCTTTGTTTTCGCCGAGGCAGATTGTTGGTTTTCCCATGGGGCGGCTCATTTCTTAGACAAGTGGTATTGGGTGCATGGTAGGAATAGATAACTCGCTCCCGGGCCACCGATTGTTTGATTTGGTGCTTTACGTCCCAGTCATCAGCTGTGGGCATGTCGGGACGTCGTCTCCATTTTGTGAGACTTTACTTGAAACATTGGAATGTCACGACATGCAAAATTTGCTTCGATATAATTATAACCATCCAATTAAACAATTAAGGTTTATATGCATGTATGGTTTGACTAAACCACTTTTCCTGACTAAACCACTTTTCCTGGACAGGCTCAGACCTTCTGAGCGGTAACCAGCCTACGGTGATCAGATGGTCGGTCAATCGAATACAAACTTTGCCTGGAGGCATAAACAGTCCATCTATTTCTCACGGACCCCAATGGGCGGGCCCATATACCCACTCTGTCACCTTACAATGGGTCGATTTTTTCTGACGTCTATATATGTATCTGAAACATCATTACAAAAACTTGTCCATGTAATATATAAAGATATTTTTTAAGTTTTACAAATTGAAAATTTTCAGCTAAATTTTTTTTTCTTATTTTTGCTCAAAACATAGATTGTGTGTACACGTTAGAACCGCCTCACCGAGGCGGTTCTAACGAGTACCCACAATCTATGTTTTGGAGCAAAAATAAGAAAAATAGGTAAACCCCTGCATACCCCAGTTTTTGCAATATATAAAATTGGAGTATAATGGGGTATTTATTACACGGACATGTCCTCCTGCTCAGTGTTGTTATACTGCCTACAGTACTGGATAAGAACGCAGAGAACGGTGGCTCCGTCCCGACATGTCTGAAAAACTGCTGACTTGGATATATGGCAGCAAAACCACTATGTGGCATTGGCGCTTACTTGTTTATTCTTTCTTTCAGAAGAAGAATTAAATTGGCGCCAATCAAGTTGAACTAAGACCGTAAAGTTTGGATACTACATGTACCATTGACGAACCCCGACGACGAAAATGCGCTAACACAGACATCAATGAGTGGGTGACATTACCCAGCCCCCTTTCCCGAGGGGCTTGATAAAACGGAAGTGCTTTAAATATCAAAGTGATCAAAGTGGCACATATAAAATTTGACGTTTTTATGACGTTGTAATAGCGGTGATTTCGTCAAATTACAAGATGTCTTACAAATTGTATGTAGTTTTTAAGCGGTAACCAATTGCAATTGTTCGAGACAATAGATCTTAAAGATCATAGATCTATATATACAAGTGCAGTTTTACATATCTGATTCAGATTTTATCCTGATACATACATGTATACATGTAGCATTGTCAGCACAGTTTGTCAAGAAATAAAGAGGGTGTAGTGCTTGTGTGAAATTCGACAAATTTGAAAAGGATTTTTGTTTCTATATCTTAAGAGCTTTGAAAGGAACTTCAGAACTTATTCCTGCAGAACGTCTTGGAACTTTAAAATTCGCAAGTAACTGGAACTGTCAATGTGACAGAATCTAGAACTATTCTCTAGCTGCATTTCCATTTTTCTCCGTTATTCATTGCGTTACATCATAACTTTTCAATAAAACATCACATAGGCTCGTCTATACGAGTCTGGTCTATAACAATATCGTGATACAGTGGTGTTAAACCAGTTTGACATTCAATAGATCTCGGAACTGTTCCCAGGATGGCGACGGTGCTACGCAGGGCAAGAATTTTGCGCGTGGTGGATGTTTGGTTTATGGGGAGCTTATTACTGCTAGCAATAATGGTAAGTGTAGTTTTCTATAAAAAATAGTCTATATTTTGGGTTGATGTTTCAACTTCACTGTGAATCATTATGTTTTCAGTAATGACGCGACGAAACGGAGACTTGACCATCATATGACGTAGACTTACATGTATTATCGTTTCGATAATGGACAAAAACGCTGCGATGGAATGATTCGAATATGCATCGAATGGTATGAGCGTCTGCATTGAATGATCTGCACCATTTTGCTGGATTTAATCAAGTTTTCATAAATTCACAACTCAGCTTATAATGTGGTTGTGCTTCAAAGTAGCAATGATCTGATTAACGCTGTGTTCAATCAACCGTGAAAGAAAAGTCATCATTTTCGTAGGATGAAAGGATCATTTATGGTTCGTATGTAAATTGATTTATCGCTAAAATATGTGAATAAGGTGTATTTTTCGACAAATATCATTAAAATGACATTTTAACAATTTCATAATGCGACTTTGAAGTACGATGAGGGATTAATGTTAAACGGGTACAATAATTTGAAGAAACACTTAAAACGACTTAACTGGATTAAAAAAACGATTTTCATTTCAAAATAAAAATGTATATATTCGTTAATATACATTTGGAAGCATACTTGCTTTCGTTCCTATCCTATTTCATGTAAATATTATGTAAATATGGGAGGATCGAAAACAAGTTGCTTACATGGTTGTTCTGTTAATGGCATCTTGTCCATGTTGACATATACGAGATCTTTTGAAAATATGGGAGGGATGAGGCGCTAAACGTAACTGTTTTTGATATGTTTCACACTAAAATCGGGTTACACTAAGCTAGTTATGTGTGGCGCACATACTTTCCTAAGGACTTTTTATTTTTATTTTGCAATATTAAACATCCTGAGAAAGTTTCTAAAACAAATGTATACGAAGTAGAGGAAACAAATTCTAACCATAAAGATAACAAAACTCAAATTTTACCCAAGGTGATGTCACCAAACTACTTAAAGGGTGATATATTTCTTTTATTCGAATGACTAAATGAGCCCAATTTTAGCAACAACCCTCAATTATTCGATGCACCTTTGTTATTTTCGTTATTCGGCAATAATATTCGGAATTACTTTGTTATTATCATCGGTTGGTTAGATTTTATGATCTTTTTAAGGTCGACGTTGTGCATAGATTATTTAAAGAGTAATATGACGAGAACAGTTGCATACCAAAGTGACACCATATATAATATCCAACACAAATACCAGAATATCTTATCCAAAACTTTAAGGAAAATCCGAAACCGAAGTCAAGGTGATAGACTTTCGAAACAGTATCGGCATAAAAAAACAAGTAGCCCAGTGGCAACGATCGCTCACCTGAGAGTCAACAAGTACAGTCACTGGACAAAGTAATTGGGGTTTTTAGCATATATGGGTATGGTGGCCATCTTGGTCATGTGACCTTGAAACCCTACTTACATCAGCAGAAGAGCTCTTGTCTGGATTGTGTATCCTCTTTTCTGCCATTTTGGTTCACGTGAAAAAATCGTCTAACAAGGTCAGGGTCCTATAATGACCCCCGGAGCGGGACCATATTTGATGCCAGGGGCAAAATTGGCAGGATTTATGTAGAGCTCCACATGACAATGTTGTATATCAAATATACAAGCTTGTGTCATGCTGTTTTTTTGTTTGTTTTTTTTTTTTTTTTCATATATTTCCATTATAAGTCTATGGTAGATAATGACATGCCTGGGGAGTGGCCTGTATGGACCCCAGGGGCACCGTTGGCAGCATTTATAAAGGAGAGGATTATACATTGGTCAACACAACATATGAAAGCTCTGGGCCTATGGTTTCGGAGAAGAAGATTTTTTTTCATGTTTTTTCCATGACGCCCCCGGGGCGGGGCCCGTATGGACCCCAGGGGCACGGTTGGCAGGATTTATAAAGAGAACCACTATACATTGCTAAAAACAAAATATGAAAGCTTTGGGCCCTGTGGTTTCGGAGAAGAAGATTTTTTTAAAGTTTTTCCCATGACGCCCCCGGGGCGGGGCCCGTATGGACCCCAGGGGCACGGTTGGCAGGATTTATAAAGAGGAACACTATACATTGCTACAAACAAAATATGAAAGCTCTGGGCCTTGTGGTTTCGGAGAAGATTTATTTGTTTTTCCCATGACGCCCCCGGGGCGGGGCCCGTATGGACCCCAGGGGCACGGTTGGCAGGATTTATAAAGAGGAACACTATACATTGCTACAAACAAAATATGAAAGCTCTGGGCCTTGTGGTTTCGGAGAAGAAGATTTCTTTATGTTTTTCCCATGACGCCCCCGGGGCGGGGCCCGTATGGACCCCAGGGGCACAGTTGGCAGGATTTATAAAGAGGAACATTATGTTTTTCCTAATAACCCCCGGGGTGGGGCCCCGTATGGACTCCAGGGGCAAAGTAGGCAGGATTTATAAAGAGGACCATTATACATTGCTACAAACAAAATATGAAAGCTCTGGGCCTTGTGGTTTCGGAGAAGATTTATTTGTTTTTCCCATGACGCCCCCGGGGCGGGGCCCGTATGGACCCCAGGGGCACGGTTGGCAGGATTTATAAAGAGGAACACTATACATTGCTACAAACAAAATATGAAAGCTCTGGGCCTTGTGGTTTCGGAGAAGAAGATTTCTTTATGTTTTTCCCATGACGCCCCCGGGGCGGGGCCCGTATGGACCCCAGGGGCACAGTTGGCAGGATTTATAAAGAGGAACATTATATATTGCTAAAAAAATATGAAATCTCTGAGCCTTGTGATTTCGGAGAAGAAGATTTTTTTATGTTTTACCCATGACCCCCCCCCCCCCCCCGGGCGGGGTCTGTATGAACCCCAGGGGCACGGTTGGCAGTATTTATAAAGAGGTCCACTATACATTGCTACTGACAGAATATGAAAGCTCTGGGCCTTGTGGTTTCGGAGAAGAAGATTTTTTTATGTTTTTCCCATTGTAAGTCTATGGGAGCTAATGACCCCCGGGGCGGGGCCATTTTTGACCCCAGGGGCATGATTGGCAGGATTTATAAACAGGACCACTACACATTGCTACATACAAAATATCATTGAAGGCTCTGGGCCATGTGGTTTCGGAGAAGATTTTGTTTTTATGTTTTGCCCCATCACGCCCCCGGGACGGGGCCTGTATGGACCCCAGGGACACGGTTGACAGGATTTATAAAGAGGACCACTATACATTGCTACACACAAAATATGAAAGGTCTGGGACTTGTGGTTTCGGAGAAGAAGATTTTTTTTATGTTTTTCCCATTGTAAGTCTATGGGAGCTATCTGTTGCCATGGAAACCAGAGTTCCAATCCGACCTGGCCCAAAACCTAATGCAACCTTTCCCCCTCCTCAATGATGCTTTAGATAAAATTTGATCACTTTCGGCATTGTTGTCTTAGAGATATTTGAGTTTGAAAATGTGGACGCACGGACGCACGGACGGACGCCGGCTCGACTATTGTACTATAAGCTCACCTTGTGAGCCTTCGGCTCAGATGAGCTAAAAAAGGAGTTTCTTTTTTTTTTATTATTTTTTTTTTTTTTTTTTTTTTTTCATTATTATTATTAGCTCACCTGAGCCGTCAGGCTCACAAGGTGAGCTTATAGGATGGCCATGATCCGGCGTCCGTCCGTCGTCCGTCCGTCCGTCCGTCGTCCGTCCGTCGTCCGTCGTCCACCATTTTCAAAGATCTTCTTCTCTGAAACCGCTTGGCCAATCAAAGCCAAATTTTACATGAAGCATCTATGGGAAGGGGGAACCAATGTGTATATAAATAATCCAGGTCACATGACCAAGATGGCCGCCATGCCCATATATGGTAAAAACCCTTCAAAAATCTTCTTCTCCGGAACCACAGGACCGATTTCAACCAAACTTGGCATGAAGCATCGATGACTCAAGTACTACAATGTGTATATAAATCATGACCTTGCGGTGACCTTGACCTATTTTACGGCAAGGTCAACATAGGTCGCCTTTGCATTTGAATGGGAAAAATTGTTAAATTGTCATTTAAAGGAAAAATCTTGCAGAAAATGAGCAGTAGGACTGAATATTAATGATTCTGAAAAAAATTGGGCACCAGGGGCTCATCCGCCCCCACCCCGGGGCAATATACATGTATATTATCATAATATTCAAACATCTTCTTCTCTGAAACCGCTTGGCCAATCAAAGCCAAATTTTACATGAAGCATCTATGGGAAGGGAGAACCAATGTGTATATAAATAATCCAGGTCACATGACCAAGATCGCCGCCATGCCCATATATGGTAAAAACCCTTCAAAAATCTTCTTCTCCAGAACCGGTGGACCGATTTCAACAAAACTTGGCATGAAGCATCGATGGCTCAAGCACTACAATGTGTATATAATTCATGACCTTTTCATGACCTTGACCTATTTTACGGCAAGGTCAACATAGGTCGCCAATGCATTTGAATGGGGAAAACTTTTAAAATGTAATTTAAAGTGAAAGTCTTGCAGGAAATGGGAAGTAGGACTGAAAATTAATGATTCTGAAAAAAATTAGACCCCAGGGGCTCATGTGCCCCCACCCCGGGGCAATATACATGTATATTTCCATAAATTAATATATATTCAAACCTCTTCTCCTCTGAAATCGCTTGGCCAATCAAAGCCAAATTTTATGTGTCTTACGAATATGAAAATTCGTAACTAAGAAGTGATGCATAGCTTGAAAAAATCCCACGTCCCAGATGGGATTCGAACCCGGACCGCCGGGTTAGAAATCCAATACTCTAACCACTGAGCCAAAGAGTCGACTCCCTGACGCAGTATGTCAGAGATTGTACATATGTGATACATTGTATCGAATAGCTGTGCTATTTATAGAAGCTACGCATCATAGATAATCTCGAATGAATGAGTGGTGCAATGGGACATAACACACCCCCATTTCGAGGAAGTAATCATTTATGATTACGAGAATGTCATTATAATGACTAAATGACTCAAATGGTCCATCTCCGACGAGCCCCCATCTTACGAATATGAAAATTCGTAACTAAGAAGTGATGCATAGCTTGAAAAAATCCCACGTCCCAGATGGGATTCGAACCCGGACCGCCGGGTTAGAAATCCAATACTCTAACCACTGAGCCAAAGAGTCGACTCCCTGACGCAGTATGTCAGAGATTGTACATATGTGATACATTGTATCGAATAGCTGTGCTATTTATAGAAGCTACGCATCATAGATAATCTCGAATGAATGAGTGGTGCAATGGGACATAACATGTGAAGCATCTATAGAATTGAGGAATCAATGTGTATATAAATAATCTAGGTCACATGACAAAGATGGCCGCCATGCCCATATATGGTAAAAACCCATCAAAAATCTTCTTCTCTGAAACCAATGGACTGATTTCAAGGAAACTTGGTGTGAAGCATCGATGGCTAAAGTACTCCAATGTATATATAAATCGTGACCCTGTGATGACCTTGACCAAGTTTATGGCAAGGTCAACATGGGTTGCCTATGCATTTGAATTGGGAAAACTGTTAAAATGTCATTTGAAGGGAAAAGCCAGCAGGAAATTGGCAAATGGACAGAATATTGAAGATTCTGAAAAAAGAAAATGGCCCAAGGGCTTCATCTGCCCCTGCACTGGAGTTAAATACCATAATATTCAAACATGTTTATTGGTATATGCAGCAGATCTCAGGTGAGCGTTTACAGGACCATTGGTCCTCTGGTTATTATTATTATTATTTTTTTTTTTTTTTTTTTTTTTTTTTTTATTTTTTTTTTATTTTACATGCTTTCTAGAACATTTTACTGTGTCACCGACTGCAGCGTTCGACATGATGAAATGAGGTTACATGCCACATAAATTGAGGAAGTTCGATGAAGAAGTGAAGATGGGGGTAACTTTTATTGGCATGTTTCGATCTGTATGGTTCAGAACGGGTGTCAATTAGATTTACTTTTAAAGAAGTCCCATACGATTCTATACTTTACAAAACAAATGATATATTCTATGTTTTGGTGTAACACAACCGTTTAAAATAAAATAGCTTTCTTACTTAATGCTGCTAGGAGCTTCTTTTTGGCTTCACATGCTGCGGCTTAACCATCACAGTTTTGTTACATAGTTGCGTGTTGCGTCGTAAAATCAGCGCATCAATGGTCTTTGTGTGCGAAGTTCAAAGCACTAGATATAGCTTTCATTTCGTGCAATAAAACGGCGATTGAAGCTGCTCTCGTGAAAGTAGGGCAAAATGGAGCATGTGGACAATTTACTCCAAAATTATCACTGTACTTAAAAACAACTGCAAAGATGGCCATAACAAAAAAATTTGATCGGATTTACATTCAAATGATAGATTTTGCCCTTTCGACAAGAAAGCGATCGAGGGTAAAATCCAATACTTTTTGTCGTTACGTCGTATTTTATCAGCAATTGAAGAACAATTTTCTCTATTTCAAAGCAAAAGAGAACCGTTATGATATACAAACGAAAACAAACACATGATCATGAGCTGCCGACTCTTCAACAATATGCAGTTGATTCGCAACGCAAAGAATAAAAAGCTATAATAAGACCGTTGCATTACGAAAGCATGCCCATGCAATATAGTATATATTCCATCTTTTACATATTTAAAAATCTCTGTATATTATATACAGAGATTTTTAAAAATGTAAAAAAAAATGAAAATTTGCAGTAGAAAATCCTGCCTCGGAGAGGCGGTTCTAATGTTTACCCACAATCTACGTTTTGAGCAATAATAGGACAAATAGCAAAATTTTTCTACTGAAAATTTTCATTTTTTACAACTTTAAAAATCTAGATTTATATTGCATGGGCATGTTTTCGTAATGCATACATCGACTGAAGTATCACAGTTTTGTTACATAGTTGCGTGTTGCGTCGTAAAATCAGCGCATCAATGGTCTTGGTGTGCGAAGTTCAAAGCACTAGATATAGCTTTCATTTCAAGCAATAAAACGGCGATAGAAGCTGCTCTCCCGAAAGTGCTTTTAAAGCAACTGTTCAGGTGACCACAACGTAAGTCAGGTCGATCTGATAGCAAAATGCCCGTTGGGGAATAGGGTAAAACTCATTGCCTTTCCATAGACGCCTCCTGTTATAATATCCTGGAAGTAAAACCAGCAATTGAAGAACAATTTTCTCGATTTCAAAGCAAAAGAGAACCATAATAGCAAATACAAAAGAATACAAACACATGATCAAGGGATGCCGGCTCTTTCTATATGCAATTGATTCGCAACGCAGACAATAAAAGCTACAATAAGGCCGTTGTTCCATGCAACGCGTGGCACAATGTCAGTGCATACTGAAACTGCCGTCTTCGAAACACGGTTAAGAACTCTTTATGCCGTGTCTAAGCATGAACTCTGAACGCCATTGACGCATGTGGCTCTGAAAGACTATTTTCATGGTGAACGTTTGCTTTATTATTCATTTATTTATTTCCTTTTTCACGGTTTCTGTTCAGGTCTGATATAGTACATGTACCTAATCCAGCAGCTTCGTTAATATATACAGAAACGCATTATTTGAATCGAAACTAGATAAGGTGCCGATCTGTTTTGAGGTCCGTGACGCATGCGATTGAAAGTATGCTTAGTTTTGTTTGACCGCAAAATAGACTTGCTTTTAACCTACATCTTTTTCTTTTTTTTTTTTTTTCAGGTAACCAGTGTGTGTTCAGAATGTCTTGATAATCAACTACAAATGTCTTTCAACGGAACCGGAAACCAGTGTTGTGACATGTGCAAACCCGGATACGGTGTTACAGTAAATTGTTCCACTAACAGTCAGACCGTGTGTGAAGCCTGTATTCCCGGTAAAACTTACTCAAGCCCGGAAAATAGTCTCAATTCTTGCAAAGTTTGTTCAACCTGTGGCAATAGTAGTCATTTTGTGTTACATCCTTGCAATGCCACCCATAACACATTTTGTGAATGCCCAAAAGGCTCATATTATGACCCAGTTGCAGACGAATGTAAATTCTGTGACCTTTGCCACCCGGGATGGGGTGCATCGCGCATGTGTAAAAGTAAACACAACACGAATTGTACACAGTGTGTAGCAAATGTGACGTATTCTAGTAAAGTGGACCCGTTCACCGGATGTACACCGTGTACAGTGTGTACCAAAACGGAAGTGACGTTGCGGGCATGCTCAGTGACGGAAGATACTATATGCTTCAGTAAGTATGTTGAGATTTCAACAATTGCCAGGTTAACAGCAATTTTCTAGCGTAAAAGACGACATATAATTCTGGGAATACCCCTCAAACAACTTGACAAAGCGCTTCTGTCACGATTGTCCGATTTATGTTCAGAAAACATATTGCCTTCTATTACGAATAAAAAGAAAAGAAAATAGCTCATAAAACTAGTCTTTACTATGCATTAATGAATACTTTTCCAGTAGTAAACAACAAAGAGAATATTCTCTATGATAAATAAATTTTAAAGACGCATACTCTATAAATCCATTAATAATTCTGTTGGAAGAATACGACTTGTGGACATGCCTACTGATTGTACACAATAGAAATAGGACTGTGTTTCTGAGAATAAAGAAACACGAATGCCACTGGGGACAGTAGCGCCACGTCGTGTCTAAATGTTTTTGGGGCTTCTGAACAAGGCCTAAACAAATTTGACTTTATACACGCAAATGATTTACAAATTCTGCTGGTTTCAGCATACTTGATGAACTATATTCGGTAGACTTTTCACCTAAAAAGGTAAATATCCTATATATATGACGTAGGTAGAGGAGCAACCTACAATGTATACTATTGCGCTAGCACGGCCATTTAAGTATGGCATGCCTGGATGTTAAAATATGCCCAGTCTGTACCCGTATTGATCAGTTTTCATGCAATACAAATACCAAAGTACATTATCCAGCATTAAACATAATCATATGTTTATAGCCTACATCAGCAATATAGTTCTGTGGAAACATGAGAAAACAGTTAATTTACATAGGCGCAAATCAAATATATTAAACAGCGAAATAAACAATACGAAGTTTCGCTTTTTTTTCTGTCATTGGTCTCAACAAGTAAAATTTATGGCATACCTTCTCGTATATACTAAATTGAGATTTTCTAACGACGACCCCCGTATATTACGCAATATGAAAATGAGAGCTACATCAAAGATAATTCATATCTGTTATATAAATTACCGAAAAGCCTTAACCCAATGATTTTCTGCTACGAAATATACAGGAGCATATAATGTGAGAAGAATTATACGCTCCTGAATATATTCTCTATGGAAACAAGTTCATAACTTTGCTGTTGTTTGTTTGCAGGTTATTTTTCCAGTAAACTATTTTTCAGTCACTTCAAGCTATGCTTACTGGTTAAAAACAGTGATACTTTATGGATAGGCTACCTTATTGTCTTGCCCAATAATACGTTTCGGTAGCCGCGGAGTTGAACCCTTGACCGCTCGATAAAATGTGCGCTCTCTAGTCTGCAATTAGACATCCACATTCCCAAGAATTTTGCGTTGACTACCACCCGGTATACCCGTGATGCTACAAAACGTCTTACAGCGCAGATTGATGCAACATCACACAGCACGTGACAAAATAGAGTGCGGCGATTGGAAGCTGAATAAAAAATGTGGCTGCAACCTACAGCGAGACAGCGAGGTTGTTGCCGAATTGATCAGGTTTCCAATCCCCGCTCTTCATCGGGAAAACATGTCCGTGAAATGTATACCCCAAAAACAGAGGTATAGAGGGGTAAACCTAATTTTCTTATTTTCGCTCTAAAACATGTTTTGAGCTTCCGCTCTAAAAGATGTTTTGAGCAAGCAAAAAAAAAAAAAAAAAAAAAAAAAAAAAAAAAAAAAAAAAAAAAAAAAATATGAAGAAATTTTTCAATTTCTTCTGCTGAAAAAAATCAAAAATCTGTTTATTGCACGTGCAAGTTCTCGTAATACCTTTTTGTTGCACCATGTTGAATCAATCTGCGCTGTAAGAATCACGGGTATATGAGGTCGAAAGCGAATAAAAAGTTTTTTTTTTTTTTTTTTTTTTTTTTTTTTTTTTTTTTTTTGTTGTTGTTGTTGTTGTTTTTGAGCACGTGCCTTTCTGTGGTGCTTTAAAACATTTTTAAAACTTGTTCAAAATAAATATACGTATAAGACATACTAAAACTGTACCCTTTCCAAATGAAACAAAGTTCTTCAAAACGAAGTTTACAACTTATTCAAAATGAATATAAGTGTAGCATTTAACCTTGATAATTCTGTTTTCTTTCTTAAGGAAAGATGTTGCCAATATTAAAAACTGATAATCTTTTTTCCAGATTTTTAACGGATTGCTTTTCTAATCAAGCATGCCTTATGATTCCCTACTCGAATACTAATAAGATCATTAAAATCAAATTTAGATATCATTCGGCTTTAACCCATAGTGAAAAGATACCTTTCATCTTAGATGCACCATGTTTTGTGATTACAAACTATCATATTTGGTGTCTTAACAATAGCAAGCTATTTTCTACGGCCGTGCCCCGCGTGACCTAAACAGCTCGAGCTGTGTCAGCTAATGTTTAATAGCTTATTTCTGATGTTGGGAGAAATTTGTGTTCTGAGCGGATAACTCCTGTGCATCTTGACCTAAATTTATCTAGACAAATTGAAAAGGCCACGGGAAAGGCACAGTTTTGAATGTCAGTCCACGAAAGTTTTTTTAATGGTTCCAAACTGAAATAAAACAACTGCACGAATTTAGTGAGACACCATTTCGAAAACAGACTTTTCTTCAACAACAAAATAAGAATTACGAAATAGATTGATCAAATTCTAAAATTCACACAACTTAATTTACCAGTAGTAGTGTTTAAGAAGCGGTTATGTCACTCGCCTTGTATAAACCTGGGGTCGCAGGTTCGATTCCGGGCTTCTCCAGTCCGTCGGATGGGACTATAAACCGAGGTCCCGTCTCCATATGACCTTAGCTGTTGGTGGGACGTTAAACCCCAATCAACCAGTAGTAGTGTATACATGTAACACATGCAAATGTTAACAAGACCAACATTCTACCTGACCTGCATTGCCCAGTTTCCTTTGTAACGGAACATGGAATTAAGTCACCTTCGACACCACAACTATAAACATTGCAGAGAAATACTATACTGATTAAAAATTTTGTTTTCTCCAAATTTTCAGGTGTAAATGCTGGCGCTGGTCTCCGGCCGACTTACAACTACACAGAGCCGACGGACTATCGAGATGATGACGTCACCGACAGTAACATCATTCCAGTGTATTGCTCCGCGCTGGGCTTGGTTGTGATTGGGCTCCTGGGTTATGTCATTTTCAAGCACTGGCGGAGACTGCGCGCCAAACGCCGTAACATTAAAGCACGTGATCCACATGATGACGTAGAATACTCGAAAGCATCCGGAGCCGATAGCGGAGTATTCGTAGAAAATGACTCCCCCAAAAGTTATACTTGTAAGTATCCTGTTAGCTTTTCATTCTCTAAGCATTGCTTAAGAAATAGATCAGCTCTAGCAGTGAATTGTTGAGTAATAATTCACTGTTTGGAGGTCAGTTGTAAAGAAGATCAAAAATCACGAGCGCGTAGCGCGAGTGATTTATCTTCTTACAAATGACCGACAAACAGTGAATTATTACTCAACAATTCACGCACTTGAGCTGATCTATTTCGATTCTAACACACAATAAATGGAATAAATGTTGCTGAATACGTCGATATCGTTCAGTTTTCCGCCATTGCATTGCAGATATCCCGCCAAATATTTGACTGTAATGCTAGTATTTACACACACTTATTACGTTTGTTGTGCGCTAAAACTACGTTTCACCGTCTAACGCTGCTTTGTGGGATAGCTGACGTCACAAATGCCGCAAAGTAATGTCACGCTTCTTCGCCCAGTGAAATTGTTGCACAATATAACACGTTTTTTTTACCATTGGCTATATAGGCGAGGTGTGTTAGAATACAAAATTACATGCTGTCATTGCTTATGGTGCCATTAGAAGCGTCAAATTGTATTTAGGCTCTTCGGTCAAATCTGAGAAATTTGATTTTGATTGAAGACCAGGCCAAAACCACCGTCTAAATTTGCATTTGTTTAACTTCCGTTCATACGTACCTCGGAACTCGAGCATTTATGCACCAATCATTTGTATCCACGGCCCCTCTGGGGCCGGGGAATAGCGGGGCGTATAACATTTCAGTTTTTAAAGCCTGGCTAAAAGCCCGGTCCTGCGGGGTCATATTTGTGGTAAAATCCCTGCTAAAAGCCCCGGCTCCCCGGAGGAACAACAGAAGGTACATGTAGTTGTACTAATGAAAACATGTTAGAGAGGGGTTTGAATTTCTGCGTGTAAATGTACAGACACACATCAATTAAATTTAGGACCATAAAAGTAATTAATTAAATGTTAAAATACAATTATTATCTAATTTGAATTTATGGATCTTCTTATGAAATGGCTAGTTTCTAAATAACAGTTTACATGCCATAGTGAGATGTGAATGTTAATTTGTATCAAGGCACTCATTCCGCTCAATTTGAAATGGCTGCACCAGTTTTAAGCAATTTTGAAATTCCTCCTGACACAACCGGAAATGTTAAAGACAACTGCAAGCACTATGCGTCATGGATATCGGGGAGGACAGTTTCCACATCAAACTTTTTGACACACATTTGAAAAGTAATTGTAATCATTACATTTCCTATGGTCTGGTAATTGTAATGTAATCATTCATCACTGAAAGTAATTGTAATGTATTTGAATACTTTTGAAAGTATTTGACTCCAGCCCTGTATAAGACATAGAATTGACGTCATAAGGGCTGAAAACCGTTCCCATTGGGTTGCGCGTCAAATTCCATTCTGTTGTAATTTATATGAATTTTCATAAATATTTTATTTTATCCACACTGAGTTTTAAGATATTTTTGCACAGTAGAATAAAGTATTCGTTCGATAAAGATGTTATTAGATGTCAATGTAGCGGAAACACATAAACGGAGCGACACTTGCATAATCCTTTGATGTTGCTTTTATGCGGATAATTGTGCATGTTAGTTTAAATCTTTAATAACGCTCCAAATAAGTAAACAGATTCATTTTAAAGTAATAACGTAGCACGAAAATTCTATTAACAAGTTTCAAAAAGGAATGCAAATTGAATGAATGATTCCTAAAAAAATAAGACTTTTTTTTCCAGCATAACGAGCATATGCATGCATGTCAAATGGATGTTAAACTCAAGAAAAAAAAATCATATCTGATCTTGCAGATAAAAAAATCTCATCATTATGAAAACTTGCCCATGCAATAGAGATTTTTTTCACCTGTAAAAATTGAAAATTTCATTGGATTTTTAAAAATTGCTCAAAACATAGATTGTGGGTACACGTTAGAACCGCCTCGCCGAGGCGGTTCTAACGAGTACCCACAATCTATGTTTTGGAGCTAAAATAAGAAAAATAGGTGTACCCCTGCATACCCCAGTTTTGCTGTATAAAAGTGGGGTTCAAGGGGGTACACATTACACAGACATGTTTTCTTGATGTTTAGCACAAATCCATGCTAAAAACAACCGAGAAATAAAACGTTCCATGTTAAGTGTAAGGTTTAACTCCAGTATGTATACCCCTTATGCAGTAACTTAGTACAAACAAATGAGCCACCTCGTGGGAAAACCAACAATGTGGTTTCCGAACAGGTCAGACACAAACCGGCATGTACAAGCACAGAAAAGAGCTAGAAGCTTGAAATTTTGGATTTCAGTAGAAGAGGAATTGTACTATCCGAGTAGCAAAAACAAAGGCGCTGATCAGCTTCGCGGTTACGGCGAAGCTGATCTGCGTCTTTGTTTTCGCCTATGCAGATTGTTGGTTTTCCCATGAGGCGGCTCAAATGTCATACAACAATATACGTATTTTCAATTTCAGATTCAATGAAATCAAAAGTTCGAGAGTTGCCAAGCACCAAACGAAAAGAATTGAATAAAACACTGTCTTCCAAACAATCAGATAGCTGGAAATTGCTAGCAGTAGAATTAGGTAAGATTTTCAACACAGTAAATGGAAACAAACTTCGTGAAACATAACAAGCTATGTGTTAGTATTGAGAGGTCCTGGATTGTAGTTGTGTCCTTGTGCAAGGCACATTAACTCCAAACAGTACTGGTTAATACCATGGCTAAGCAGAGGCTCTGTCCCGACATGACTGAAAAACTGTTGATGACTTGGGCATTAAACTTCAAAGAAACAAATATATTTATGCAGTTAACTTTTAAAGGCTTGCGACTTTTTTTTTACATACAAATGGGATAAGTGATGGCCATTAAACTTTTGCAGTTTAATAGCCGTCAAATTATGCTCAGTAGGATGCAACTTGCAGAACAAAAGGTTGTTGTTCTATGAAGTTTCAATTTTAACTCATAGTTAGCGTGGCATCCTATTTGTGGGACATATACAAACAGTATAGCCCCAGATGTGGTGCCATAGCATGCAGCATCCCTATTTGCTGAGAGGACTTTTCATCTATAAAAAAATCAATTTCTAAAAATAAACGGGACTCACCCCAAATGATAATAATAGGCAAGTCTATTTGTCATAAACAGGTTAATCATCATGAAAACATGTCCGTGTAAAGTATACCCCCTCAAACCCCACTTTTATATGGTAAAACTGGGGTATGCAGGGGTTTACCTATTTTTCTTATTTTTGTTCCAAAACATAGATTGTGGGTACCCGTTAGAACCGCCTCGGCGAGGCGGTTCTAACGGGCACCCACAATCTATGTTTTGAGCAAAAATAAGAAAAATATCAAAAATTTTCCAATGAAATTTTCACTTTTTTAAGCTGAAAAAATTCTCTGTATATTGCATGGGCAAGTTTTCGTAATGATTGGTATTCCTTTTTCAGGCTATAACCATAGAAAAATATGTGACTTAGACAACAGAGGGAGACATGAGCATGGGAGCTGTTTGAAATATCTTTTTCACGACTACGATAAACAGCCCACAGGGACAGTTGGCAGTGTTTTTCAGGCGTTACGTAATATCGGACGGGAGGACGCTGCGCGGGTGCTATTTATAGATTCCACAGAGGGACGGACTCAGGCGTCACAGAACCAAGCCAAACATATTGTGCAATTGTGAAGCTGATCATACTTAAAACTGACAAAGACCTCCTTTATTCACCCAATAATAGTTTTCTTAAAAAACTTGCTTGCCTAGACTGCCAGTGGCCTGCCTTTAATGTCAGCTAAGGCTTTTGGCAGTATAAAGAGATATATTGAAAGAGGGCAAATTCTGTGGTATTATTTTATGCAATATACTGTTCTATCAAAATTTGCAAAATCTAATTTTACAGATTTTGCTGTCTCTCTCACCTACTACAAGTCTAAAGTATGAACTAAAGTATGAACTAACAGTTATAAAATATAGCCTAATATAGGGATCAACCATGGTTTTCAGTGTTCAAACATTCGATGGATCACGAGGAAGGTGTTTGAACAAAAGGCCGCAGGCCGCATGTTCAAACACCTTCCGAGTGATCCAGCGAATGTTTGAACACTGAAACAAACCATGGTTGATCGCTGTTCTTGCATTTTCATTCTGATCCACAAAGTCTCATGGAAATAACATTAACAACGTAAAAACTCACCGAAAATCGTGGAGCGTCTTCAAGGTCGGCCATTTTGTTTCTTACAAAACACATGACGTCACGTCGCATTGACCAATGACGTCGGCCAAAACCCATGTTCAAAATGCACATGAATTTCATTATTTGAACATGGGTTTTGCAGTTTGAACACGGCTTTCGACCAATTGAAAACAGCTTCAAACAGCTATGCGCATACATATCTATGCAAGAATTGGTATTCAAAAACCATTTTGTATCTAATAGGTTGCTTGTGACTGACACTAATATGGTGTGAATTTTCACATTCACTTAAGAAATAGAATGATTGTCCCACAGAATGGGGCAAAAACAGTGGCCCTAATCAGCAGTGTGGTTACAGTGCAGCTTATCTGAGCTTTCTTGGAAAAATACTGGGCCCCAGGTTATAAAACTTTTTTCATGCTCAACTCAGCTGAGACTAAAATTTATCCTGCTCATAAATATTAAAATGCCAACAATTGTTGGCATTTTAACATTTATTAGCAGGATAAATTACTAGTTTTTGAGTCTTGAACCTGAATTCTCCACAATTTTTGACTATTTCAACATTTATAAGGAGTTGAAATTTCATGCTCAGCTGAGCTGAGCTTGAAAAATTTTTTATAACCTCGGGACCTGGACTACAAATGTTTTGACTCTACTTTTAAAAGCAAAGAAGACAAATCTGGGTTTCTATCTTCAATGACATTATGAAAACTTGACCATGCAATATTTGGAGATTTTTTAAGTTGGAAAATTTGAAAATTTTCAGTAGAATTTTTTCGATATTTTTCTTATTTTTGCTCCAAACATAGATTGTGGGTACACGTTAGAACCGCCTCGCCGAGGCGGTTCTAACGAGTACCCACAATCTATATTTTGGAGCAAAAATAAGAAAATTGGTATACCCCTGCATACCCCAGTTTTCCTATATAAAAGTGGGGTTTAAGGGGGTATACTTTGCACGGACATGTTTTCCTGATGGCCTTGCAAAATCTGCTACAAGCCCTTAATTATTTCCTGATAATTTTTATGGTTACTTGCCTTATATGTTTCTTATATAGTTTATATAAAGAAAATGAAATCCACAATTTATCTTATGAACCATGTCATGAGAAAATGTATATTTGGGGTTTTCTACAAGGTCCAACAGAAACCCCTTATACTGTCACAGAGAAAGGCTAGAAGTGTTAAATTTCAAATTTAAGATAAGAAATATTGTTCTTTCAGGGAAGTAAAAGCAAATGCACTGATCTGGTGTGCATCAAGACAATAAACTTGTTTATGTAGGTTGATCCAGCTTCTAGTCACCACTCACTATTTTGACACTTGTTGCAAGATGTTGCGTCAATCTGTGCTGTAAGAATCACCAGTATATACCTGGTATATGGGATATTAAGCAGTTGTACTATTTATGTTTAATACGTACATGTAACAAGCTCATCTGATCTCGAAAAAAAAAAAAGAAATCCAAATCTATCTGTTTTTTACTTCATTTTTGAACATTTTAAAATGAACATTACATCTGGACCTCTTTATAACATGGTTCATTACAACACGGTTTTGGATATAACACTGATCGCTGTTGGACCCCAATTGGACTATTTTGGCAGCATGTCTATTCATTTTACTCTCGTTATAACACGGTTTGGATATCTAACACGGAAATTGGCTTTGACCCCAGCAATTATATATATATTGTTATAAAGAGGTTGAGGTGGTATATGTACGCATTTTCTGTAACACAAGTCTCATTACATGAGGTGGAGCTTGATAGCCTAGTAGTTAGTGCAGTAGACTATACTGTTTACTACTGATTGCATGGGTGAAAGTTCCCAAAATTCTAAATACTGAAAAGCCATTTTTCCAATACTGAAAACTAGGGTTTTCCTATACCAATACATTAGGGAAAAAACCTTCCCAATACTGAATTCAGTATTAATACTGAAAACTTTCACCAATGTGATTGAGGGGTCATGGGTTTAAAGACCACCGTGTCCTTGAACACATTAACTCATTTAAGCCTGGTGTCTTGGCAAACAGTATAGCCCCATCTGGGGCTATTCTGTTTGCTGATAGGACTTCCAACCAAAAATACATTAAAATTTTAAAATCACTGCTGAAGCCCCTAGCAAAGAAAAAGGATTCACCCAAATGATAATGATGGGAAAATCTGGGCCCAGTAGTTAAAAACTTTGTTAGCCTTATGTCATCGTTAAGATGTCAACCCTGAAGTAAATATCGACAACATAAGCAAATACACTGTTATTTTTTGTTGATAAAATGTGAGAATCCTTTGCTTGGCAAAGGATTCTCACATTTTATCAACAAAAAATAACAGTGTATTTGAAATATTCATGTTTGAAATTTAAACAAATCGTTAACTAACAATATCTTAAATTTTGAACAACTGGGCCAAGTTTGTCAAAAATTGGTTAAGATATTACCTCCCCATAGTACTAGTAAATAACAAGAAAAAGATGAACCTGTTCAAACATGACAGAAAAAAATGTTGACTGAGATGTTAAACCACAAAACGAACAAATCACCATTAAAGTATCTTGTTTGCTTTAAAAAGTAATTTAAGCTTGTACATGTAACATTACAACAGAAATATCAGTAAAGGCATATTTCTTTCATGAATATTTGATTATAAAATATTTTGAACACCATTTGCTGCTTTTTGCTGACTCAAGAAGAGCATTTGTCAATGAGTCGCCACTTAGTTCTGGTAATCAGCCTCTAGGACATTGACCCAGAAAATGTGTGGGCTAGGATAAATGACCGATTTGGTCCCGTTTCGCCTACTCCCATTTCGCCTACTCCCGTTTCACCTATTCCAATTTCGCCTACTCCCGTTTCGCCTACTCTGCACTTTGTTGTCAGCAAACAATTTTTTTTTAAATCTTATTATCATTTATTTCTGTTCTACATGCTTACAGTGAATATAAATATTTGATTATTGTACTTGTTTTAAGTGTTAAAATAAAAATAAATTTAATTCAGATCAACAATTAATGAGTTTGTAATGTTTGTATGCTTGCACAAATGCTTTACGTAATCTTTTCTTTTTTTCTTCAAAACAAAAATAAATAAATAAAAATACTTTTTTCTCTATGGTAAACTTTAAAATGTATTTGCATATTTAAATGAATATCATGTTTAAAAACGACATTCTATTCTGTTCATGCATTCATATTGAATGAGTAGGCAAAACGGGAATAGTAAACATTTCTGGTGTAGGCGAAATGGGAGTAGGCAAAACGGGAGTAGGCGAAATGGGACAAATCATAGGCGAAACTGGAGTAGGCGAAATGGGAGTAGGCGAAACGGGAACATCCCAAATGACCATCCTGACATTATCATAGCTGTTAAATTATGAACACATGCCCATGCAATATACAGAGATTTTTAAAGTTGTTAAAAATGAAAATTTTCAGAAATTTAGGATATTTTTCTTATTTTTCCTCAAAACATGGAGGCAGTTTTAATGAGTACCCACAATTTATGTGTTGGAGCAAAAATAAGAAAAATAGGTATACCCAAAACACCATTTTTTCTATATAAAAGTGGGGCATGAGGGGGTATACATTACATGGACATGTTATCCTGATGAAGTGTGGATACGGTATTTAGCAGTAAAACAAACAAAGAAGCAAATTCTTTCATGTATGTGATTAAATGTTACATTTCAGCTTCATGATGTGATGAAATTATTTTTGCGATAAACTGTTTTTTACAATATTAATGAAGAAACTTTTGCCACAAAAATAGCGTCTTGTTATCATTTTACCCAAGTTCTCCTTGAATTTTACATACAAATGTAACAAGTACTTGGTGTATATACATGTATCTTTTCACCAGTATCTCATTACGAAAACATGCCCATGCAATATACAGATTTTTTTTCAGTTTAAAAATTGAAATTTTCACCAGAAAAAAATTGATATTTTTCATATTTTTGCTCGAAACATACATTGTGGGTACACGATAGAACCGCCTAGCCAAGGCAGTTCTAACGAGGAAGGGGCGGTTCTAACGAGTACCCACAATGTATGTTTTGGATCAAAGATAAGACCCTGCGAACCCAAGTTTTACTATATAAAAGTGGGGTTTAAGGGGGTATTCATTGCATGGATATGTTTACCTGATGTTACAACAGTTTCTATCAAAAGGTGCTAAGCAAAGAAATCCAACCTGCAGTATCCTATTGAAAGAAATACACGGAGCCTTTTGATCTGCACTTGAAGATTTATTTAGTCATTTCATTGATAACTGCCACAGTCAACAGTTTTCAGTCATCCAAGAGGGCCTACGACAACTTAACAATCCCTGAAATTCTACAGGGAACTTCAACGAGACCCTACCAAGAAATTCACTACCGAAATAAAGTTTTTGACCCTTACCAAAGAAAAGAAATTATTGCCACAGGAGCATGTTACATTTATTACACCAAAAAACTGCAGAACACCTTTGTTCTATCTCCTACCGAAAATTCACAAGAAAAATAATCCAGGCAGACCCATAGTATCAGCATGCGATAGTCCTACCGAGAAGATCTCGCTTTACCTCGACTCGTATCTTAAACCACTCATCTTGAAAGTAAAATCATACATCAAAGACACAACGGACTTTCTACAGAAACTTCAACAACTAGGACAAATCCACCAAGATTCCCTTCTAGTTACGATTGATGTAGTATCCTTATACACAAATATCCCACACAAAGATAGAATACGCGCCGCAAAATACGCACTGGAAACAAGACTTTCCAAAGATCCAAAAACATGGGTTCTACTTAGACTACTACATTTCATACTCACAAAGACCGCATTTAAGTTCAACAACAAGTTTTACGTGCAGATCTCCGGTACTAGTATGGGGAGTAAATGTGCTCCGAGTTACGCTATCCTATTCAGGGACAGACTTTAAAGAGACTTCCTGTCCACCTGCAGATTGATACCACTCATTTGGTGGCGATATATCGATGATATTTTCATGATATGGCAACATTCCAGAGAGGAGCTGTGCTCCTTCTTAGAAGCCTTAAACACATTCCATGAAACGATAAAATTCACTGCAGATATCAGCGAAACCTCCGTCAATTTCCTGGACGTAACGATTACAAAAGATGAAGAGGGAAATCTAACCACTGACCTGTACACAAAGCCAACAGACTCACACCTTTATTTACACTACAGTTCATTCCACCTGAATCACCAGAAACAGAGCTTACCGTACAGCCAAGCCTTAAGACTATGCCGAATATGTAGCACAACTGCCCTATATAACACTGTCGCACAAAACATGCTAAAAAACTTCAAAATAAGGGGTTACCCAAAACAACTAGTCATAAGCGCCATCCAAGCAGCATTAACCAAAGACCGAGACGACCTTCTCCAACCGAAGAACTCTCCGATCGCCAAGAAGAAAATCATCCCATTCATTATTACATACAACCCCCTCATTCCACCAATTGAAAGAATCCTCCTAAAATATAGGAAAATACTAGAAACCTCAGAGGACCTAAAAAAAGTTGCTGAAAGCAGAACACTAGTAGTATACAAAAGAGCCACAAATTTAAAGCAATCACTAGTCCGTGCGGACACAGACCTCCCGACAACAAACAAAGGTAGCTCACCCTGCGGGACACCATGTATCACCTGTCCATTCTTAGTTCAAACTGAACATATTATCTCATGGAAAACCAAAGAAAAAATCAAAATCCATGGCCGATTCAACTGCAAAACAAACCAGAGGACCATTGGTCCTGAGAACGCTCACCTGAAGCCTGATCTTGGAGTATTAAGTCATAATGAAATGACCTTGACCTTGAATACTCACACACCTTTATTGACTTCATAAGTTGTCTGCATCTGCAAAGTTTCAGGTCTCAGGCTGCAATAGTTTCCAAACCCAGTGATTTCTGAGGAAACCATAATTTTAATTTTGATATTTAAATGACCTTGGGCCAAGGTCAAGACATGACCTTGGCCTTCATTAAATACTTACCTTCAGTGACTCCATTAGTTGTCTGCTTCTAGCAACTTTCAGGTCTCAGGCTGCAACAGTTTGTTTTCGCCTTTTCCCATGTGAAAGCCTATGTTTCCAAAATTGACCTTGCCGTAAAATAGGTCAAGGTCATCCAAGGGTCATAATTTTATCCAACTATGATGGGCTGAGGTCCTCAATGCTACATACCAAGTTTCGTGGAAATCGGCCAGCTGGTTCTGGAGAAGAAGATTTTTGAGTGGTTTTTACCATATATGGGAGTGGCGGCCATCTTGGTCATGTGACCTGGATTTCGCGATCAAACTTTCGTCTCCCCTACCCATGGATGCTCCACATAAAATTTCACTTTGATTGGCCAAGCAGTTTCAGAAAAGAAGATCTTTGTAAAGTGTGTATAGACAACAGACTGGCTAAGGTCAAGAGATGACCTTGACCTATATTAATCACATACCTTCATCTACTCCATTGGTTGGTTGCATCTACCACTTTTCAGGCATCAGGCTGCAATAGTTTTCAAAAAATCCATAGTTTTCACTGTTTCCCATGTAAAAGCCTATGTTTCCAAATTTGACCTTGCCGTAAAATAGGTCGTCATCCAAGGGTCATCATTTTATCAAACTATGATGGGCTGAAGTCCCCAATGCTACATACCAAGTTTCGTGGAAATCGGCCCATCGGTTCTGGAGAAGAAGATTTTTGAAGGGTTTTTACCATATATGGGCGTGGCGGCCATCTTGGTCATGTGACCTAGATTTCGCGATCAAACTTGAAATGCCACTACCCAAGGAGGCTCCACATAAAATCTCAACAAGATCGGCCAAGCGGTTTCAGAGAAGAAGATCTTTGAAATTGTGGACGACGGACGGACGACGTACGAACGGACGGACGACGGAGGACGCCGGACGGACGCCGGATCATGGCCATCCTATAAGCTCACCTTGTGAGCCTTCGGCTCAGGTGAGCTAAAAATGTGATCTACGTCATAAGCTGCAAACCAGAGGACCAATGGTCCTGTAAACGCTCACCTGAGATCTGCTTCATATACCAATAAACATATTTGAATATTATGGTATTTAACCCCAGTGCAGGGGCAGATGAAGCCCTTGGACCATTTTCTTTTTTCAGAATAATCAATATTCTGTCCATTTGCCAATTATCTGCTGATTTTCACCTTCAAATAATATTTTAAAAGCAGATGAGCCCTGGGGTCCATTTTTTTTTCAGAATCATTAAATTTCAGTCCTACTGCCCATTTCCTGCAAGACTTTCACTTAAAATGACATTTTAAAAGTTTTCCCCATTCAAATGCATTGACAACCTATGTTGACCTTGCCATAAAATAGGTCAAGGTCACCACAGGGTCATGTTTTATATATACATTGTAGTACTTGAGTCATCCATACTTCATGCAAAGTTTCGTTGAAATCGGTTCACCGGTTCTGGAGAAGAAGATATTTTAAGGGTTTTTACCATATATGGGCATGGCGGCCATCTTGGTCATGTGACCTGGATTATTTATATATACATTAGTTCCCACTTCCTATAGATGCTTCATATAAAATTTGGCTTTGATTGGCCAAGTGGTTTTAGAGAAAAAAATCTTTGAAAAGTGTGTATGGACAACAGACCGGCCAAGGTCAAGATATGACCTTGACCTAAATTAATCATATACCTTCATCTAATCCGATCTCAGGCTGCAATAGTTTTCAAAAAAAAAATAGATAATTTCCACTTTTCCCATTATAAGTCTATGGAAACTTAAAGTTACCATAGCAACCAGAGTTCTTATCCGACTGGAATAAAAAACACAAATTATGTAGAGGCTACTGTCAGGAACAAGTATACAAAGTACAGGTTTCATCCACTTGACAGTTTCTGAGGAGAAGATTTTTGAATGTTTTTTTTTTCAAAAATTTGCCCTTTAAGGGGCCCCAGCAACCAATCAAAATAAAGGATTAGGACAAAACTCGCAAGAAACGTCAAACACTACTCAATAAACATTTCTGCAAAAACAAAATTCAAATGTCTGCAATTTTAGCGGAAAAATAGCCTATTTCCACTTTTCCCATTATAAGTCTATGGAAACTTTAAGTTGCCATAGCAACCAGAGTTCTTATCCGCCTGGAATAAAAAACACAAATTATGTAGAAGGCACTGTCAGGAACATGTATACAAAGTATAGGCTTCATCCCCTTGACAGTTTCTGAGAAGAAGATTTTTGAATGTTTTTCGAAATTTTGCCCTATATGGGGCCCCTGCAACCAATCAAAATGAAGGATTAGGACAGAAGTCACACGAAACGTAGAGGACTACTCAATAAACATTTCTGCAAAAACAAAATTCAAATATCTCCAACAAGACAGCAAAAACTGGCAATTTTCACTTTTTTCCATTATAAGTCTATGGGAAGCATAAGTTGCCATAGTAACCAGAGTCCTTATCCGATCTAAACAAAAAACACAATTATTCTTTCCCCCTACCTGTAGATGGTGTATGTGTAATATGAGAACAATCGGCCCAGCGGTTTCAGAGAAGAAGATCTTTGAAATTGTGGACGACGGACGGATGACGGACGGACGGACGGACGCCGGAGCATGGGTATACTATAAGCTCACCTATGAGCCTTCGGCTCAGGTGAGCTAAAAATGCGGACTTCAGTATGTCGGACAGACAGGTAACACCTTTAACGAACGCCTTAGGGGCCATCTGACGGACATCAAACAAAAGAACGACGTAAAACCAGTTTCCCGTCACTTCATCTCACAAAACCACGCGACAAGCGAAGTGACCGCTATTATCGTCGCCCAGACAACTAGTAACGTTAACGTACGCCTTCGCACAGAAGAATCTTGGATTGCTAGACTAAAGACGAAATTCCCAACCGGACTAAACTTAATTCAGTAAAATAATAATAAGAGCTGTCGCAGGACAGCGTAGCTCGCCTGCCTTGTGCTTTGCCATTAAATCTATTAAATCTATGTCCAAAGACATTGACCTCAATGTCACTCAGGTGGGTCGTGATACTTCAGACCAATATCTACCAACATGCTAAGTTCAACTTGATCCATCTACATATTTGATATAGACTTATCACATAAAATCTAAGTCTGTGACCCTGACCCACAGGTGTGACCCTGACCCACAGGTGAGTCAAGATGCTACAGCATAATAAAAGGATAACAGCAAAGTATCAACTAGATCCATCCATCTGCTCCAGCAATATACAGTTCAAAACACTTTAAGCAAAAGTCTGTGACCTTGAACTCAAGGTCACCCAGATGGGTCAATATCTACCAACATGCAAAGTATCAACTTGATCCATCTACATATCCAAGAGATAGAGACTTATAAAAACTTTAACCAAAAACTCTAACACAAAATTTCTAAGACTGTAACCTTGACCTCAAGGTCACCCAGGTGGGTCATGATGGTACAGCATAAAACTTTAGACCAATATCTACCAAGATGCAAAGTATCAACTTGATCCATCAACAACTTCAAGAGAAAAAGACTTATAAAAACTTTAACCAAAAAACTTCAACACAAAATTTCTAAGTCCAAGACCTTGACCTCAGGGTCACCCAGGTGGGTCATGATGGTACAGCATAAAACTTCAGACCAATATCTACCAACATACAAAGTATCAACTTGATCCATCAACAACTTCAAGAGATATAAACTTATAAAAACTTTAACCAAAAAACTTTAACACAAAATTTCTAAGTCCGTGACCTTGACCTCAAGGTCACCCAGGTGGGTCATCATGGTACAGCATAAAACGTCAGACCAATATCTACCAGCATGCAAAGTATCAACTTGATCCATCCACAACTTCAAGAGATATAGACTCATAAAAACTTTAACCAAAAACTTTAACATTGTGAGCAACGCCGATGCCGACGCCAACGCCGACGCCGGGGTGACTGCAATAGCTCTTCCTGTACTTTCGTACAGGCGAGCTAAAAACCGTTTAACTGCAAGATCTGCAAGAGATCATTTATCAACGTATCAAATCTCAGGAGACATAAACCTCGTTTCACACGGAAATTATTAAAAAATATGAGTGCTGGCATTGCGCCAAGCTATTTGCAAGAAAGGAGAACGCAAGGAAGCATGCTCTAACGATACACAATGATCCGGAAAAGAAAACAGTGGCTATCAACGCAAGAAATAAAAGATGGAAGCCTGAAATATTTAAACCAGAGCCATGGACGCCACCACAGGAGGCGAGACCTAAGGGGACCATCTATCAGATCGTCATACCATCTCGACCCAAAGAACAAGAGAGCCATATCAACACCATTAAGAAAAAGATTTGTAACAGCAGCACACTGTTTTAGGTCCGTCATAGTGTGAATGATTCTTTATGATACCAGCTACTGATTCTTGATGATATCAGGTAACGGATTCTTGACAAATGCTACGGATTCTTGACAAGGATTGATACTCCCAATTGCAAACAGCAAAAAATGGCAATTTTAGATAGTTGTAGATCTAAATTTTGTCAGAGGACATATTAGAAGCATAGTTCATGATAATCTATGTATATATTCTACATGTTAGGGTTTCAAAATAAAACCAATTAGATAAATTGAGCAAATATGAAAAACATGGCAATTCGGTATAATTGTGTGAATTCCTAAGCAAACATGTTTGGAAACATTGAAACAGTTAATAAAAGTGATATGTGGACCTTCAAATTCTACATTACCCTGCGTAATAACCCTTTTTCATTTTTTTGCATGCTACGGATTCTTGATGATACGTTACAGATTCTTTATGATAACAAAATGTGGGTAACGGATTCTTTATGATATATGTAACTGATTCTTTATGATAAATGTTACAGATTCTTTATGATTTAAAGTAAGTTTATGATGTTCTACAACTTAATATGCAGATTTGGACCCATGGTCCACCAATGAACTGTATTTTTATCAACTCCACACTGCAAGAAATATGATGTGCAGTGTAAAATTCGATCAGATTGATCACAAACCAATCAATCATTGTGATTAATGTAGAACCTTGTTGTATATTTGTGTATATCACAAAACACTATTATTTATTTATTAACTTTTTGTTAAAATCAATTCAATTTTTTCAATCAGTGAGACCGACAATCTTATAAGTACATGTAGTATTCATGTGTGTACAATTTTACATTTTTTTCTGTTTTTGGTCTCACAAGGGTGGGCATTGATCCCATTTCTTACCACCTTACCGCTTCGCTATGTCACCTTATGTATGTTTTCATGTTTGGGTAACTGAGTGACTGCCTAGTGGGAAAAAGCTACTCACTCAGATTACAAAATGTTCCCTTAGTGTACCAAGTATAGTTTTTTTCACACTGGTTTTCGGAGTGGGAATTTCTGATTGCACCATTTCCTCTAATCATCATCATTGCATACTTTTTTCCTTTTCGGTGCCACTTCAGGGAGGTAACATTTACTGCCAGAATGGAATTCAGGAAATACAAATATTCAAGGCCACTAACGAGTATTGATTATTTGAAACAGATCCACATTCCTTTCAATGCTCATTTCTATGGCAAGTCAATTTACTGTTTATTCAAGAAAGCAGACATCTGTTATGCAATATTAGATATCTTGTTTAATAAATATGATATTTACTTTAATTTATTAGATATCTATTATAAAGAAGATATCTTATATAGCAAATACGATATCCATTTAATTATATTAAATATACAAAATGAAAATATTAGATATTCACAATGTTAATTTAGATGTCTTATATAGTATATTTAGATATCATTCAGGCTTAATAAGATATCTTATTTGTAAAAATAGATATCTAAATTGACAAATAAGATATCTTAAAAATTATATTAGATATCTTATTTGTAAAAAGTGTATCGCATACCTTAATTCATTATTTGTCATTAAGATATCTGATATAGCAATTATGATATAAGATATTAGATTTTTTTTTCTTAATATGACATCTTAATCAGCATTTGAGAATATGACTTCTTAATCAGCATTTGAGATATCTAAAATAGTTGTATAGATATATATGTTAACATATAAGCTTTTTATATTTGTCAAATAAGATATCTTCTTGAGTATATAAGATATCTTTATTACATAAGATATGTAATATGCTTAAGTAGATATGGTTTTAGACAAATAAGATATCTTATTTATAAAAAAAGTTATCTTATATCCTTTATTAGCTATCTTATTGAGCTAAACAAATAAGACACCTTTAGTTTATAATATGTCTTATTTATTTTGCCCAATCACAACCTTTTTCTTTTACTTAAATAAGATATCTACTATGTCAATACAGATATCCAATTTATAGCTTTAATTAAGATATATTGTATTAATTCATATATCTGAATTATAAATTAAGATATCGTTTTTCTAGTTAAAATATCTAATTTACCATAAAAGATATCTTATTGACCACTGTATATAAGATATTTGTTTTACCAATTTAGATATCTGATTTGCTAATTAAGATACCTAGTTTAGCAATAAAGATGTCTTATATACCAAGGTAGATATCTTGATTAATCTTGTTAGGAAGATATCTTGATTAATCTTGTGAAGACGAAATCTTATTGATGTATAGCAGATCTCTCATTTATTATATAAGATATCTAAATTATATTAGTTTCATAACCACCCAATCATCTCAGCGCTGTGTTTGGTGTGGGTTCAAGTCCCGCACTGGGTAATTGTGAGACAAGGCAAGTTCTGCTTGCAGGTGTGACAGTTGTGTTTTCTTGGGGGTTATCCCATTTTCGCCCACCTACTGATTGGCCCGTCTCATATGAGCTGAAATAATCCTGAAATGGATGTAAAATTAATTTAAAACTAGAGGACCAATGGTCCTGTAAACGCTCACCTGAGACCTGAGATTTATACATGTACCAATTAACTTGTTAGACCAGAATAGTACAATGCATGTATATAACCCTAGGGCAGGGCCAGAATAACTCCTGGAGTCAATGTCTTTTTCAAATCATAAAAATTCAGTCCATTTGCCAATTAACTGCAAGTTTTGTCCTTCAAATGACATATTAACAATTTTCTCCATTCAAATGCACGGGCGATCTAAGTTGACATTGCCGTGAAATAGGACAAGGTCATCCCAGTGTCATGATTTATACAAATTTTGTAGACATCTGTTCCTTAATGCTTCATGCCAAAATTCAAAATCATAGGCTTTCTGGTTCTGAAGAAGACGATTTTTAAAAATTTTTGCTATTTATAGCCATGGCGGCCATCTTGGTCATGTGACCTTGACCATTTATATAAACTTTCATTTCCTCTTCCTAAGGATGCTCCACATAAAGTTGGGCTTTGATTGGCTAAGCCGTTTCTGAGAAAAAGTTGTTTGAATATTATGAACATCTCATGTATATAGCTTCGGGGCAGGGGCAGACAACCCCTGGGCCTAAAATATTTTCATAAGCATAAATCTTCTGTACATTTGCTCATTCCTAGCAAGTTTTCTGCCATTACATGACATTTTTTCTATTTTTTTTCCCATTCAAATGCATGGGCGACCTAAGTTGACCTTGCCGTAAAATAGGTCAAGGTCATCCCAGGGTCATGATTTATATAAACTTTGTAGAGCTCTATTCCCAGCTTCTTACCAAGTTTCAAAATCATAGGCCGTCTGGTTCTGAAGAAGAAGATTTTTAAACGTTTTTGGTATTCATAGCCATGGCGGCATCTTGGTCATGCGACCTTGACCATTTATACAAACTTTCATTCTCTCTTCCTAAGGATGATCCACAAAAAGTTTGGCTTTGATTGGCCTAGCGGTTTCAGAGAAGAAGATGTTTCAATATTATGGTCATATACATGTATATAGCCCTGGGGCAGGGGCAGACAACCACTGGGCCCAAAATATTTTCTTAAACATAAATCTTCTGTCCATTTAAAAAAGGAAGTGCAGTGCCGTAGGGGTAGACTACAGGACTCCGATGCGGGAGGCCCTTGGTTCTAGACATAAGTCTACCATGCAAGTTGTGTTCATGAATCTATAGTATTGTTTAAAACACAAGAAGTGGTGGCCCTTTGCCCCCAACATGACTCAAAACTTGTTTACTGTGACATCTAGTCATATCTTAACCAAACCATATCATAATATTTGAAAATAAATGCTCAAATCTCAGTTTGCCTGATAAAATAATGACTTGTTTACCGAACCGCATAGTACAAACCTGCTTTGTAGATCAGAGACATTAATAATTGCCCCCCCCCCCCCCACTGGGGGGGTCTTTGCTACCTGCTCCCTGAAAGAAAAAAATACCTTTCTCCCCAGCTCATAAAATGTTTTCCTCAGCCCCCTGCTCCCCAAAACTCCAAAAAGTTATGCTTTCTCCCCAAATCCCTTAAAATAAATGACCCTTCTCCCAAATTCTCTGAAAATAGATAGCCCTTCTCCCTGAATCCCCCAAAAAAACCCTGGGAGGGCCTCATAATTGGTAGTTTATCTCGATAAAAGAGTGGTAGGTTGTAGGCTATGATGTCATAAAGAATCTGTAACATATCATAAAGAATCCGTTACCCATCATTTTGTATCATACGGAATCCGTGACAAAATTTTGTCACAGTTTCTTTATGATACTTTTGATGCTTTAAAACACAAAAGTCTGCAAAACAATTCCTTTGAAGATTTACATGCATTGAAAAGTGTTAGTTCATAGATAATTAGTTAAATTTCTAAACTGTTGATAAAATGTATTGATGTGTTATGTATTTTAATATTCATTTTAGATTTTCCTTGCTTAATTAACCATTTTAAGGATTTAATCACCCATTAACTTTCAACCTGTATACCAACATTGCTTAAATTGATGGAGAACAATTTCCAGCTCATATATACTATGTATGTGTGCCAAAAGGGTCATTTCAGGCATCAAAAACCTTAGAAACACCGGTTTCTCATCACCTACCAATAACTGAGCTAAGATAATCATAAAGAATCTGTAACGCTATCATAAAGAATCAGTAGCAGATATCATAAAGAATCATTTCGCACTGTGACGGACCTAAACCCCTGTGAGCAGACTCAACAAATATATCGCACTCACCCCTGAGGAAGCGGTTATATCCATAGAATCGAACAAGAAATCTACAACAGGAAAACTCAATCATCTTCAAATTTTAGAGGATTTAGAAATAAGCCCGTCATCCTCTACAGAAACGATCCTTCAAGACGAGATCCAGCAACCAGAAGTATTTTGGACGGACAAACCAACTCGAGTATACGGAATATTCAACTAAAAAGAACTAACAAACTTACCTGTTAATTTTCTATCTATTTAAATTTCAACACTACCTATTACTTCCTACATAAATTCTACTTTCACTTTCATTTTATTTTTAGAACAATAACATCACGTGACTATTTTGATTCGTTTTTTAGTACTTCAGTAAAAAAATTCTCTTTGTAAAACGTCTTGAAAAAGGTAATTGTATTACCGAAACCGGTCGACAATAAAACCATCCAGTCCTGTCCATCCGTTGCTGGTTGTTAATTTCGTCATTACTCCTTCTCTATTCGATTTTAGTTTTCAGTCATGTTCTGAGGGGGCTAAAACTTCCTTGGTATCATCAGGAAAACATGTTCGTGAAATGTATACCCCCTCAAACCCAACTTTTATATAGCAAAACTGGGATATGGAGGGGTATACCTATTTTTTCTTATTTTTGCTCCAAAACATAGATTGGGGGTAATCTAACGTGGACCCACAATCTCTGTTTTGAGCTAAAATAAGAAAAAAATCATTTTTATTACTGAAAATTTTCTGGTTTTTTTTTTACAACTTTAAAAATCTCTGTACATTGATTGCATGGACAAGTTTTCATAATGGTATTACCCAGTACAATGGAGATTAAATGCGTTTTGACCATGGACAAAACTCTACCACTAGGCCACTGCCCTGTGGCCCTGCACTTAAAGTGCCACTTTCTGATAAGAATACCAAGAAGGCCATGCAAGTCTGTACGTATGTTTTTTGTCCACAAGTCAGGCCTGAAGACTAGGTCCCTTGGACTTTAAACATTAGGCAAAGCAAAGTCTCCAGCCTCGTCACAGTATGTCATCAGGAAAACATGTCCGTGCAATGTATACCCCCTCGAACCCCACTTTTATATAACAAAATTGGGGAAATGCATGGGTATACCTATTTTTCTTATTTTTGCTCCAAAACATAGATTGTGGGTACTCGGTTCTAACTTGTACCCACAATCTATGTTTTGAGCAAAAATAAGAAAAATATCAAGCATTCTCTACTGAAAATTTTCATTTTTTACAACTTTAGAAATCACTGTATACTGCATGGGCAAGTTTTTGTAATGCCTTGTCAGCAGTTCATCCTGTAAAATTGTCACGAGACCTCAGTATATAGTCTCCCCCGAAGGACTGGAGAAGCCTGAGATCGGCCAGCGACCCCTGGTTTACAATTCAAGGCAAGTGGCTTAACCACTGTCCAACAGAAGCTTCTCAATACAGGTCCTCCCTATTACATTTGGCTAGATTGCCATTGCTTTAACCAGGCAGTGCATAACTTGAGCTGCGACGCAAAAAAACCAGTCTTCGGGGTTTCCATTTAACATAAACCGGCCTGTGCAGCCACAGAAGATGGCTAGAAGCTTGAGTTTTTGGATTTAAGAAGAAGAGGGATTGTACTATCCGTGTAGCGAAAACAAAGGCGCTGATCAGATTCGCAGCTAGTGCGAAGCTGATCTGGGCCTTTGTTTTCGGATAGGCAAAAATCTGGTTTTCTCATGGTGCGGCTCATTTTATACCGGAAATAAACCATCAAGTTGGGAAATCATTATTCTTCAATGCTTTTGACTCTATCCTATCCAGGAGTCTCCTAGCGTAAAAATCCCTATAACCATCTGGCAGCTCTTCCAAAGTTTTCAAGGCACGATCAACAATCTGGAACGCCCTGCTTGCCGGTAGAGGGTCCTTATTGCCGTAAACATCCTTGGTGTCATAGAATTTATCGTCCAGGTGCTTCCAGAAAACATTGACGGAAATACCAAAATCAAGGGAGATAACATTGTGAAACCAAAGGGCTGAAAGAGATATACAAAATCACCCTTTATGCCTGGGATGCAACCAAATTTCTTACTGTGCAGATTGATGCAACATTACACAACACATGATAAAATAGTGGTGATTGGAAGCCTGATCAATTGGGCAACAATCTACAGCGAAGAGTTCATTGCCTCACTTTAGGTTGTTGCCAAATCAATATTTCATTGCTATTGGTTGTGCCCAATTAATCAGTTTTCCATTCAACGCACTCACTATTTTCATTTTGTCACTTGTTGTGTGATGTTGCATCAATATTTGTTCTATTTAAAATACTGTGTGCATAATTTTACAAAGATGTCTTAAAAATGTTCACATATACTGCGTAGTACACGTAATCATTCTAATAAGCCCATACTCAGAATACAATACATAAGCCGTTGAAGTTTGCAGGTTCAAACTGTGTAAAGTGGTAAGAAAAATCGACAGTCCAACCTTTGCAATACACGTTTAAATTGTTTAAGATTAAGTTTTAATGCTTCCATGGGATATTTCAGTGACAATATCGGTTTAAAATTCCAATATGCCAACCATAAATCAAGCATTTAAAAACAACTTCTGAAGTGATGTGGGTGTGCATTCATTGGAGCATGTGACCTAAAAAGAACAAATATGGTACCTTGTCTTTCAAGGTCGTCATATACATATATTTATAATAGCAGAAACTTGCTTGGTAGTCAAGGGGTTTAAGTATACAGACCTGGAATGAATAGCACATCACCGGGCTGGAGTTCAGTCTCATATCTGTCTGCACAGGGAAACAGAGGATATTTTTCTATGTCAGGGTTGTCAATGTCCAACACTTCTGACTTATCACCTAAAAATGTTATCAACATGTTGCAGGCCTAAAACACACCAGTTATCAAGCAATGAGCCTTTGCAAAAAAACCAACAATCTGGGTTTCTGACCAAGTCTGGTACAAACCAGCCTGTACAGCCACTGAAGCAGGCTAGAAGGTTGAAATTTTAAATTTAAGAAGGTGGGGGATTGTACTGTCTGTGTAGCGAAAACAAAGACGCTGATCAGCTGTGCAGTTACTGCACAGCAGATCTGCATCTTTGATTTCACACATTCAGATTGTTGGTTTTCTGGTGTGGCAGCTTATTATGAGACTAACGACAAACAACACAGATAAAATCAATACGATAGGACTGTGGAATTGGAACAACTTAACATGTCTGGGAACAACTTACCATAATTACAAGTTGTTCCCAGACAGGAATTCACATGCAATTGAGGCTTATTGATTCCATCTGACCTGTTGGTTGTTCTCAGTGGCAGACTGGCCCTGAGGTTATAAAACTTTTTTCATGCTCAACTCAGCTGAGCATGAAATTTCAACTGCTCATAAATACAGAAATAATCAAAATTGGTAGAAAATTCAGGCTTAGATTACCAAAGCCCAGGGTTCATACTAGCCAAGAAATCTAGGGAGAAGTTTTGTTTCTCCCCAAGAAAATTTGGGAGAAGTTTTTACTTGAATTTCAGGCTTGCCTATATATTCTATACATTTTCACTTCTCCTTCAGCTGAAAAAAAGGGAGAAGTTTGTTCATTTAGGGAGGTGTATGTGTATAAACTTGTATTTACTTTTACTCTCAGGTTAAAAACATGTATCCTAAAATGACTGAAATATTGTTGACTGTGATGTCCAACCATATTTTAAGCAAAAAAATTGTTTCATAGAAAAAAGCTATGAATGAATGCATTTTATTTAAAACCACAGTCTATATTTGTGTGTAATAATAACAGCATTAGGGAACATATATGTATTTAGTTGTTTTTACAAAGGTGGGGTAATAAATAGTGTACTGACCATTCATGTATAAGTAGTTCACAGAACTGGGGCTGAATAAAACTACCCTCTTCTTGCCCCTCACTTGTATCAAGAAATTGTCCATAACCTGTTTTGTAAAAAAAAGTAAACGTGTCAGGAAGACATATCTTTGTCCATGAAATACATACAGTACCTCCTTGTACCTGGTCCCCACGTTATTAAACTTTTTTCATGCTCAGCTCAGCTGAGACTAAAATTTATCCTGCTCATAAATGTTAAAATGCCAACAACTGTTGGCATTTTAACATTTATGAGCAGGATAAATGACAGGCTTTGGCATTCTAAACCTTCAATTTCAATATATTTGGGCTATTTCAGTATCTATAAGCATTTTAAATTTCATGCTCAGCTGAGTTTAGCATGAAAAAAGTTTTATCACCTCAGGGCCTGGTCTCCACTTTTAATAGAGTAAAACTGGGGTGTACAAGGTTTTTCTTAACTTTGCTTTATAACATAGATTGTGAGAACTCGTTAAAACCGCATTGCTCATTAGAGCAGTTCAGTGATGAGGTTCTAAAGTGTACCTATGATCTAGGTAAAAGATCATACCTGAGTTGATGATCAGAAACTGATCGACACAGTATATGAAGAGAGAAAAGTTGTAAAAAGGTTCTACAGTTCCTACAGTTGTAAAAACCTTTGTACATTTCATGGGCACATATTGGTTAATAACTTACATCATAATGCGTCCACAGTTGCATGCCTGGTGACCCTATCCTGAAAACACTCGAGAAAAACCTCTCTTTCGGGTAAAATTCTGGAAACTTTATATCCTTGGCCAAATCTGGGAATTGCTCGTGGATATTAGCAATATCTTTCCTTGGGTCATCACCAAGAGCTCGCAAGTAGTATTTCTCAATCTGAAAAAAAAAAAACACAACAGTTTTTGAGCTCTCATCAACTCCAAAATTAAAGAACTTAATTTACTCCTACAAACATTTTTGTTTTGATAATAACGGTTTTGAAAAGTCTCAAGACCTTAGGCTGACCTTAAAAAAGTCTCTGTTTGCCATCACCCGACAGACCCATCAAATTTGCCCCTACCCAAAAAATTTTATTGACATTCACAAAGAAGTTTTTTTTATTTGAATGTCTTAAGTTTCAGTCTCTGAATTACTTATTTTTCTAATATATATTCGTCTAAATGCAATATTGTGCAGTCCTACAGTAGAAGAGTAGCTGCCTATATGATTGTAAAAACAGAAGTTTAAACCTATCCCCTGTAAAAGTCAAACCAAAAAATATTATCTTTCAGTTATGTCCAAAAAAAAAACAAAACCTACCGACCGACCCATTCCTAAAACTATGGGTCGGGTGACAGCAAACAAAATATTTATTAAAGATGGCCTTATCTCAAATTTTCCATATCTTAGAGAGAAGTCTCAGATGTGTCTAACTGACATGTTACAAATAACCCATTGTTTTGCACATGCTTATATTTGAAATTGCTAAAATAAATGTGTGGTTATAAAATCAGTGATTTAAACCACTCGTCTTTTGGTGCCATGGGTTTGAAAGTTCTAGTATATAAACGAGCAGGAAAGTCAGGACTACTTTAATAGATGCATCTTTAACATATGCATGGGTCTAGAAGGTGATGTGTGATTTTAACTTAGTCTCAAATTTTGTTGTCTAAAGTAAAAATTTAACAGGTCTGAATAGTATTCACCTCTTACCTCAGAAATGAAGAATTCATCGAGAACTTCTCGAGATGCTCTGCGGACCAGCTCACAAAATGGCAAAGACCTGAGAAGAAAATAATTAACGTCAAAGCATGTGTGTTTGAACACGTATGAGTATTAGCAAGGACTTTGACTTTTGTGCAGCAAACCTATGATCCCAATCTCTCACTACCGGAACAGACAGTTGATAAAAACAGAGCTATTTCCCACTGCAATCTGCTATGTTTATACATTACACTGCCCAATTATGCCTACATAAAGACAAACCTTGGTTATTTCTCCTGCGCAATGAATGCAGCAACTGTGAAAATGTCAAAATCCCGCTAGCAAGGACCCTATATAGATCCTTTCCGTTAGCTAGATTACAAATGATTGATGCAAAATGGGTTTGTACAGTACCATATATGTTTAATTCTCAACAAATTAAAATCTAAATTTATCGAGTTTTAGGCAAACATGCTTGTACCTATACACAAAGTTTTGGTTGATAAAATTGATTGTAACCCATCGTACAATTCGCTTATAAAGGCCTTAAGTTCTTCTCACAAGACTTCTGGTTCTCAAAGGAGGAAAGCAAGTACATGTATATTAAGAAATACAGATAAACCTACCTATACATGAAGTTTTTGTTGACAAAGCCATCCCCAGCCTCACTTCAATCTTATAGTTCTCTTTAAAATAACTTAAATTTCTGGAAAATATTCCATCTGGTTCTTAAAGGAAGACAGCAAGATTTGTAAGAAAGACAGATAAACCTACCTATACATGAAGTTTTTGTTGATAAAGTCCATCTGTGGGTTCTCTGATACATGAACTTTGACCTCCTTGGTTCTGGTGGGGTCGGACAGGTATTCTACCGTCCATTTCTCACGGCATGGTCCAATGTCCAACCCTCTTAACACCACTGGCAACCTCTGAAAATACATCAGGATAACATGTTCGTGAAATGTATACCCCCTCATACCCCACTTTTATACAGCAAAACTGGGGTTTAGTTTACAGGGGTATACCTATTTTTCTTATTTTTTGTTCCAAAACATAGATTGTGGGTACTCGTTAGAACTGCCTCGGCGAGGCGGTTCTAACCTGTACCCACAATCTATGTTTTGAGCAAAAATATTAAAAATATCAAAATTTTTCTATAAAATTTTCAATTTTTAATGATGAAAAATTCTCTGTATATTGCATGGGCGTGTTTTCGTAATGTATATTGAAGAAAATCCTGTAGTGATTGTATCAATCACTATTGACCTGAGCCTCATTACCTTTCAGCCACTCCACTACATTCACCACTTTTGACATTTATCGAGACAACAATCTCAAAATTCCGAAAATTCAAACTATTTTATGCAAACAACAAACAAAAAAGGCTGATAATTATGATAACAATTTCTGCATTCACCAGAGAACTGTATTCATTTCATACAGTTACTAAATATGTTATCCTCCTAAAATATATAGCAATTATTATCATTATTATTTCTATCTTTTTTAAATTGTTTTAATCTCTATACTTCCATGTACATGTACCTGCTCACAGGGGGACACCCTTTTCAATGGCTATCATCATATTTAAAAAAAAAGAACTGTAATGGTCAGAAATTGATCAACTCAGTTTAGATCTAGACCCTCAGCTGAAAATTGTTTACAATTTCCACATATACGTAGTAGCATTCTGAATATGTCACACAGCATCAGGTCCATGCATGTACTTATTGGGAATTTTCTTTTTTTTTCACGTTATACATCATCATTTCAAACACGAAACCTTTTTGGAAAGCAGCTTAAGTGACACACCATGGCACATGATTTTACATCAAGTCTAGTGACACTCACCACGCCCCAACTGTGTTATCTTTTTATTTTATTGGCCATTGTTTTGATCACATCCAAACATCAAGGTTCACAACGGAACATAGCTAGTGGAGTGAGGTTTCGCAATTGTGGAAAAAAATCATCAACAGTGATCAATGAAAGCTCGGATCAAATAAATCCCGGATAGGTAACTACGGTTTATGGTATTTATTGGAAATATGTGGTCTCGGCTAGATTGTCAAAGCTGTAATTGATAAAGTTTAAAAGCTGATAATTTAATTATTTGAGCAAATATCCATGATATTTTTTCATAAAGCAATAGCCAAATATATTAACTTTAAGACAGTATCATTTTATTTCTGGAGAAACCAACATGTTCGATGATGTTCTGCACAAATCGTCAAGAAAACTAGGTACCAAATTTCACTGTTTTCAGCTTTTTTTGACAGAAAATCACCAGATTTTGGTAAAAATGAAGGGAAAAACTCCATTTGCATTCAAAGTACAGGTCAACCTCATTATAACGCTATCTTTGGGGTCCATAGAAACAGACCGTGTTATAAGTGAACCGTGTTATAATGAGGTTATTTACAATAGATATATAACAAAATAATTAATTTGGGAGCCATGACATGGCCGTGTTATATTGAAAACCGCACTATAGTGAGGCGCGTTATAATGAGGTTGAACTGTAACTTAAAACACATATTTTTTATCAAACATGATAAAAACCTCTTATTAGAGCCTTAGTTGTCACTTAAACTCCTTTTAGGGGTAAGTGTATTCCTTGGACCAAATCCACTTGCACCGCTGGACTTGGACCAGTCCAAGTAAATATCAGATGGACCAAACAGGGTATTCCTTGGACCAGGTAATCCTTGGACCAATCATTTGGAGGTAATATACATGTTAAAATCAGATGGACCAATTAGGGTATTCCTTGGACCAGGTAATCCTTGGACCAGATATACCTGTTGGACCAGTCATTATCTATTGGATTTAGGTCAATAGTTCAATAGTTTATGAATAATAAACACTAAATTTGAACAGATTATAATTTTATTTGGTATTTATTGAATCAGTATGAACAACAAGTATAAAAAATAACAATGAATTGAAAAAAAAAAAAAAAACAAAAAAAAAACACTTATTAGTTAATGCTGAATTTAAAACATAATTCAACAGTTTTTTTTTCACATTATCCAAATTTAAGGATATAAGCATATATTTTACATGGATCTTTAAAGATCATCTTTAAATATACAGTGGTGTCAAGTTGAAACAACATACACACAGGGATATTTATATAAGGTATTAGAAGTGTCATGTTGCATGTCCATCAGCTTAAAACTCTCACAAAGTTATTTTGGGATAATTAGGACATGCAGAGCCAGACGAAAACTAACACAATTCTGAAAAGAGACGAAAAAGAAACACAGAAATGAAAAACAAATCTAGATTCAGGAAATTTTTGTCAGATCTATAAATTCAAAGGATATTTTTTTTTCCCAAAAAATATTTAAGGAAACTAAGACCCACAAGATATTTGGATCCACTTTCAGATAAGGCTTCCTAATACAAGTATGTATTTTAACAGCATATTTTAACATGTATATTACTTCCAAATGACTCATGACTGGTCCAAGGATTACCTGGTCCAAGGAATACCCTGTTTGGTCCATCTGATATTCACTTGGACTGGTCCAAGTCCAGCGGTCCAAGTGGATTTGGTCCAAGGAATACACCTACCCTCCCATGCTAATGTGTTTTGTGATACTTAAAATCAAACAGAGACAACATGAATTGACACTCGCTTTAGTGCCTTATCCAGGTTATTTTGGATCCGAGATGAAAGTGTACACCTTTCTAGAATGCAAGCAAAGGTGTAAAGAAGTAAAAAGTTTTTCTTCTTGTATCTGTGTTAGCTTTCAGTAAGGAACACCATTTTATAAAGAAAACTTCAAATAAAATTCAGAGATAGGCCGAAACAACTTGGTAAAAATGACCAAGGCCGAATCAGAATCAGAATCAGAATAGTTTACTGGTGACACGCCAAATGACATTATTTCACCAGGGGGTTCGGATGGGGGGAAAAATTAGTCCCTTGAACGCACGAGTGAAGCGAACTTGGACACACAATCATCTGACATTTCAGCAGTAGAAAACAGAGTCAGGGAGGTCATTCCAGTCCCTGATAGTCTGGGGAAAGAAACTACATTTATAGGCCTCTATACTAGCAGATGGAAGCTGAAATGCCTTGGAGTGGCTATTTCTACAACGCCTAGTCTTTGGGATAAGGTCATCTGTAGGTATTCTGGCTTTACCCTTCAGACCTTTGTATAGTAATATAAGTCGATTATCCGTCCTCCTTTTCTTGAGAGATTCCCATCTGAGTTGAAACTATCAGAACCATCTAGATAGAGAAATCCTTTATAATTAGGACATGGCAGTCATTTATATCTTCATAAAACATTTTACCTCACTGTATATCTCACTATTAAACGTCTCTTTGTCAATATTTTCGATGATTTTTACACTTTTCGACTTGAGTGTGGATTTCTTCATCTTAATGTGCAAACGTCTGCAAGACGCTGATCCTTTGGTGCCGGTGGGGTATGAAACACCCAGCCGAGCCGAGCTGCCGAGCCCGAGCTGCCGAGCTGGATATTTTGAATTTGTATTTTTGTCAAAGTTAAGATTTGCATTTTAGTACAGATGTTTTTGTTAATTTCCTATACACTTAGTCAAATCCGAATTTGAGAAGGCGGAAGAATTTAATGGTCAGTTCTCGGATGTTTTCACTAAAAGTGAATACAAACAGGTCCCTCTTATGGATAGATCTGCCCCATTCATGCATGATATTGTGGTCACAAAGGAAGGGGTGACCAAACTTCTCAAAGGTCTAAACCCGTCTAAAGCCTTAGGGCCTGATGAGCTTCATCCCAGAGTCCTAAAGGAACTGGCTGTGGAATTAGGGCCGGTATTCGCCCATCTCTTCCAGCAGTCAATTGATACAGGTGAAATTCCTAAAGAATGGTCTCTTGCTAATATTTGCCCCCTGTTTAAGAAGGGCGACAGGTCACTTGCCCGCAGTTACCGCCCTGTTTCTTTGACATGCATTCCTTGTAAGCTTCTTGAACATATTGTATGCTCAAATATTATGGCCCATCTTGATGAACATGAACTCTTGTCGGACAGGCAACACGCATTTAGGAAATGGCATAGCTGTGAAACTCAGTTGACTACAGTGATAAATGACTGGGCCAAAATCTTAGACAATAAAGGCCAGGTCGACACTTTTATACTCGATTTTGAAAAGGCTTTTGATACTCCTCCCCATGAACTCCTTAAAAGCAAATTGTTTAGCTATGGAATAGGTGGAACAACACTGAATTGGATAAATGCTTTCCTTTGTTTCCGACAACAAAGGGTAGTGGTTAATGGTATTAAATCGGATTGGGCTCCAGTTGTGTCGGGTGTCCCTCAGGGCACCGTTCTCGGCCCCTTGCTGTTTTCCTTGTATATAAATGACATCTCAGCAGACATTGAGTCTGAAATAAGACTCTTTGCTGATGATTGTGTTTGCTATCGTGAAATCAAGAATGAAGAGGATACATTGAAACTTCAGAGAGACATTGATCGTTTAGGCAGTTGGGCTAGGAAATGGGGAATGAGATTTCAACCCGTCAAATGCAACATGATGCAGCTGACAAATAAACGGTCTAGTAAGATACAGGCTAACTACACCCTTGAGGGCACTGTACTGGAAAACGTTGAAAGCATAAAATACCTGGGTGTAACTATCACAAATGATTTGAAATGGAATACTCATATTTCCAATGTCTGTACAAAGGCTTTCAGAACTCTCGGATTCTTAAGGAGAAATTTGTATTCTTGTCCCCCAGATGTGAAAGAAGCAGCTTATAAAGGACTGGTGCGGCCGGTCTTGGAATATCGAAGCTCAGTTTGGGACCCTCACACTCATGGCCTCCAGGAAGAACTGGAAAAGGTACAAAATCGTGCGGCAAGGTTTGTGACAGGAAATTATGTTTTTGAAACTGGGAGCATGACTGGCATTTTAGGTCAACTGAAATGGGAATCTCTTAAGAAAAGGAGGAAGGATAGTAGACTTATATTGCTATACAAAGGTCTAAAGGGTAAAGCCAGAATACCCACAGATGACCTTATCCCAAAGAATAGGCGTTGTAGAAATCAACACTCTTTAGCTTTTCAGATACCTTCAGCTAGCAAAGAAGCGTACAAAAGTAGTTTCTTTCCACAGACTATCAGGGACTGGAATGACCTCCCTGATTCACTTATCTCCTCTGCTGAAATGTCTGATGACTGTGTGTCCAAGTTCGCTACACTCGTGCGTTCAAGGGACTAATTTCTCCCCCATCCGAACCCCCTGGTGAAATAATGTCATTTGGCGTGTCACCAGTAAACTATTCAGATTCAGATTCAGAGCAGTGAAATTTTCTTAAATTTCTGGGAAATTATGCTTTTATTTCCATGTTCACCTCCGCCAGGGGTATGAAAGACCCAGCTGACACAAATATCGATTTTCAGAGAATTAGTTCATTTAGGGCAAATGAATACCTTTTTGGTTGAGTCTAAATGTTAAATGTGTTAAATCCATCATAATCATCACAAATTATTGAGGAAAATTGATATACTTACAAATTTAAATGACTTTTTTCTCGTTTTTGTCGATAACCAATTTTTACAGGTAAAGTGAAAATGTAACGGGATAGCCTCCCTTGGAAAAATACGTTGGTGCAACGTATTAGCGGCATATTGAGTGCTTGTAATATGCAAATTTCAAACTCGAAACTTTGTGAATCGAGTAAGTGTAGAGTATATAGCACAGTAAACCACCCTTGGTGGATGAGCATGCTTTTCCACTGACGGGGTTTGCTGTGGCTTGGCTCGGCTGTTCGTTACATTTGGTGGCAGCCGTGGGATAATGACAACTGCCGGACAGGAGTTGCCTTACCCATGTAGTCCCCAGGCCAAGACTCGGGGCGAGTCTTCTCGGAGGGGGAAGTAATGTAACGGGATAGCCTCCCTTGGAAAAATACGTTGGTGCAACGTATTAGCGGCATATTGAGTGCTTGTAATATGCAAATTTCAATCTCGAAACTTTGTGAATCGAGTAAGTGTAGAGTATATATATATATAGCTCGGGCTCGGTTCGGCAGGGGCTTTCATATTCCACCATGAAACCCGCAAATGTATAAGTAGACATTTCGGACCTTTAGTGGTGCCGGGTTGTATCACAAAAGTGACGTACAGTGTATATACGTATAGGGCCGGTACAAGTCAATTTCGGACCTTGCCTAAATGTAACCTTGGCTTATTCGAACCTGACTTGGACCTCAGCTGTGGACAGTTTGAAGTCATTTCGGTTCAAAACAATGTCTATCTGAGATCCAACATTTTTTTTTTTTTTTTTTTTTTTTTTTTTTTTTTTTTTTTCAAAGAAAAAAAAACAAAGAAAAAAAAAAGGAAACAAATCTAACACTGCAAATTACAGGTCAATCTCGCTCACATGTATCCTCTGTTAGGACAAGGAGCACAAAGAACATAAGCATACATTGTAACTATGTGGCCTTCAGCATGGTTTCTCTAAGCGTAGATCACGTGAAACACAGCTCATTAAACTTGTAGAAGAACGTTGGCTTAGGTAAACAGACAGATCAACTTACTGGATTTCAGCAAAGCTATGATAAGGTTAATAACTTAAATTCATAACAAACTATAACTCCATGGTGTGCAGGGCATGACCCTTAGATAGATTGAATCCTTCCTTGTCGGGAGAAGACAAACTGTTGTTCTAAATGGTACTTTAGCTCCGACGAGTTGCATGTTTCATCAGGGGTTCCCATATTAATGACCTTCCAGGCCGTCTGAAGTGACAACGCGGCTTGAAAGTGAGAACGAGACTGACAATGGATGTCCCGGGTTTTTTTTTCGCACCGAAAAGTTTTTGAGAAAAACAACGGTTGAGCCGGATAAACCGCTTTCCAGTGTGATTCCTAAAGCTCTAATGGAATGCATCAACGTCCTGAACAGAGAAGATCCAGAAGCTTTTTGGAAAATTACACAAAAAAATCGACGGGATTCTCACTTGTGATCCGGACATTTTTCGCCAAAAAAGTCACACCCAACAAAGCCAAGGCCACCAGCGAACGTAGTACTACTTTGAATAGATCTAGTAAAGCGTCATCGAAAGAAGAAACTTCCCTCTGCCGTGACTCGTTCTAGGAGAAGAATTGCACGTTTTCTCGAAAAGAAATCAACTGAAAAACCAGATTAAGCTTCAACAGAAGACAAACAGAGTATCACAGTCGTTCCATGATTACGTGAACAAAAATCTGAGGGTGCTCTGAGTGCAAAGCCAAAGGAACTGGAAACCACAAGTCCTACCCGTGTTAGGAAAAAGGACTCAGTATCTCTGGAAAACTAGAAATAATCCCAAGCTTCAGAATCTGATCTGGACGAGCAGACAATCCTTCAAAAATTCCTGAACAGTCTAAGCGAAAGTGAGGTTGTGATGACAACATGGACATTGTTCCAGTAAATGACGTTTGTGCCAACTAAAGGCATCCGCCTAAAAAGGACGGGAACTTAAGCGGTGTTCGCGCTGTCAAATTACTCGTTATTGTAGTGTGGACTGCCAGAGAAAACAATGGGATTTTCACCTTCTCAAGGAGCAGGTTCGCCTGTTCCGTTGAGGCAAAGAGGTGGGCCACAAAGCTGTAAAAAGACGATTCCCAATTCAGTTACAAGTACAGCCGTTTAAGAGCAAGTTACCCGCTAAAATGGCTGCCTCTATTAAGGATTATACCGACCCTAAAGGTGATTTTAACGGCCTGATATTTTTCTCTTATTTATATTTAAAAGATTGTTTAGCATGTGTTCCTTGCACTGGGCAAATAAAAAGTGGGGATCGCCAGGCTTTATTTTGATTGATACCGGTTTAAAGAACACTCATTGCGTTTGCCAAAAAGGTCTTTTCCCTAGTTGCTACTACGCTTTGGCAATGAAAAAATCGAAAAATACAAATAGTACTATCCAAATACCATACATTTCAATATGGCTAGACGTTGTCGAGTGTACAACCATCATCAAGTGTGAGTTTTGCCTACAAGTGGTATTACAAACAGATATTAGGTAAATTTGTGCTTTTATGGTTATTTTAATTAAGAAATAGACCAGCTCTAGTAGTGAATTGTTGAGTAATATATCACTGTTTGGAGGTCAGTTGTAAAGCAGAGCAAATCACGAGCGCGCAGCGCGAGCGATTTATCTGCGTACAACTGACTGATAAACAGTGACATATTACTCAACAATTCACGCACTAGAGCTTTTTACACACAATAAACGGAATAAAATCATTTTAATTAATAATTTTTCCACCATTGCACTGAAGAAATCCTGTCAAACTTTTGACTGTACCGCAAATGTTTACATATGTTTGTTACGTTTTGAACGCGTTGAAATGACGTTACACCGTCTAACATCAAGGTCACGTGACTTATGGGATAACTGACGTCGTAATTTAATCAAAATGGCGTCAAAACGGCACTAAGTAACGTCTCGCCAATCCGCCCAGCGATATATCACCCAATATATCACTGCAATTTACCATGGCTTTCTATAGGCAGGGTGTGTTAGGATCCTCTTTAAGGTCAGGGTGTTGTAAAACGTCGTTATGCAGCGTTACGTGCGACGTTGCTTTGCGACGCCAGCGGAACGAGAATCGACGCTCTTATGTCGCGCATTTTTGAATCGGAGAAAGCTTTTAAGTCATTTAGTACGACTTTTACATTTTTCTCCATTAAAGACTGCAACATATTTTCACCAAAACACAGCATGGGGTACTTTAGTCGTACTAGCACTTCTACAGGTATTGGCCAATAAATTGTATAAAACATATAGGGAAAAATATTTAACACTTCATAACTTTCTTATTTCTTATGATATTTTTATATCACGAACGGCGTTAGAAAGTATAATTCTTTATCTTTACCATAGTTTTTAAATTTTTGACGTAGCACTATTATAAAATGGTCTGTTTGAGGACGGCCGTCTTGTTGTACGCAATTTAATTAAATATATAGCAAAATTTCCGTAAAACGCGGTTAATTACGCCTAGGTACATTACTTCAGCAACAATTTTAAGCTATAATTTTACATAAATGTTAGGCGTCACAAACGGTCCAATTTAGTACAAATATTATATTTTAATCTGGTGTATTTTTTATTTTTGTAGCTCAACGATAAATTGGTCTGTTTGAGCAATATTATTTTCTATCTGGAATTTCCGTGAGTATCCGTAAAATGCACCGATAAGACCCGACTTAATTTCCAGGTATTAATGCCGTGGGCGAAGATTATCGCTCTAATATGAAAATGAAATGTATTTGATGACTGAGAGTGTAATAAAGAATTTTATATGATGTCAATTCGCTCATGATTGCATAATGTCAATTAGTAATGACACTGTGTTAAATTCGCAATCAAGTTCTACTCATTTTATTTATCATTTTATTTTTATGAGAATCTTTTTTTATAATTATTTCGTGAGGTATTTGTATTTTTCTTTTGATGCTGTAATCCGCAACAGGACGAGTGCTCGATATCTGTCATTCAAAGTCAATCCAAACAAAATAGCAGCTTTTATTAGCTTTAATTAAAGAACAAAAACATCACACATAAACGTTTAAAGCGATCATCGCCTGAACAACTGAATCCCGACAACAATTAAAGAAATCAAATTATGTACATGTAATCCATTTAACTTAAGTATTTCACACATACTCGAGATATAATTGAGCAAACCGAACGAGTTTAATTACTCATTTACCGAAAGCGGTGCATGGTGATGACACTGTGCCATAACACATTATGCATGCCTTATTTAACCAAGGTGAAGAATTCAAAGATATTTAAAATCTATTTTTTAATATTACCTTTCTCAAAGCATTTTGACACCAAACAAAAACATTTAATCATTATACACCTATAGTAGTAGAGAAGACTCCTACATTTATCAACCTAAATATGTGTAATTACGCATTCATTCATTCATTCATTCATTCATTCATTCATTCATTCATTCATTCATTCATTCATTCATTCATTCATTCATTCATTTCTTTTTTTCTTTCTTTCTTTCTTTCTTTCTTTTATTCATTTCTTTCTATCTGTCTTTCTTTCTTATATGCGATACATGAAATTCTTGACGACAAAGAAATAATTTGAGATAATTCTCAATGAAAATGACAAGTTTCTGCGTCTTTGTTTTCGCTTCATAGATAGCAAATTCCTCTTTTTCTTAAATACGAAGCTTTATAGATAGCAAATTCCTCTTCTTCTTAAATACGAAATTTCAAACTTCTAGCCTGCTTCTGTGACTGTACAGGCCGGCTTGTGCCTGACCTGGTCGGAAACCAAACTTGTTTTCTTGTTTTCTCATGCGAAGGCTCATTTGGTATTTTATTCTTGTACATGAGACTGTTTCTTGGCCTACCTTAGAAAATAAACCGTTTGCATTATTGAGGCGTGTCAGGTTTACACCGCATGGTGCTTTACAAAAAAATGGAGTTTAATTAAACGTGGAATTTCGTTTTAAGATTCTAGATCTCTATATGCAGACTTGGCTAAGAGTAGCCTGCCTGATATGCAGAATCAGTTTTGTCTGTCAAAACAGCTTTTCTATGACTCTGCCAAATTATCATGTGAGAATGTTTTTATAAGAAGCGTGACTTTAATACCTTGCGGCGACAGCCTAAATACGCTGAATGTCAGGTGTAATCCTTTTAACTACCTTATAATCACCAAAGCGTGAAAACCTACTTTCTGGTCGGCATTTCTGACCATGTCAGACAAAGACCGGATTGGTTATCATTAAAACTGTATCAAGGTTGAACTGCATACTTGGGTCATATGGAAAATGGTGTTTCAGCGCTGTGCAGGTCATCACCGCCCTTACACCGCCCGTTTGAGTATAGAAGTGAAGAATTTAATTCGATATATATAGACTGTGAATATCTAAGTTTTTTTTAACCCAGCGAAAATGTATAAATATTCTAAATTCATTTATTTGGCACGAATTACATTTAATTTCTATATAAAGAAAAACGAATTTATTTAATATTTTATATGTGTCTTTCACATTCGGATTCTGATAGCCTTCTAAATTTATTTTCAACAATATGATTACTACTGCGCAAATATTTTCAAAAGGGGAACAACACGTTTATTCTCCATATAAGGTTACAAACAACTAATGAAGTCTATTAAAATAATAAATGCAGCTTCTTAAATCATCTTGAAAATGTATCTGCAAGACGAATGATTTTGGTTACGTTGGTTCTCTGTCATATCCTATATAAAATCATCCGAAGTGACATGGGGGTAGCAGATGAATACCCCCGGTCCCTGTCCCTGCATTACGAAAACTTGCCCATGCAATATACAGAGATTTATTTTAGCTAGCTATAAAAATTGAAAAATTTTCATCTGAAAAAATTGACATTTTTCTTATTTTTGCTCAAAACATAGATTGTGGGTGGACGTTAGAACCGCCTCACCCTCACCGAGGCGGTTCTAACGAGTACCCGCAACCTATGTTTTGGAGCAAAAATAAGAAAAATAGGTATACCCATGCATACCCCAGTTTTGCTATATAAAAGTGGGGTTCAACTGCGCTTAATTAAAATCAAGTTTTCACGCAGAGAAAGCTGCAGAGAAAGCTGTTAAAATAAAGCGATCAAATCTCAACTGTCCCCAGGCAACACTGACATTACCTGGACAGATTAGCCGAATGATAATCGAATATCGCCGGCCAATATCGGATATTATCGGAAAGTCTCCGTAAATTTACCTGAGCGCTAGTAAAATCGATTGCTTGCTTATGTGCCTATATTAAAATACGACTATTGTCCCGGTTGGAAAATGAGAAATTCTGTCTTAAAAGGCATTTATTGTAATTCTTGCGTCAGTTGCACATTGAAATGTAACGCGTGTTCGCGGAAAATAACAAAAACCCACTACCATACAAATCAAAACCTGAAACAGCATGAAAACTGATTCCAAACTGATTCACGCAGATAATATCAGTTTTTAAAAAAACATTCATCGTGGAATTTAGGAGAAAAATCTGTTTATGTGCGAAATCCGACATCTATTTACCTTTCCCCCATTGAGTTCAATGGCAAAAATGGTGTTTTTGGATTACCTGTAGCTAAAAAAACTAGTCCGGTAGTCAAGGAATACTTTTGCATATTCCGATGGGGAAGCATTTGATACATCGATATGCAAAATATAAGAAAATTCCATCGTGGCGTTTTATACAACACCCTGACCTTAATATAGCAAATATAACGTTATTCAAGAACTCGCTGATAAATTTTCACAAAAAAAAAACCTTTCCAGTGACAGACCATCTGAGCCGCGAAACGAGAAATTTACCGGTCTTCGGGGTTTCCGACCAGGTCCGACGCAAATCGGCCTGTATAGTCATAGAAGCAGGCTAGAGGCTCGAAACTTTGGCTATAAGTAGAAGAGGAATTGTACTATCCGAGGAGCGAAAACAAAGGCGCAGATCAGCTTCGCAGTAACAGCGAAGCTCGCAGTAACTGCGAAGCTGATCTGCGCCTTTGTTTTCGCATAGGCAAATATCCGGTTTTCTCGCGACGTAAGTAATTTTGATGAGAGAAAAAAACGTGGTCACCATAACGAAAATGATACTACAGACAATTATGTTACCCCACCCCCATTGATGTTGCTTACGCTTTTCGTGATTTTGTACGTATTGAAAACGTGTTTAAATTGCCACTGTGGGTTTTAAATCATAATGCTATACATTGCACCTTTATGTATCTGTGTTAATTTTCAGTTAAAGTTGAGAACATACCATGTGCTTGTTTAATTAAACGCGCAACTTTATCAGTCGAGTGTCACAAATTTCAAAGTCGTGGCAACAAAAACGTCGCATGGAATTAATCTTTATTATGACGTCATTGGCGTCATTCCCCGGGGGGGGGGGGGGGGGTTACTTTTGCAGATAATGTTTTGGGGTCACTTAAAAATTTTGACCATTTTTATTGGTTTTAACCAAGGGCCATATAGGGTCCTTGGATTTAACAAAATATGCATTATTTTAGTTTTTACGAAAAGTTTGCATAAAATGGGGTGTGCTGTAAATTACAGGTATTTTTGGGTGGTCCATCAGTCCGTGTATTTTTGGGAGATACAGAGTTATTCTGGGGTCGAGCCTATGTATACGAAAAAGTCAAGAGTGCCGCCCCCCCCCCCCCCCTTCCCCCCACACACACACACCGCCCCTCCCCCTGGCTGTCATTCATATTCTAAAACTTCATCAAATTGAACGGACGCTATTTAGTAAGTTTTTTCACATACATCCTCCATTTTCAAGATCCGAGGCTCTCAAAAAGAGTTTTTCCCCATTGGTGTCGGTAAAATCGTTAAATATTTATGACGATGACCCACAGGCAGTGGAGTAGTCAATGTGATGTTAATTTTTTCCGGCATGGTTGTGGTTTTCATACCCACAAGCAGTTCAGTAAATTTCAGTTATTCCCCTTGATGCTGTACAAAGTGAAAGTAGAACAAAATCGAACAAGGTTATTTGAATGGCGTGCTCCTGTTTGAAAAACGCTGTATCAATCAATCGTTTAGTATTGTATGGAGCATTTAAAAGAAGTATTTTTACTAATACGTTTGTAAAAATAGTTGTAACTGTACATTAGTAAGCATTCAGGTAAATGTAATCAGTTTTCGCGACGTTAAACATGCTTGTCATCGATGTCACTAAATGCAGTAAAGTAGCGTAAAGTGGCGTAAAGAAGCGCAAAGGGGCGCAAAGGGGCGTAAAGTTGGCGCAAAGTGATGTAGGATGACATTAAACCGTATTATTTATCAAACTTGAGGTAAATGATACACTTTTAGTCATGTAGGGGTTAGGAGAGGGGGTTGGGCGGAACATAGTCTGATGAACAGAAACTTATTTTTGCATTAATTTTGGTCAATGTTTTAAAGTGCAGAATAAAAATATGTGATTGTGTATCATGATGGGCTTGACGGAAGGTACGGGACATTTATTTTATGATGGTATGCCTTTTCTTTTGTTCATAATATTGATATGTTAGAGATACTCTGATAGGCAATGTATCTGTTACAAAGTACAAAGTGTTACACACATGGTGAAATACATGTATGTATGTCAAATATAGATTGGAAATTGTGGTCGTTGTTATTTCTTGCTCTTATGGTTATAAAGGGGTATATTTGTTAATGGAGAGAAAGAAGAAGAAATGATAACGTGTATTGAAAATCGTTTGTATATTAAGATCATGTGTCTTTAACTCAATAAAAGGTGTGAAAATGTGTGTCAGGTTATCGAGCGGTAATCGAATTATCAGCCACGTGTCTGTTTGTAAGGTGTTAAAACATTCGGCTACTGTTGTTGAATTAATCTCTGATAGCGCGTGTCATTTATTATACATATGGAAATATTTCCTAATTTGAAATAAGAACGTTTCATACCGGCCGTGGTGGTCTAATGGATAGAGTATTATCTTTGCAATCAAGAGGTTGCTGGTTCGATACCCGGCTGGTACATGCCTACGTATAAATAAAGGCAAACCGCCTATAGGGTTTAATATTTCTTTTCGCCAGAAATACTTTTATTCCCAAAACGGAGACATGCATGGTGTTACAATTTTATTTGATCGGTGCAGCACTATTTTTTGCAACACAAATGTTTTCATTAATTCTCGAATCCAATAAACATATTTTGGTTCCGAGATTAATCTAGCTTTTACGATTGCGCGACTATGATACGTTCAATCCTCGAGCAATTTATTTTCCCCATTCAAAGTTAGTTTGCGCTATTTAAAGCGTCATTCACAGGCATTTGGACTAAACATTCATTAGTCTTCTGGTATACCGGCATTAACATTTGGAGTAGAAAAAAAAATGATTGTGCTACGTTTTCCGGCATTACCATTATTACCATTTTATACGAGAGGACGCACAATAGACGAACAGACTGTGTTAATAGCACTCAACTGCATGGTCGCATGTTTAGCGCATGTTTCATTTTCATTTATATTTTCGCTTCGTCGGAAAACCTTGCGAGTCACGATTTCGTTTCAGTTGAATGTTCTGATATGAAACCGAAAGTTTCCTTATTTGAAGACTCCTTTTTTTTTTTTCAACTAAAGCTGAAATACTGAAATATACAAGATTGAGAATTGAAATGCTACGTTTTGTAAAGTTTTATAAGCTACTTTACGCCTCTCGTAACCGTTTGTACTACTTTCGCAACACCGTACATAAAAGTTGCAAGTACGGCTACGAAAACACGCCCATGTAAAATACAGATTTTTCGCTAAGTTTCAAACAATGAAAATTTTCAGATGAAAAAATGATATTTTCTTGTTAAATAATAAGTTAACCCTGTAACCTCCAGTTTTACTATATAAAAAGATATATATCTTCATGGACATGTTATTCTGATGCTCTATCCATTGGACTACTAAGGCCAGTGTAAAACATTCCGTAATTCAAAATTAGGAAGCATTTCAAGTTAAATAAACCTGATATGATTATCACTAATTAATGACATGCGCTAAACAACAGTAGCCGATTGTTTTACCACCTTACAAACAGACGCGTGACTGATAATTCGATTACCGCACGGTAACCTGACACACGTTTTCACACCTTTTATTGAGCTAAAGACACATGATCTTAATACACAAAGGGTTTTGAATACACAAAATTATTTCTCTCTTCTTTCTTTCCATAAATATAAAATTCTGAGAGCAAAAAAACGACCACAATTTCCAATCAATATTTGACACATTTCACCACGTTTGCGACGCTTTACTTTGTAGGCCTACTTAGTAACAGAGACATTGCCTATCTGAGTATCTCTAACCAGGGAACTGTTATACCTGGAATTCGTACTTAATTATAGCGGAAATTAGCACCTTTAGCAGCATGCTGTGTGCTCCATACAATTCAATGCAAAAAGACCAACAGTCGAGAGCCATTATCATCTAATTGTTATCGCCTTTGATCCCTATCTCCTGCACCGCGGTAGCTTCTTAAGAATTCCAGAACTTCGCCTGAATTTTATTACCAGAAATAAGAGTGCCGTATGCGCAAGTGTCACCACAGGGTGACACCTGTCTTCATGTATGCGCACTCAATGAAATTTAATTACGATTAAGTGTCTGAACCATAATTAAGATGATATGCGTAGATACCTCTTCGGTGTTCGGTGGAATAAAGACGAAAAGCCTAGAACTGACATTTCTAATTTTCAAAAAAAGTGCTGTTTTTCTTTTAAAATTTAACATTGTTCCGACGCTTTGCGACAAATTATCATTTAATACTTACGTAGGACAAACTTTGCAATTTATTCTAATGAACCTCGCATTTATGCCGGGAAGTGCCGTATTGCTGTTTTATCGCATTTTAAAACATGGTTCTGTGGATTTTTTTGTCTTTATCTGTTGAATACTATATGTACCACATAGACCTATCGCTGTTTTGGATTTCATTATGACGCATCCCCTACAATGTCTAATACATGAAAAAATAATATAAGACGAATATATATTAATCGTAAATCGTTTAGTAAGAATATGTATGCCCGAGTTCGTTTAAAATTATGAGATTAAACAGTCAAATAAGCTTGAAACCTTATAATTAACAATCTTTTTCAACAGTGGAGGTACTCCGTGAAATTTCGACACACGGCTATGTCGAGTGTTTGGTAATGTTTTGACAAAACAGTCCTACCAAAATGAATTTGAAATAAAGCTTTTTTCTATGATAATGATGACGTGTACACACAGCCACCGCATGTGTGTGACACGTGCAAACGAAAGCTTCAACGACATTACTAAGAAACATAAAATGAAAGCGCTTGAAAACAAAACCATCCACATAAAATACATGTACAAAGTAATACAATTTGTAAAATTTAATGCAAAATTTATGTCTTATCTTTTCTATATACATGTTTTTATTCTCATCAGCAACGAAAAGGAACTAATTGAAATAAGGAATTATTTGAACTACTCACAGAGCGAATGGCGTCAATTTAATTAAAGTATGTTTCCGATTATTTTCGTTGTCAAAAATTAGATGTTTTCGATGCCAGAGCAAAAGTTTTTACATTTATCATGTGGCTCAGTCAATCGCTTTTGACAATTGAATGTGTATGCAACGTGCATGTATAACAAATTATTTTTTTTTATTTTCATTTCATGAAATCCGGGTAGTAACTGGTTGTCAGCACATGCATGTAAATGATAGTCTAAAACGGGAACCAGACAAGTAAATTATCCGCAGATTTTGCTAATTGGTGCCAAATAATAATGACACTTGACTCATTAAATGGTGTGGCGGTGCAGGAGATGGAACCTTTGATGTAATTGAGTACGAACTCCAGGTTAACAGCTCCTTGCTCTAACATATAAATATCATGAACATAAGAAAAAGCCTACCATCATAAAATAAATGCCCCGTACCTTCCGTCAAACCCATCATGATACACAATCACAAATATTTTTTCTCAAAACATTGCCGAAAATAATTCAAAAAATAAGTTTCTGTTCATCAGACTATATGTTGCACCCATCCCCGCCCCCCCCCTCCTCACCCCTACATGCGAATTGCATGCATATGACTGAAAGTGTATCATTTACCTCATGTTTGATAAATAATACGGTTTTATGTCATTCTACATTACTTTGCGCCAACTTTACGCCACTTTACGCCCCTTTGCGCTACTTTACGCCTCTTTACGCCACTTTGCGCTACTTTACTGTATTTAGGCAGACCCCTTGTCATGGCTCTACTAACTCAAACTCCCAACGCAACACAAAACGGCTGATTTTAATAGAAAAAAAGTTTTCTTTGCAAACTCTACTGGCAGCATTCAGTCAATAATGGCCAACAAACATTTTAAAGCCATTAAATTTGTTCTACTGATCAGTCAGGGACAAAACCTTAACAGGTTACATTACGAAAACTTGCCCATGCAATATACAGAGATTTTTTGAGCTTTAAAAATTGAAAATTTTCAGCTGAAAAATTTTAATTTTGGAGCAAAAATAAGAAAAATAGGTATACCCCTTCATACCCCAGCTTTACTATATAAAAGTGGGGTTTAAGGGGGTATTCAATACACGGACATGTTTTCCTGATGTAAAAAAAAATAACTGAAACAAGTTATTAATATACTTTAAATGATCTCCCTTTCCAAGATGTTAGAGTTAACTTTTCTTGTATTTTTTTCAGGTCAAAAAACCACTTATATAAGTTTAACGCGATTTATCACACCCTCTATCGGCAGGCAGAGCCTCCATGAGGGCGTGATAACCTACCTATCAAAAACCGCTTCACATTTTTAAAAAATTTAGAGGGCCAATCAGAGAGCAGGATTCCCATTTTACCCATAACGCAAAGCATTGTTTACATTTTATTGAATCTGAATCTGAATAGTTTACTGGTGACACGCCAAATGACATTATTTCACCAGGGGGTTCGGATGGGGGAGAAATTAGTCCCTTGAACGCAGGAGGGAAGCGAACTTGGACACACAATCATCTGACATTTCAGCAGTAGAAAACAGAGAGTCAGGGAGGTCATTCCAGTCCCTGATAGTCTGGGGAAAGAAACTACATTTATAGGCCTCTATACTAGCAGATGGAAGCTGAAATGCCTTGGAGTGGCTATTTCTACAACGCCTAGTCTTTGGGATAAGGTCATCTGTAGGTATTCTGGCTTTACCCTTCAGACCTTTGTATAGTAATATAAGTCGATTATCCGTCCTCCTTTTCTTGAGAGATTCCTATTTGAGTTGTTCAAGAATGCCAGTCATACTACCTTCCTCGAAAGTATAATTCCTAGTTACAAATTTAGCGGCACGATTCTGTACCTTCTCCAATTCCTCCTGGAGGCATTTAGTATGAGGATCCCAAACAGAACTTCCATATTCCAGGACTGGGTGCACCAGTCCTTTATAAGCTGCTTCTTTAACATCTTGGGGGCAAGAAAATAAGTTTCTCCTCAAGAATCCAAGTGTTCTTTTGGCTTTAGTACAGATATTATTGATATGTGTATTCCGCTTGAGGTCATTTGTAATTGTTACACCTAGATATTTAATGCTATCAACATTTTCCAATACCGTTCCCTCGAGGGTGTACGAGGCCTCAATTTTATTTATCCGCTTATTTGTCAGCTGCATCATGTTGCATTTGACAGGTTGAAATCTCATGCCCCATTTTCGGGCCCAGCTCCCTAAAAGGTCAATGTCTTTCTGAAGTTTCAATGTATCTTCTACTGTTCTAAAAGTCCAAAATAAAAGTGTCAACCTGACCCTTTTTGTCCAATATTTTTGCCCAATCATTTATTACTGTAATCAACTGAGTTTCACAACTATGCCATTTCCTGAATGCATGCTGTTTGTCCGACAAAAGATTATACTGGTCAAGATGACCCATGATATTTGAGCAGACAATATGTTCTAGAAGTTTGCAAGGAATACAAGTCAAAGAAACTGGGCGGTAATTACAAGCAAGGGACCTGTCACCTTTCTTGAAAAGTGGACAAATATTAGCAAGTGACCATTCCTTGGGGATTTTACCCGTATTGATTGACTGCTGGAAGAGATGTGGAAATACAGGTCCTAATTCTTTTGCCAATTCTTTTAGGACTCTAGGATGGAGTTCATCAGGTCCTAAGGCTTTAGGTGGGTTCAGACCTTTAAGGAGTTTTGTTACTCCTTCCTTTGTAACAACAATTTCATCCATGAATGGGGCCGACCTATCCAGAAGTGGGACTTGGGTGTGTACCGTTTTGGTGAATACATCTGTGAACTGTCCATTAAATTCTTCTGCTTTTTCGAAATCTGATTGAGCAATACCACTTCCATTTTTCTTTTTCAAAGGGCAATGTCTTGGGTATCTTTCCTCTGACTATTGATATACCTATAAAAATCCCTGGGATTAGCCTTAACGTCCCCTACCAAGTTATTGACATAAAGGTCATGCTGCTTCCTTATATCAGCTTTGATTTCCCTTCTTAAGTTTTCAAATTTAGATCTAATTTTTGCACTTCCAGTTTTCTTAGCTTTTGCATGAGTTATATTTTTCCTGCGAATCTTCCTCCTTATCTCAGGAGTTATCCATGGGACAGAAGAGACAGAGCGACTTGTTTTTGATGGGATATGCTTATCTGCCAAGTCCTGAATGAAAGATGTAATAAGATTGAAATTTTCCTGAACCGAATGGGTATCCGAGTAGCCATTGAAATACTTTTCCTTTGCAAATTTTAATGTTTCTGCCCTCATAGATTCATAATCACCTTTCTGGTACCGATACACCTTCCTCCGAGGTTTCTTAATGGGGGGAATAACAATCTTCAGCGTTCCAGAAACAATATCATGATCACTGAGACAATCTGGGGAGTGAATATCTACAAACTGATTGGGAAGAGAAGTGATAATCAAGTCCAAAGTATTTCTTTCTCTGGTACGTGTATATGGAAGTGGACTAATTGATCAAATCCATGATCATTAATAATGTCAACCAAAATTTGACCTTCAATCCTACTCAATGGTGACCCACATTTATTGGTTTTCAAATTCACGAGTACTGAAAAATACAGGTAAAAAATGACAAGGGAACGGGAAAATGTGTTAAGTTTATGATATTTTGTATTCCAAATAAATAATTATTCTTAAAATATTTTGTATATAAATGTTTTACCCATGATGCACGCGTGATATCGAGAAAATACCCTTCCCACAATGCACAGCGATGACGTCATTCGTGAAGCGAAAAATTAAGTGACGGTCCAGGCGTCTATGGAGGACAGACAGGACGTAATTAGATGACTGGATCATCCGGGTTAATATAAGTTATGCTTTAATTAGTATATTTTTATGACAATATTAACTTGAATAGGTTATTAGTATCATTACCCCTTTTGTCTTTGAAGTACCTGCGTAAGACTTTTTAGACTATGTGTAATAAGAAATTCTTTTGTAGTAGCTACATTAAAGTTACATCATCCTGGGAAAATTGTCTAGACATGTGCCAAAATTCTGGTAAGGTGGGAATGGATGTTTTAAAATCAGGAATTTTGCCATTCTGATGCCAAAAAATTGCATAAAAAACTGAAATTTTCAAAATCTTAATGGCATATACTAACTTTCAGCCATGTGAGTATAAAGCTCTCATCTTGCTGCATCTCCCATTAACATTTTAATTATGTAAAACCCTGCATATTTCAATTAAATTAAGAAAAACTTCACAGATTTTGACTGATGTAGGGAAAATGAAAAATAACTTGTTTCAGTTATTTTTTTTACAACCTGTTTAGGTTTTGTCCCTGACTGCTGATTAGGGATAAATAAGCTCATTTGGTCAAAACTCTGTTTTCCCATTTTCCGGGTATATACTTCATGCTTGAATGACCATGGCCTTGCATTTAACCATTCTGTGATGCCTGTCCAATCTGGTGAAAGTTGCTGCATGAAGATAATATTGCCTCAATTTCTCATAGGATAAACTTTAAAACGAACACATTGTCACTTTTGTGTTTTTTCTCATGAAAGCCTATTCATTAATTGCAAATTCAAAATGCAAGGAAATCACTAGAACAAAGGTTTCTATTCAATATAAAGTCTGAAAATGCCAACTCTTGTTAACATCAGGAAAACATGTCCATGAAATGTATACCCCCTTAAACCCCACTCTTATATAGAAAAACTGGGGTTTGCAGGGGTGTACCTAACTTTGTTATTTTGGTCCAAAACATACATTATGGGTACTCATTAGAACTGCCTTGGCAAGGCGGTTCTAACGTGTACCCATAATGTATGTTTTGAGCAAAAATATTAAAAAATCAAAAACTTTCCAATGAAATATTCAATTTCGCTTCTGAAAAAAATCTATTTATATTGCATGGGCAAGTTTTTGTAATGCAAGCACATTTCCTAAAATTAAACTCCTATCTTCAAATTTTGCAGCTATCCAATTTTCGCCTACCATCAATCAATTGCATATCATGTCATGTTAACTGATCAAAATTTAAATCAAACTTGCAACATATAATGCACTTATGCTCAAATGTGTTGGATGCTTCATAAACATCAAATGCACCTTAGATGATGATCAAAATTTGGTTTACACAGTATATGAAGATAGAAAATGTTCGAAGTTAACAAAGTTTCTTTTTCAAGTGTACAAACCCTTGCGAAAAAAAGCCGGCTTTTCTACAGCTTCTGCGCAGCTTTTAAAGCTTCGCGAAAGCTTCGCAAAAGCCGGCGGTATTGGCACCTGCGTATTTGCTGTAAAATAGCTAGCTTTTCCGCAGAGCTGCAGAAAAGCCGCGTTTACGCAGGTATATTGACAAAGCTGTAGAAAAGCCGGCTTTTGCGAAGCTTCTGCGAAGCTTTAACGCAGAAAGGCGCGTAAATGCAGCTAGCAGCAGCTTTTACGCAGGTGCCAATACCGCCGGCTTTTCTACAGCTTTGCGAAGCTTACATACGCAGAAAGCCACGTATACGCAGAAAGCCGCGTATACGCCGCTAAGAAACGCAACTTTATAAAAGCCGCGTTTCTTAGCTGCGTATACGCGGCTTTTAATGCAGCCGCCTAAACGCGGCTTTTATAGCTGCGTATACGAGGCTTTTAATAAACCTGCATCTTTAAAAAAATCTGGATAAGAACAGAAAAACAAAAATTTCAAAAAAGATTTGAAACAATATCAAATAGAATTTTAATATAAAAAGAACAGAACTAGATAAAAAAAAGAACAGACAAACAAAAATTTCAAAAAAGATTTGAAACAATATCAAATAGAATTTTAATACCAGAGGACCAATGGTCCTGAGAACGCTCACCTGAAGCCTGATCCTGGAGTATTAAGTCATCATGAAATGACCTTGACCTTGAATACTCACACACCTTTATTGAATTCATAAGTTGTCTGCATCTGCAAAGATTCAGGTCTCAGGCTGCAATAGTTTCCAAACCCAGTGATTTCTGAGAAAACTATAATTTTAATTTTGATATTCAAATGACCTTGGGTCAAGGTCAAGAAATGACCTTGGCCATCATTAATTACTTACCTTCATTGACTCCATCAGTTGTCTGCATCTAGCAACTTTCAGGTCTCAGACTGCAACAGTTTCCAAAATATCCATTGTTTTCGCCTTTTCCCATGAAAAAGCCTATGTTTCCAAAATTGACCTTGCCGCAAAATAGGTCAAGGTCATCCTATGGTCAGCATTTGATCAAACTATGATGGGCTGGAGTCCAAAATGCTACATACAAACTTTCGCGAAAATTGGCCTGCCGGTTCTGGAGAAGAAGATTTTTGAGTGGTTTTACCATATATGGGCGTGGCAGCCATCTTGGTCATGTGACCTGGATTTCACGATCAAACTTTCGTCTCCCCTACCCATGGATGCTCCACATAAAATTTCACTTTGATTGGCCCAGCAGTTTCAGAGAAGAAGATCTGTGAAAAGTGTGTATGGACGACAGACTGGCCAAGGTCAAGAGATGACCTTGACCTAAATTAATCATATACCTTCATCTACTCCATTAGTTGTTTGCATCCACCACTTTTCAGGCATCAGGCTGCAATAGTTTTCAAAAAATCCATAGTTTTCACTTTTTCACATGTAAAAGCCTATGTTTCCAAAATTGACCTTGCCGTAAAATAAGTCAAGGTCATCCTAGGGTCATCATTTTATCAAACTATGATGGGCTGGAGTCCCAAATGCTACATACCAAATTTCATGAAAATCGGCCTGCCGGTTCTGGAGAAGAAGATTTTTGAGTGGTTTTTACCATATATGGGCGTGGCGGCCATCTTGGTCATGTGACCTGGATTTCGCGATCAAACTTTCGTCTCCCCTACCCATGGATGCTCCACATAAAATTTCACTTTGATTGGCCCAGCAATTTCAGAGAAGAAGATCTTTGAAAAGTGTGTATGGACGACAGACTGGCCAAGGTCAAGAGATGACCTTGACCTAAATTAATCACATACCTTCATCTACTCCATTAGTTGTTTGCATCTACCACTTTTCAGGCCTCAGGCTGCAATAGTTTTCAAAAAATCCATAGTTTTCACTTTTTCCCATGTAAAAGCCTATGTTTCCAAATTTGACCTTGCCGTAAAATAGGTCAAGGTCATCCAAGGGTCATCATTTTGTCAAACTATGATGGGCTTAAGTCCCCGATGCTACATACCAAGTTTAGAGGAAATCGGCCCACCGGTTCTGGAGAAGAAGATTTTTGAGCGGTTTTTAACATATATGGGCGTGGCGGCCATCTTGGTCATGTGACCTGGATTTCGCGATCAAACTTGAAATGCCACTACCCAAGGAGGCTCCACATAAAATTTCAACTAGATCGGCCAAGCGGTTTCAGAGAAGAAGATTTTTGAAATTGTGGACGACGACGGACGACGACGGACGGACGCCGGATCATGGCCATCCTATTAGCTCACCTTGTGAGCCTTCGGCTCAGGTGAGCTAATAAAAAGAACAGAACTAGATGTCAAACACAAGTTTGAAAAGAAAACAAAATAAGCACATGTAATTTTTTTTATGTTTGTGGATCATGCTTATGTTTGTGGATCATGCTTACCTTCCGGAAGTAGATCAGCAACCTGGCTCCGTGGTAGAGCATCAAGCGCCAGAGTGAGCGGTAGAAGGTTTGTGACATTGTGTTGCGTCCTTTGGTACAAGATTTTAATCTTTATTGAACTAGTTAAGTGGCAAGGAAGGGATGACATGTCTAGGAAGTTTGAAGCCAAACATTACTTAAGGGATACTTTTTCAGATACATACCTTAATTGTAGTTGATAGTCTGCTGGAATAACACATCTGCACTATGTATGAATGAACTGGGAATAAAAGGATATTATTTCACTGCTGATCTCAGAATCTCTCCACAGTTATTCAACGTCAACAAATACAATTGATTGTGTATTTAGCAGGGAAACATCATATTCAAGCTGTGTGTGTTTTTTCCTTTGGTCTTAAGTAAAATGTATAATAAAGTTCACTGAAATAGCTGAAGTAAATAAATTTCTTACCTGAGAATCCACAGCAATTACAAACAGTATGTATAAAATTTAAAAAATCAGTCCTTTTCTCTTCAATTGTCAGCCTACAAATGATGCTCAAAAGTGTTTTTGAAACAGATTTCTTTGCCAGATGCCCCCCTCAGGTAAAATTGCCATAGCAACAAGATAAAACTGCTTAATATTACATAAGACCTGACTATGGTTGAAGAAATACGCAGCTCTGTGTAAAAGCTGCGTATTATTCATTTTTAGCTCAAATTATTTCTAATTTGAAAGATCGGGAATTATCCAGCTTTTCTACAGCTAATAAATGAAGAAACACAGCTATTTGAAAAAGAGACACCTTTTCTGCACCTTAAGTTAAAAAAGTAAAGTTTATCTACAGCCCCTATTTATAAATACAGAACAGCTGGAAAAAAGCCAGCTTTTACAAAGCTTTCAAGTAGAGCTGTATACAGAAGCTTTATTGAAAAGTTTTATACGCGGCTTCAAAAAGCTGTAGAAAAGCTGCGTCTTAATGTTTTTCAATAGTCTGATTTGAAATTTCACTAATACGCAGCTTTTCTGCAGCTTTCAAGAGCTGTAGATTTAACCTGTTTTGAAAAAAAATTAATATCCAGCTTTTCTACAGCTTCTATACCTAAAGACGCAGCTTTTTCAGATATCCAAATTAAATATACAGCTTCAACGCAGCTCACTTAAAAAAAGTACAGCTTTTCCGCAGCTCACTGAAAAAAACACAGCTAAAACGCAGGTCTAAAATAGAAATGCAGAAAAGCTGCAGAAAAGCCGGCTTTTCTGCAGCTTTTATACAGAGCCGCGTTTAATTTTCGCAAGGGAATGAAAGTCACAAACCGAATACCAGCAAATCCAGTGGCAGATTTAGAGGGGGTTCAAGGAGTTTGCTCAAACCCCCCTCTTGACCCAAGTTATTTCATTTTCGTGGAGAATTTCAAGAGAATTTGTGTGAAATTAGGCAAACAAATCCCCCTTTTCTACAGTTGAACCCCCTCTTCAGAAATCTAAGATCTGTCCCAGTGTCCCTGAAATCCCCATGCATTTTGTTTCTTACAGACATACTACTGCTGTTAAATCGACTGATTCATTGCGCCTTAGCGACTTGTGATTAAAATTTATGCTCCATGTTATGCTTGATTAAACCCAGCATTTTAGTTTTGAAATATTCCGACGAAATTTTGGACAGGATGAGTAAAATTGACAAAACAATCCAGTATCGTGTTGGGTCCTTGGGCTAGTATATAAATGTCATCAGGAAAACATGTCACAACCGTATTTTATTTAGAAGGGGTAGATAATGTTTTGTTGTTGTTTTTTTTTGTTTTGTTTTTTTTTTATTATTATTATTATTATTTTTCTTGGCTAGACAGTTTCTTTTAATGTGAACAGGCGATCAATGTTTTTGCTCACTCATGACATATTATAATTAATAATTTTTATACCCCCGGCATTTATGCCGACGGGGCATATAGTTTTCGCCTTTCCGTTTGTCCGTTCGTATGTTCGTTAGTTCGTTTGTTCGTTCCTTCGTTCGTTTGTTCGTTCGTTCGTTAGTTCGTTAGTTCAGTAGAATTTGCATCAAAGTTTTGGTTAAAGTTTCTCTAATGATGTATATCTCAATCACCAGTGGTCAGAAACTATTCATATTTGGACCATAGGTACCCTATAGGGTTTGCTTTATGTCCATCACTTCGGGCCCCCTGGGTACATGCCCGGGGGTGGGGGTAGAGATCAAAATCTAGGTCACCTTTAGATTGTGTCAAAGTTTTGGTTAAAGTTTCTCTAGTGGTGTATATCATGGTCAGAAACCATGCATATTTGGATCATAGGTACCCAATAGGGTTTGCTTTGCTTCCATGACGTCAGACTCCAGGGTCCATGCCCGGGGGTGGGGCTAGAGTTCAAAATCTAGGTCACCTTTAAATTTTGTCCAAGTTTTGGTTAAAGTTTCTCTAGTGGTGTACTTCTCATAAAACGATCATCAGAAATCATTTATATTTGGATCATAGGTACCCTTTAGGGTTTGCTTTGTTTCCGTCGGGTCCATGCTTGGGGTGGGGCTAGAGGTCAAAATCTAGGTCATCCATGAAGTGTGCTTTTTTAATGTGTTTTTTTTCCCTATAAATCTATAATTAAATAACAAACATTATTCCCCTTTTGGATCATAGATGCTCTGTGGGGTTGACTATGGCACCGAACCCTATGGGGTTCCCCTGGGGTGGGGATAGAGGTCAAAATCTAGGACACCTTTTTAATATATGCTAGTTTTTGTAAATACAACATCATACTCAAGGATCTTAGAAGTCAACATTTTGGACATCTTAGTTACATTATTTTAGAATGACATTCTATTTAAATTTTCTATCTAGGATGGAGGACCTGACCCTTAATGTACGTGTATGTTAAGTTCTAGATCGAGTATACAAGTCAGCTCTGTATACTACTGTAAATTTTATAGATGTCATTCTAAAATGTAGGCAAAGTACATTGCAAATGTACATTTCTATGATGTACTTGTGAAGGGTACTTGTAAATCTTTGATTCAGGACTTGAGGTTTAATGGTCAATGTGTGTGGGGGGGGGGGGGGGGAGGAGGAAGGGGGGTAGAAAGAGCTACCAGCCGGGGGTATACGTGCCTCTCAAGGCACTTTTTCTAGTTTTAAATGAGAATTTTCATTTTTAGTTGTTCATTGCACAGACTTCTCTTCATTATTGATTTGAAGCAGACTTGATTTGAAAATCCTTAGACCACAGGATTTTTGTGACATACAGGTGGACCATTTTTACAGAGTGAGACCTAAACAACCTGGAAGTGAAATGGGTGATAGAGAAGAGGTTTTGGCTGTTATCTTAGAGCATGCGATCAAGCACAGACAGTCTACACTTGTGCAAGGTAATGTATTCCTTTAACACTTTGTTTACCCATGATGCAACCATATTTCTTGAGTCCCAATGAACTCTTTGCTGTATGCTGTTGCCCAATCAATCAGGCTTCCAATCACTGCACTCCATTTTGTCATATGAGCCGGGACATGAGAAAACCAGTCTTCAGGGTTTCCAACCAGGTCTGACACAAACCGAGCTGTACAAGCACAGAAGATGGCTAGAAGCTTGAAATTCGCAGTTACTGCGAAGCTGATCTGTGCCTTTATTTTGGTACATGTATAGGCAAAAATCCGGTTTTCTCATGACACGGCTCATATGTTGTGTGTTGTTAGAAATTTGGTTGCATCAGTGTAACTATTTAACTGTGTTAAAGTCTCTGTTATTTTCTTAGTTCTAGCTTGCCAATGAACATAATCTAAATTATCCATTTTCTAATTGACAATTTTGAAGAATTGTTAATTATGTTTGTGTTTGATTTGATGCGTTAAGTCTCATAGGGGCCATATTAACTGACTATTGTGTTCCAGTTGCAAGCCACACTGAGGCATAGTTTAACATGAATCGACATAGGTCTGCTTTCCTTAAATCAATGTTCAGTCTTCTGATTAATTCAGTATTTACATTTCACCATTACGAAAGCATGCCCATGCAACATACAGAGATTTTTTTCTACTCGGTTAAAATTGAAATTTTCAAGGGGAAAAAATTGAAATTTTTTATATTTTTGCTCAAAACATATACTTGAAGCCAGTAAAAACGCAACTTTCAGCATATAACCTATCCAACGATTCATGGATATTTTCACAATGTTATTATATAAAATCATGAAACTGTCGTCCCGATATGAAGGCCATATTTGTCTTGTGCTAAATTAGCAAGTGAAGTAAAGCGATCTGCGTTTGTCGATTAAGGGACACAACTCAAACATGGACAAAACAAAAGCAAATGCACCTTATCAATCCAGCTATACGTTAACCTTTATGACTAGCTCTTTTGTGTTCAAACTTTCGGTCAATGCCAATATTGCTCTAAAGTCTATGTAAACCATTCCGTAGATTGTTTTCTTTTCAAGTTTTGATCTTATAAAAGGCCATCAAAGTCAGTACATGAAAACCGGAAGTGAATTCAAGAATGCCATTTTTGAAAATTAAAACTGTCATAAAATGGACCCATATGCTAGAACGTAACATCTCCTGTGTCCAAACTATGGAATGATTCTGTTTTATTGAAGTTTCGGTTGATTCTCAAAATCTGTGGAATTTTTTCAAAAATTTGAACATTTGGAAATTAATCTTGGTCGTACCATCAGGTGGAATTGTCAGTATTACACCGTTTTTTTTTTTTTTGTTGCTGGTATTCGGCCGCATACTTCCGCATTGAAATTGGGTTGCTATGCAAGGTTGAATGGGTTTAAAATCAAATTTTAATGATTTTGTCATATTTCACCCAAAAATCAACCAGAAGTGCTAAATTGAGTTCAGTTTTCGCTGAACGATTCTCGGGCGAGGGGCAAGCTGACTTCGCTATATACAAAGCGCACAAGGTGTCCCTGAAAGGTAGAAAGAACCTGTATATCAGTTGCTTTTTTAATGGTTTTAAGTATAGATTGTGGGTACATGGGGTTCTAACAAGTACCCATAATCTATGTTTTGGAGCAAAATACGAAAATTAGATATTCCCCTGCATACCCCAGTTTTGCTATATGAGCCGCCCCATGGGAAAACCAACAATCTGCATATGCGAAAACAAAGGCGCAGATCAGCTTCGCAGTAACTGCGAAGCTGATCAGCGCCTTTGTTTTCGCTACAAAGATAGTACACTTCCTCCTCTACTTAAATCCAAAATTTCAAGCTTCTAGCTCTTTTCTGTGACTGTACAGCCTGATTTGTGTCAGACCTGTTCGGAAACCACATTGTTGGTTTTCCCACGAGACGGCTTATATAAAAGTGGGATATAAGTGGGTATGCATTCCACAGACATTTTTCCTGATGACCATATGCCATGTTCTATTTATAGTCATCCAACAACAGACAATGGACAATCGACTTCCAGACATATTTTATGTTATATCATTTCTGGACAAGGTTTACACTACAAGAAATGTGACACAGTTTGATCTAGCAGCCAAGCTGATTGAGGCAGTGTATGATGCAGACAACAGAGTGTGTACGTTTAAACTCTACTCAAAGCTGTTACTTGGACTCAAAATGAAGGTACATGTATCATTTGAGCCGCGACGCGAGAAAACCGGTCTTCGGGTTTCCGAAGAGGTCCGACACAAACCGGCCTGTACAAGCTCAGAAAAGAGCTAGAAGCTTGAAATTTCGGATTTAAGTAGAAGAGGAATTGTACTATCCGAGTAGCGAAAACAAAGGCGCTGATCAGCTTCGCGGTTACCGCGAAGCTGATCTGCGCCTTTGTTTTCGCCTAGGCAAAAATCCGGTTTTCTCACGATGCGGCTCATTTTATGTTGAACTAAGCTTCAAGTATGTTAGCATAATAGATGCCAAATTGCAAACCCTGACCCTGATCGTGATTCTTGTAGCTTAATGAGGTTGATCTCATCTGATCGGCCAGCTATATTGCAACAGATCAGGTGAACAAGTATCAGTCATGACTATATTGCACCAAGTCGGATCAAAACATATCTGCAAATACATTGTATGTATCATTTGTACATGTATTTAAATTCGAAATTCAAGGGAAGAACTTCCACAATCAGATATGACTGATTGGCAAATCAAGATCATTAGATAATCACACAAGTAAGTGTAAAAGCCACATTACTGTTAAGTCATAATGTATTGCATTACAAAATTTTGCCCATGCAATAAACAGAGACTTTTTTTGTAGATATTGAAAATTTTGTTTTGTTGTGTGTGACTGAACATCTCATTGACTGCTTTTTAGCTCACCTGAGCCGAAGGCTAACAAGATGAGCTGATAGGATGGCCATACTCTGTCGTCTGTCAGTCGTCCGTCCTTTGTCGTCCGTCCACAATTTCAAAGATCTCTGAAACCACTGGGCCAATCAAAGGCAAACTTCATGTGGAGTATTCCTAGAAAGGGGGAACGAAAGTTTATATAAATTGTCCAGGTCACATGACCAAGATGGCCGCCATGCCCATATATGGTAAAAACCATAAAAAATCTTCTTCTCTGAAACCGGTGGACCAATTTCAATGAAACTTGTTATGTAGCATCAGGGACTCTGGACCATCATAGTTTATATAAATCATCACCCTGGATTCACCATGACCTATTTTATGGCAAAGTCTATTTTGGTTACATAGGCTTTTCAATGGAAAAAGTGAACCGTTGAATTTTTCAGGAAGTTTTGAAGCCTATGACCTGAAAGTTGGTAAATACAAACAACATGTTGAGCCAATGAAGTGTTGTGAGTATTAAAGGTCAAGGTCATTTCTTGCATTTGAATGGGGAAAATTGTCAAAATGTCATTTGAAGAGAAAAACTTTATGGAAATGGGCAAATGGACTGAAGATTTATGATTCTGAAAAAAAATGGACCCCAGGGGCAGGTCTGCCCCACCCTGGGGCAATATACACATATATTACATATATTACTATAACATTCAAAGATCTTCTTCTCTGAAATCGCTTGGCCAATCAAAGCCAAACTTCATGTGGAGTATTTTTAGGAAGGGAGAATGAAAGTTTATATAAATGATCAAGGTCACATAGCCAAGATGGCGGCCATGGCTATAAATAGCAAAAAACTTTAAAAATCTTCTTCCTCAGAACCAGAAGGCCGATGAGTTTGAAACTTGGCATGAAGCATCAGGCAATTGAGCTCTACAAAGTTTATATAAATCATGACCCTGGGATGATCTTGATCTATTTTGCAGCATGGTCAACATAAGTTGCCTATGCATTTGATTTGGGGAAATTTAGTAAAATGTATAAAATGGGAGGAAACTTGCTGTGAGTATGCAAATGGACAGAACATTTATGGTGGTGGAAAAAAATTGTCCTCAGGGGGTTGTCTGCCCCTGTCCCCGGGCTATATACATGCATATGACCATAATATCAAAACATCCTCTTCTTTGAAACAGCTTAGCCAATCAAAGCCAAACATTAAGTGGAGCATCGTTAGGAAAGGGGAGTGAAAGTTAATATAAATGGTCCAGGTCACATAACCAAGATGACCGCAATTGCTATAAATAGTAAATACAATTATAAATCTTCTTCAGAACCGGAAGACCTATGATTTTGAAACTTTGCCTGAAGCATCAATGAATACAGCTCTACAAAGCTTATATAAATCATAACCCTGGGATAGCCTTGACCTAGGGATGACAAGGTCAGCTTAGGTTGCATATCCCAGTTCTCAGGTGAGGGTCAACAGGATCATTGGTCCTCTTGTTTGTTATGCAAAAAAAGGAATTCTCATGTCTGATGTATTTAAAATGTTCTAACAAGTCAAACAGTTAAACATGAACATGATTTCTAACAAAATATATATATATATATATACATAGATTATAGTGAAAACAGAATAATCATTTGCAGTGACAGGTTATTTATTCCTTCCCTCTAAGAAGTTGGCAAAGAAAGACATGTTAAAAGAAGAAATATTTTGTTTTTCATTAGCAAACTGAGTGTAGGAAACACATAAGAACCAAAAAGCTGGGTGTTAAGTATACACCACTGAGAGTCCTGAACCTTAATTTTCTCAAAAAGTTATTTGCAAATGAATGGCATATAAAACTTGTATGGTTATATTTTTGTGTTTTTAAGGTTCTTCTAGAAAATTTGATGCATAATGATCCTGACATAGAAGTCAAACTGAACAAACACCTACCAGAGAAAAGAAGATCGGGTGTGGATGAACTGGTATGCTTATAGTTGTGTCCTTATTACTGTACAATAATTAACTGAGAAACCTTGAAAGTGGCAATTTTCGTGTAAAAGCATATTCTATTTTACACATAAATGTAGCATTTGCCCAAAACAGACATCGAAGAGTCTGTGTTTTTTAAGAATGGCCTAAATTATAAGTGACATACCATTTCAACATTTGTGAAAAATTGTGATATCACAATTATGTGTTCCAAAATATAAAAACAAAGCAAAAAAAAAAATGCCTGACCTAAATGTAAGTTGAATGAAATAGAATAAGTCTTGTTTATTTTATATGCATTTTTTACAGATCAGTAAAGAACTGATTGACTACCAGGATTCCTTGACAAGTTTTCGTGAATTCTTCATACCACTCATTAAAGACAGAGAAGCTAGAGACAAGTATTTCTTGGAAGAATATGAGGCAGAATATGGGAAAGAGTGTGTGAATTGTTTAATGAAGCTGTTGAATAGTTTCATCACACAGATAATAAGCCATCTACCAACAACAAAATTGGAATTGGTATGTTATCCATTACAATAACATGCCTATGTAATTTACAGATTGTCCTAAGTTGTAAGAAGTGAAATTTTCAGTAGAATTTTTTTATGTTTTTCTTATTTTTGCTAAAAACATAGATTGTGGATACAAGTTAGAACCGCCTCGAGTACCCACAATCTATGTTTTCGTGCACAAATAAGAAAACTAGGTATACCCCTGAATACCCCAGTTTTGCTGCATCAAAGTGTGGTATAAGGGGGTAAATATTACACGGACATGTTATCCTGATGTCAGCATCATAATTGTGCTTTAAATTCTAACTGTATTCAAAATTTTGAGCTGGTGATGCTTTGCTGTAAAATCAAAGTATTAAGAGAATATCAGATGATATATATCCCAATTGAAAATTTTTGATTTGGTGATTCTAATGAGTTCCCATGACAGTTTTGCTCACATCAGGAAAACATGTCGTGTAATGTATACCCCCTTGAACCCCACTTTTATATAGCAAAACTGGGGTTTACAGGGGTATACCTATTTTTCTTATTTTTGCTCCAAAACATAGATTGTGGGTACTCGTTAGAACCGCTTCGGCGAGGCGGTTCTAACATGTACCCACAATCTATGTTTTGAGCCAAAATAAGAAAAATATCAAACATTTTCTGCTGAAAATTTTCAAATTTTAAAGCTAAAAAAAATCTCTGTATATTGCATGGGCAAGTTTTCGTAATGTTACATTGGGTGTCAGACAATGTATCAGAGAATACATGCATGTGTACTGTTAAAACAGTTTGTTTTTAGCACAACCCGAACCATCTTGTAAAATAGCAAAATCTGTTTTTTATAGATGAACCAAACAAGTTCTTCCATTCTATAAACCTGTGTTTTAACATATACAGCTTGACTGTATTCAGCTACAAGGTTAATCTCAGAAAATAACCATATAAACATTCATACTTGCATTCTAATTCTTTGATTGTTTACAATATTTATACCCCCCGCCAAAACGAAGTTTTAAGGGGGGTATACTGTTTTCACGTTGTCCGTCCGTCCGTGCGTGCGTCCGTGTGTGCATCCGTCCGTCCGTCCGTCCGTAACGTTTTGTTTCTTTAATATCTTGAAGACCCATTGATGGAATTTCATGAAACTTTGCAGGCATCTGTATATCTATGGGGCAGATATGTACATGCAAAAATTAAGGACTAGGGGCCAGTCCCTTTTGAGTTACTTCCCTTTATAGTTCTTGATGGCTTTTGTATACAGTGAAGATAGTGCCGATCAACTCCTACAACAGTTTTTGTTGGAACTTTTTGATATTATGCCTAAATGATGTAGGCCCATTGGACATTTGCATGAAGAAATGTTATCGCGAAAAAATAATTTTTGACAAAATGACAGCTATGAGAACTTAGGCAATTTTCTTACTTTTTTATACAGGTAAGGGCTTTCACGGGCCGATCAACTCCTACCACAGTTTTTGATGGAACAATTTGATATCATGCCTACATGATGTACACCCATTGGACATTTGCATGAAGAAATGTTATCGCGAAAAAATAATTTTTGACAAAATGACAGCTATGAGAACTTAGGCAATTTTCTTACTTTTTTTTTTTACAGGTAAGGGCTTTCACGGGCCAATCAACTCCTACCACAGTTTTTGATGGAACAATTTGATATCATGCCTACATGATGTACACCCACTGGACATTTGCATGAAGAAATTTTATTGTGAAAAAATAATTTTTGCTAAAATGACAGCTATGAGAACTTGTACTTTTTTTTTTTTTTTTTTTTTACTGTTAAAGGCTTTCTTTGATGGAACAATTTGATATCATGCTTTCATGATGTACACCCATCCATTGGACATTTGCATGAAGAAATTTTATTGCCAAAATAATTTTTGTGGTAAACAGTTATCCTGCGGGGGGTATTTAATAAGCATTGCTTATTGTCTCTTTTTTCATTTGTTCTCCTTTACATGTAGTACAATGTACTATATTATATAACTTTTGCATAAAATGTGTTTTTGGTGGCAATACACAGGCTGTGGTAAGGCTGGTCGGATGGGAATATGGGCCCCCACCCCCCGCCCATTGGGGCCTAAAGAAATAGATGCGCTGCTTGTGCCTCCAGGCAAAGCTTCTACGCTACTGACTGACCATCTGATTACTGGTTAACCGCTCAGGTCTGAGCTGGCCCAGGAAAAGTGGTTCAAGTCAAACCATCCATACATATAAGCCTTATTGGCTTAGTTGGGTGGATATATTTGAAGCACTTTTTGGATGTCATGACAATATCATCCTAATTTTGGATAAAAGTCACATAAAATGGAGGCAACGTCCCGACATGACCATAACTGATGACTGAGATATTAAGCATCAACTCAAACAAACAAACAGGCTGTGCTATTGTGGCTTGCAATAAATTAGTGACGTATGAAGCACAAAGCCTTGCAATAAGTGATTGAAGTAAGGAAAGATGAAAATTAATCAAAATATTTTGAATTCTTTTACACCGGTTGACATGATTCCATTTCAGCTTTTTATGCAGCGGTATGAGCACAGTGCATCTGGTAATAAAGACCTTCAGGCGCTGCTCGATTTTCTTCAGGGAATCATGATCCTTACAGAGGAAGATTTGATCAGATTCCTTGATGTTTTCCACAAAGAAGAAAATATGATACCAGATATAGAAAATTCAAAAGGAAATTCAGTTGATAGAAAAGGACATAAAGAAAATTCAGGTGATACAAAAGAAGTTGAAGAAAATTCAGTTGATAGAAACGAAACTAAAGAAAATTCAAAAGGAAATTCAGTTGATAGAAAAGTACATGAAGAAAATTCAAAAGGAAATACAGATGATAGAAATGAAACAAAACAAAATTCAATTGATAGAAAAAAAGCTAAAGAAAATTCAAAAGAAAGTTCAATCAATAGAAAAAAAGCTAAAGAAAATTCGAAAGAAAATTCAGTTGATAGACAAAGACATAAACAAAATTCAAAAGAAAATTCAGAAGAAAATTTGGTAGATGGAAAAGGAAATAAAGAAATTTCAAAAGAAATTTCTGTTGATAGTTTAAAAACTTTAACTGGAAAAACCTTAGTTATTGATTTTGATCCACATACTACAATTGGCAAGGCTACTGAACAAAAACCAAAAGGTGGTCCAATAAGTAAACAAGCAAAGAAACATAAAGTAGATTTAAAGCATGTTAAACATAAACAGGCTGTACAAGAATTTGAAGAAACTGATCAATGTAGCTTTACTGGCCACACAAATAAGGACCACTATCATGAAGACTTAGATGATAACAAGAATCAACGCATAGACAAAGGATTTGGTATGTGTCATTTGGTTTGCAATAATGAAATGGAGAACAAACAAATACACAGTGAAGGTTTAAGTAAGATAGACTTTGGTAGACCTAGAAGTAAAATAATAGATGGTGATAAAGAAATGTGTTGCATTGATTCAAATGGCAATATGCATAGTGTGGGTAAATGCATGTTTAAAGGAGCTGATAATGTGGATTTAGATATAAACCGAAATAACAAGTATGGAAATTCAAAGATGGTAAATGCATGTATTGATAAAGCAGAGCATGCTTATATTTATTTGAATAAGAACAGCAAAGAACATGCGAATGTGAATAATACTTAACAACCAAAAATGCATAAATACCATGTAACTGAATCATTTGGCACTAGAATGAATACTTCTTCTGGCCTTGACAATTTTGAAAGTATGAATAGCTCAATCAATATGTGTTGTGCCAGTCAAATACATTCAGACACGATTGAAGACTCAAATGGGAAATATTCATCATCAAAGCATATAGAAAAGGATGGGATGCTTGATCATTTGGAAACTTCTTTTGATACAGAAGAAAATTTGTTGATAGGGAAACTGCCAGAGAATGTATCTGTTTCCGTTGCGAAGTCAAAGAAATTAAATAATTATACCAATAGCAAAAGAAATGATAAAGCTGACAACATAAATGACAAAGTTAAAACTCAAATTACAGATGAAAATGGTAGCCTTGAAACATCAGTTGTTGATAGAAATATGGAAGCTGAAAAAATAATGACTGACATGAAGAAGCAATTAGAGTTGGAAAAGAAGAGTTATGAAAGTAGAACTCCAAAAAAGAATACTAGTGAAATGGAAAATGTTGAACATGTATCTCCTATAATCAAAGAAATAAAAATGAAGGGTATATATGAAAATAAGAAAACTGACACTAAAATCGGAGACCCTCATATACGAGATCAAAAGCAGACAACAAGGAAAAGATTTTCAGCCAAACGAAAGATTGATTATATTGATTTAGAGGAGGATCAAATGATGAAGAAACTTGTACATTTAGGTGAGTGTAGTGTTGTAGTGTCCATCAGGAAAACATGTCCCTGCAATATACACCCCTTAAACTCCACTTTTATATAGAAAAACTGGGGTTAGCAGGGTCTTACCTAATTTTCTTATTTTTGATCCGAAACATACTTTGTGGATTCTCGTTAAAACCGCCTTGGTGAGGTGGTTCTAAAGTGTACCCACAATCTATGTTTTGAGCAAAAATAAGAAAAATATCATTTTTTTCCTACTGAAAATTTTCGTTTCATACAACTTTAAAAATCTCTGTATATTGCATGGGCATGTTTTCATAATGGAAGATTTTCAGCCAAACGAAAGATTGATTACATTGATACAGAGGAAGATCAAATTATGAAGAAACTTGTACATTTAGGTGAGTGTAGTGTTGTTTCATATACAAAATGAAGTCATGATCAGGAAATGGTTCAATCAGAACCAGAGATCCATGTGATAAAAAATTGTAGGATTATTTTGTTGATATACATCAGTTAAGTATTTAGTAATTGATATCACGAAAACTGTGGAAAGTGTTAATCAGATGCTCTTTGTCCATATCTTTGCTGAGCTTTCAAAAGAAGCAAGAGATTTCATCTAACAATATTTGCCCAACATATTTTGTAGGTTTGATTTGGGGTTTAACATCCCACCAACCATGAAGGTCATATGGAGAAGGCCCAACATATTACATGTATTAAACATTCCTTTGGCTTGTGGGCATTGCACAATAAGGAACATTTTGATTTAACACCAATATTAAATAAATCATATTTGTAAAGTTTTTCTTTGGACCTGCTTGCACATTAAATTTTTTTCAAGATCCATTTCTGTTCACTCTCAGCTCTACGCATTTCAACATGAGGAAAACATGTCCATGCAAAGTATACCCCCTTAAACCCTCCTTTTACATAGTAAAACTGGGGTATGCAGGGGTATACCTATTTTTCTTATTTTTGCTCCAAAACATAGATTGTGGGTGCGTGTAAGAACCGCCTCGGCGAGGCGGTTCTAACGTGTACCCACAATCTATGTTTTGAGCAAAAATAACAAAAATAACAAAAAATATCCTACTGAAAATTTTCATTTTTTACAACTTTAAAAATCTCTGTATATTGAATGGACATGTTTTAGTAATGCCTGTCATTTTCGTTGCATTATAGGTGAAACCCCTAATCCAGGCAACAGTAAATCCATTCCTGTTGATTCAAAGCTAACTGTTGATCATCCACAGCAAGATAACAGTGACGTGCAAGTGTTGTCTTCAGAACAAACAAAGATGCTTTCTCAAGTGAATCCAGGTGTACATGGACAAGCTGTGAGCATTGTGGATGACGGCCTAGATTCAGAAGAATTTCCAGTGATACCACCATCCAGTAAAGATAGTGAGAGTGATATTGAGGTATAATTTTATACATGAAAGAAATGACTTTTTTTTCTGATGATTTCTCATGACATTGTTTTGTATTGTTTTTTTTTTTTTTTTTTTTTTTTTTTTTTTTGTTTTTTTGTTTTTTTTTTGCTGTTGTTTTTTGTGCAAGTGTTTTTTTTTTCTTTGTGTGTGCGTTTTTTTTTTTTTTTTTTGTTTTTTTTTATTGAACAATGGACAATTTTCAGGGGAACAAAAATTTAAGATTTGTTGGGGTTTTATGTCCGCATGACATTGAAAGACTTTTATGCCAAACTGCTATTATCTAAGGTCAGTGGAAGTGATATTGAGGTGTCATTTGCACTTATGCCATCAGATCAGGGCAAATCATTTCTGGTTTCTGTCCAAATTTTCTATATTTTTTTTTCAAGTATCCTTAACATATTTTTTCACATTTTCAGAAATGTAAGCAAAGCTAGTTTTACAACATAGATTAGATACTATAATAAGTATCTTTGTTTTCGATCAAAAATGTTGTCCATATGGCAATTATTTGTCTAATGCAGGTCATTATAATTGCTATTTATAATAGTTTTGCCTTAATTTGCAGTTAGAAGATTTGGTCGATGAAGTTTGTTTTGAAGATGATCTGCAATCAGGGGCTACTCTGCCATCTTTGAATAGATTCAGGATCACCTCCCCTGTTAAACTATGTATTGTGAAACTTTTTGGGAAAAAGGTAAGAACCATCATTTGTTTTTTTATTGCAATATCGCTATGGTGAGAGAGCATAAATACACTACCAAGCATTCACAATTGGGGGGGGGGGGGTTAATCCATCATCATCTTCTGTTCTTAAGTATATACCACAAGGTCTGAATGTCGATAAAAATGTGTATTCTGAATCTGAATTTTGAGTTAGCACATCAAAGTTAAACTAGATATGGGTGTTCGTAAAACACTATGCCCCCTGCTGTATGCCTGCCCCTAACCTGACACAAAATCAATCAAAATTCTGTAATTCCATCAAAATTTGACAAAAGTTCTCAAAAGTTAATTAGGTGATTTCAATATGATCCTCACCGAATATACCAAATTTGAATGCTCTAGATAGCTTATATAGTTTTTGAGATATCTTGCACACAAGGTATTAAAAATAAAATTCAAAGGGGGGTAATCTAGAAAAGGGGCATAACTGAGACGAAACCCTAGCAGTTTCAAAATTGTCCAAAAAGTGGAAACAGAGACATATACAGATACAGATTCAGCTTTATCTCAGGTGGAAACAATCGGTCAAAATTCTGTCAAAATTTGACAAAAAGTTCTCAAAATCTAGTCAGGTGATTTAATCATCATCCTCACCGAGGACCGGTATACCAAATTTGAATGCTCTTATATACTTTTTGTGATAGCTTGCACACAAGGTTTTAAAGAGAGGCACACGGAAACCCTAACCCACTTATTCTGGGAATGTGAACATGTTCAGTATTTCTGGGAAACATTTCAGATAATTCTTAAAGATAACTGTGGATTAGACTTAAATTTAACAGTGAACGATATTATATTTGGAAATACGAAGTATGATTACATTCTTAATCTGTTATTGATTTATGCGAAGAAATCAATTTATAAAATGAAAATCCAAGGCAAATTGCGATCATACAATTTATTTGTATACGATATTACTAATCTTAGTTGGGGAACCAAGGAGAGATTTTGGCTAACCCTTGCACCCGAAAATAATACGGCTAAATTGTATATGGTTGAAAAGGTAATTATATGGCGTATCTGAAACCACTGTATAGAACTCACGATCGACTTGCATAACAAAACAGCAGGCGTTTTTCTATGGTAGCCCATAAAGTGCTTGTGAAAAATAAGATTGATAAACTATCAAATAACTTCTACCAGAATGAAGTAAATCGGCTAAAATTCGGCAGATATAATGACTAACATCTGTATCAATATTCGTATCAAGGATTGTTCTTTATATGCGGTGGTTGTCGTTTTATAGACATTTGATTGAGCCAGCCCCGATTTTGCAATTTTACCTTTACAATTATTTTACTCTGAGTCCATATAAAATGCATTTATTGCTCGAAAGCGCATTTTATATTTATTTCTAAATATGTTTAAGTCAGTAATAACAAAAAGAGTTCAGACTGATACGTCTTTCATGTTTTCCCATAAAAATGTTCAAAAAGACACTTTTTAACATAATTTTTGTGTCCTCCAAATTTGATGAGTTTGAACACCGTGCATCGTCAGAATGGTGTTTGTGAGTATTATATAAAATATTCACTTTCCTTTTTTAACAAACCTGTGGCATTAATTGAGAGTCAAGTTGTGGAAAAATATCGTGTGTGTATTACACTTTTTATTTTTGCCGTTACTTTAGATGAAAAGTCAGAAAGGAGATAAAATCAATTCAGTAAGTTGAATCAATCTCTAAAACACCCTGTTTTGTTTTTTTGTCTCTATATATACTCAGAGGAAAAAGTTACGTCAGTGGGACCCCGCCCATTGAGGCCTAAAGAAAAATAATGGTCTGCTTGTGCCTCCAGGCAAAGCTTATATATACTAATGACTGATCATCTGATTACTGGTGTTAATCGCTCTAGTCTGAGCCTGCCCAGGAAACGCGGTTAAAGTCAAACCATCCATACGTATATTATAAGCCTTTTGTGGCTTAGTTGGATGGTTATATTTCAAACACTTGTTGGATGTAATGCCATCGCACTTTGAGTATAAATCCCAAAAAATGGAGACAACGTCCCAACATGACCTTAGCTGTTGACTGGGACGTAAACATCAATTCAAACAAACATACAACACATCATGCTTTGTTTTTTTTCTCTACATACATATACATGTATAATTCCTATCAACCTCAAGTGGCGTGGCTGCAGTCGATTTAGTTTATAATATGGTTCTGAAGAAAATTTTAAAGGTTTATCTTGACATGACGTCTTTCGCGGTTACGTGACCTGGTCCCTGTATACAATTTCTGGTTCTCCCTGTCTAAGGATGCTCGACGTGAATTTCATCTTTGATTGACGAAGCAGTTTCAAGGGAGAAGATCTTTCACATGTAGCCCAAGGACAACGACTGTTCACCTGAGAGTTAGAGAGAACGGCCCTCGAGTCAAATTTTATGTTCAGAATCATTGATATTCAGTCCTACTGCCCATTTCCTGCAAGAATTCCCTTTAACTGGCATTATAACAGTTTTCCCAATTTCAATGCTTATCCGACCTAAGATGACCTCGCCGTAAAATAGGTCAAGGTCATCACAGGGTCATGATTTATATATACATTGTAGTACTTGAGTCCTCAGTACTTCCTGCCAAATTTCTTTGAATTCGGCTCATCGGTTTCGGAGAAGATTTTGAAGGGTTTTTAACCATATATGGCGGCCATCTTGGTCATGTGACCTGGATTATTTATATACAAAATGGTCCCTCTTCCTATAGATGCTTCATATAAAATTTGACGAGTTCATTGACGAGTTAGAGTTTTACCACGAGGACCGAACAATTAATTAAAAGTTGTGAATCACTGCAGAAACTGGGGGTGAGATTAGGATCCTGTAAAGCTACTTTAAGCCCGCCAGATGTTTTCTAAGTATGAGTACCTGATTGTTAATTTTGTTTTTTGGAGTTAGAATCTCTTTGTGTTTGTCCATTTCCTGATCATTGCCTACTATTTATTTTCATATAAAATATGACTTTGATTGGTCAAGTGGTTTCGGAAAGAACTTTGTAAATGTGGCCGGACGCACAGACGCACGCCGGCTCGAGTACCATCCTATAAACTCCACATGAGCCTTCGGCTCAGGTGAGCTAAAGTGATTGACGACGTCGGACGGACGACTAATGAATGGGTGATCGAATGTTGGGAATTTTCCTATTCTATAAACTCAACGTGTGAGCCGGACGGCTCATGTGAGATATATAAACAAAGTTTAAAACGTGAAAATACCTTGAAATAACAGCTCACTAAAGTCAGGATGACAAACGGCTGCCCATACCTTTAAATGCATTTTTTGTTCTCACAAAGTTCTTAGATGATGAGCATGGTATTATGTTCAAAATTAGTGTACAATACCATACGCGTTCTCATAAAGCGAGCGTGCATGAAAGATATTTGTTATAGACACATCAACGGCGTTCCATACAAAATGCACTGTTTTATCGAAATGCAATTAATAATTATTTGCAGCGTATTTCTATACAGTGGTTCCATATCAAGCACTGTTCAGGCTACCAATATACAAAAATTCAGCCATATCAAAGTCGGGTGCAATTTTTTTGTCATTTTGCAAGATACGCGATTTCGGTTCCCCAACTATCTGTATAGAGTTGATGGACATATCGCGAGAATAAATCAACAACGTAAGCAATTTGAAGAAAAATGGGAAAACTATAAAAAATTATTAAACATCGACTTATAAGGCACGGACAGGCTGCGTGTAGGGCATATTCCCGCCTATAGCTTAGGGAGGTTATGTGCCATATCCGCAGCGGTCCTTTAAATAGGCGTGATTCATCTCACCCGACCAGCGCCAGCGGCAGCAATAATAAAAGAAGGAGCCTCAGATAATATAAAGAAGGGAGCCTGAAGTAGTCTCTGGAATTATTGTTTCTGGACCTTCTTTGTAAATTTAAGACAAACAACTTCGCTTTGGATTAGATATGGGTTTCCGCGCCCCTCTTTATATGGCGTGTATCTTTTTCTCAAAGAGTGCTCTTCTCTGTGTACAATTGTAATATCATTTCATGTTCATCACTTCATCTTTTGTTTTTCTTTTCAAAAAAGTAACGGCATCGTGTCAATACCATTGTCACTTCAGCAGGAGCTAAATAGCATTATGATAATAAATGGATGTTTCTGTATTACTTTTACATGTAACTGGCTTTCTATCGTACTGTTGCTAGCTCGACTACACGAAGTGCATAGAGCTATTGCAGTCACCCCGGTCGTCCACGTTCCCGTTCCCGTTCCCGTGCGCGTGCGCGTCACACTTGCGTTAAAGTTTTCTAGAAGTCCATATCTTGACAACCACTCATCAGAAAGCATTCATACTTGGACCATAGATACCCTGTAGGGTTAGCTTTCATTCCATGGCATCGGGCCCCTGGGTCCAGGCCAGGGGGTGGGGCTGGAGGTTAAAATCTAGAACACATTCAAAAATGGCCATTCTTGTGTTAAAGTTTTCAAGAAGTCTATATCTTGACAACCACTCATCAGAAAGCATTGATACTTGGGCCATTGACACCCTGTAGGGTCGGCTGTCATTCCATGGCATCGGCTTCCTGGGTCCATGCCAGGGGGTGGGGCTAGAGGACAAAATCTAGAACACCATTAATAATAATGGCTTTTCTGTGATATAGTATTCTAGAAGTTTATATCTTGAAAACCTTTTATCAGGGGGCTCTCATACTCGGACCATAGGTACCCTGTAGGGCTGAGTTTCATTTCATGGCATCGGATCTCTGGGTCCATGCCTGGGGGTGGGGCTAGTGGTTAAAAACTAGAACACTGTAAAAAATAGATGTACTGTTGTGAAAATTTTACAAGGAGTCCATATCTTGACAACAACTTATCATAAAGCGTTCGTACTTCATACACTTTAGGTTCCATGACATTGGTCGGACCTCTGGGTCAGAGTCAGGGGGGGGGGATGGGGCTAGAGGTCAAAATCTAGAACTCTCTGATTTTTTTTCTTTTTATTTCTTAATAGAAACAACTTAGGAAGATGGTTGGTCATTCATCTTTTGACTTTGCGACACTGACTTGTGTGTCATGACGGTAAGGATCGGTTGACCTACTTTCCATGGTTCAGTGATTTTGCCTTATATCTTGACACTCTATTAATATATTTTCTTACTTCTTTCAGATTATGAGTGAGTATGACCAGGCCTTTGACCCCAATATACTTATAGGTCACTGTGACCTAATTTCACGGTTCAGTGATTTTGCCTTATATCTTGACACTCAATCAGTATATTTTCATACTTTTTTCAGATTATGAGTATGTACGACCAGACCTTTGACCCCAATATACTTATAGGTCACTGTGACCTAAATTCACGGTTCAGTGATTTGGCCTTATATCTCGGCACTCAAGTGGTTTATGAACAAACTTCTTTCACACTATGTTTGCGTATGACAAGACCTTTGACCCTAAAGTAGTCCTAGGTCATAATGACCTAATTTCATGGTTCAGTGATTTTGCCTTATATCTCGGCACTCAATTGGTACATGAACATACTGTTTTCATGATATGTTCGCGTATGACAAGACTTTTGACCCTGAAGTAGTTCTAGGTCACTGTGACCTAATTTCATGGTTCAGTGATTTTGCCTTATATCTCGACACTCAGTTGGTATTTTTTCTTACTTCTTTCAGATTATGAATGAGTATGACCAGACCTTTAACCCAAACATACTTATAGGTCACTCTGACCTAATTTCATGGTTCAGTGATTTTGCCTTATATCTCGGCACTCAATTGGTTTATGACCAAACTTCTTTCACACTATGTTTGCTTATGACAAGACCTTTGACCCTCAAGTAGTCATAGGTCATTATGACCTTATTTCACGGTTCAGTGATTTTCCCCTTATATCTCGGCACTCAACTGGTATATGAACATACTTCTTTCACGATATGTTTGTGTATGACAAGACCTTTGACCGTAAAGTACTCCTGGGCCACTGTGACCTAATTTCATGGTTCAGTGACTTTGCCTTATATCTTTACACTCAGTTGGTATTTTTTCATACTTCTTTCTGATTATGAATCAGTATGACCAGACCTTTATTCCAAACATACTTATATGGCACTATGACCTAATTTCATGGTTCAGTGATTTTGCTTTATATCTCAACACTCAATGGGTATATGATCATATTTCTTTCACATTATGACTAAGTATGACTAGACCTTTGACCCTGAAGTACTTATAGGTCAGTGTGACCTTATTTCACAGTTCAGTGATTTTGCCTTGTATCTTGGCACTCATTTGGTATATGAACACACTTCTCTCACAATATGAGTGAGACCTTTAAATCTTAGGTAGTTATAGTTAACTTTCATGGTTCAGTGATTTTGCCTTATTGCATCAAGGCAAAGAGATGTATGAGCATAATGCTTTGGGTTACAGGTCGGGTTTGGCTTTATGTTTGACAAAGATCAGAAGCAGTCGAGCACGCTGTCCTGCGACAGCTCTTATTTTTGACATGATGTTGTTAATAAAAATAATAATAATAATAATAATAAGAAGAAGAAGAAGAAGAAGAAGAAGAAGAAGAAGAAGAAGAAAAAAAAGGGGGGGTTTTAAGGATAAATTCAAACGTGGGTAATCCAAAAAAGGGGCAGAACTGAGACATGAAAAATATGGGTTAACTATTTTTTATGAGGAATGCAGTTATGAAATATTTTAATACCCTAGCATTGTTCAAAAGTTTCAGAATTGTCCGAAAAGTGGAAACAATCAGTCCAAATTTCAAAATTCTTGAATTCCATCAAATTTGTCAAAAAGTTCTCAAAAGTTAATCAGGTCATTTACTTATCCTCACCGTATACCTCGGATCCAAAATATTGGATTTATTGGATCCGAGCCGTACCTAATTTGAATGCTCTATACTTTTTGAGATCTATGTCTTGCACAAAAGGTTTTCAAACAAAAAATCAAAGGAGGATAATCCAGAAAAAGGGGCATAACTGAGACAAGAAAAAGTATGGGTTATCTTTTTTTCATGAGGAATATACATATAAAAGTTCAAAGCATTTGCCTAAAGTGACTACCGGTAAGAGACACACACAAACACACACGCACACACACACACACACACACACACACATAAGCACACAGACAGACAGTGAGACAAGCCGAAAGCAATATGTCCTTCCAACTTTTTCAGTAAAACACTATGCCCTCAACTGTATGCTTGCCCCTTACGTGACACAAAGTCAATCAATATTTTTGTAGAATTTGTAAAGTCCAAATGAAATTATCTTTCTCCTGTACCTTTTGTACATGTTCTTGTTTACGCACCATGACAATATTCTGTAAATGCATGTTCTTACGAAACAACATTTGAGCATGAGAAAACCAACAATTTGCTAAAAGCAAAAACAAAGAAGCAGATCAGCTGTGCAGTAACTGCATATCTGATTAGCGTATTCGTTGCATGGTTAGCTTAAATATGAAATAACAAGCTTGTAACTAGTTTCTGTTGCTGTACAGTCTGGTTTGTGTCGAACCTTGTCAAAAACTCAGATTGTTGTTTTTCTCATGACATGGCTCTTTTTTTGCTTTTTAGGGAGGAATATTTTCTTGAAGACATCGCTAGAGAGATTGTGGTTGCTTCGTTAGATGTGGAGCGAGTTTACAAAGTGTATCGGAGTGCTGGTTATCCAGCTGATTTAAGATTGTGGACACATCACAAGAACATATCCGTATAATGTATACCTCCCTTTTACCCCACTTTTATATAGCAAAACTGAGATATGCAGGGGATATACATATTTCTCTTATTTTTGATTCAAAACATAGATTGTGGGTACTCGTTAGAACTGCATCAGCGAGGCAGTTCTAAGGTGTACCCACAATCAATGTTATGAGCAAGAATAAGGAAAATATCAAAGTTCATCTAATAACTACGGAAGTTTTGCAATTTTTGCATCTCAAAAAATTACCTGTTTATCGCAAAGGGAAGTTTTCATAATGAAACTTGCACAGATCCTAGTTCTAGTCAACAAAGTCATCAATTGATTTTTTTTGTTTGTTTGTTTTTTTGTTGTTTTTTTTTTGTTTTTTTTTTTGTTTTTTTTTTTTGTTTTTTGTTTTTGTTTTTTTTTTTTTGTTTTTTTTTTTTAAATTATGAAGCAGATTTAAATTGCTTAGAGGTTTGTTTATGTGCCACTACATTGTGAAGACACTTTTTCACCTTTAATGCCTGCTTATAAAATCTGAGAAATGAATGACATCATGAAAGCATGTCTGAAATGTATACCCCCATGCACCCCACTTTTGTATAGCAAAACTGGGGCATGTAGGAATATTATGTATACTACTATTTTTGGTCCAAAACATAGATTGTTGGTACAAGTTAGAACCGCTTTGCTGAGGCAGTTCTAACTTGTACCCATGACCAATTTTTTTTTAGCAAAAGTATTAAAAATATCAAAAATTTTCCAATTAAATTTTCAATTTTTACTGCTAAAAATCTCTGTATGTTGCATAGGCAAGTTTTTGTAATGGTGCCTTGGGAAAGATGAACTTGGAAACTGCTTTAATCATATTTTGGAAAGCATTCTTGAACAATAACAGATCTTGCCTCTGATAATGGTTTTTCGTGAAATTTTTGTGTCGATGACGAGTGGACTTTTTTTTTTCCTGTAAAGCTCTTAATCTCAGTTTGTCCTAACAGGACCTGAACAAATTTTGAAAATTGGTCGGCAGATAATGTTTCAATTGCCAAAATGAATTTGGCAGATAATGTTTTAATTGCCAAATGAATTTTGTAAAGGGATTTTGCATTGGCAAGGGAGATAATCCTTGATCTTGAAAATGGGTACTTTTAGAAAATGTTAACTTGATTATGAAGATTTTCTCTCAGATGAGTTATTTGGGACATTTGATAATAATTTTGAGCAACCATAATGAAAAACCAAGAATTTTATTTTATTTTTTTTTTATTTATTTTTTTTTGTGGGAAAATATTTACCTCCCTTATATGAGATTTTTGTATTTGGAAAAGCTGTATTCAAAAATGTTTTTGATCAGAAGTTTTTGATTTGTCAACCGATTTTTGAAATGTTTGCTGCACATTTTTGCGATAAAGTAAATGCTCAATTGTGTCAACAAAATATTTCATCTAGACATTTCAACAGTTGTAAGATATGTGCAAAAAACTATTATCAGACACTAGGAAACAGACTTTAGTTGTTGGGTTTGCATAGAAATGACAGCACTAAGATAGCAAATGATAACAAGTCAAACTTAAATATGCTGTATGGCAAGCTGTTTTACTATTTATTATGCTTATTAGATATCTTGAATAGTAAAAAAGATATCTTAATTAGGATATAAGATATCTTATTTAGCAATAAAGATATACTCTTTATCAAAATAGATATCTTCTCTCCTAAATTAGATATCTTATATAGTAAAGAAGATATCTAATATGCTAAGTAAGATATCTTATTTGATCCCACAATTAAGATATCTTATATAGCATATAAGATATCTTATTTGATAATTTAGATATCTAATATACAAAATAAGATATCTTATATACTAAATAAGATATCTACTATACCTAAATAAGATATCTTCTTCACAAGATTAATTAAGATATCTACTTTGGTAAATAAGATATCTTCATTGCGAAACTAGATATCTTAATTAGCAAATAAGATATCTTATATAGCAAATAAGATATCTAAATTGGTAATTAAGATATCTTATTTATAGTGGTAAATAAGATATCTTATTTAGGTATAATAGATATCTTATTTAATATATATGATATCTTATTTAGTATATTAGATATCTAAATTATCAAATAAGATATCTTGATTAAGGCTATAAATAAGATATCTGTATTGGTATAGTAGATATCTTATATAAGTATCAGAAACCAATTGTGATTGGGTCAAACAAATAAGATATCTTATATACTAAATAAGATATCTGATTTGTTAAACCTAAATAAGATATCTAATATAGGATATAAGATATCTATTTTTGTATATAAGATATTTTATTTGTCAAATAAGATATCTACTTTAGCATAATAGATATCTTATTTGTGATTGTAATTAAGATATCTTATATGTTGAAGAAGATATCTTATTTGACAAATAAGATATCTTATTTGACAAATAAGATATCTTATATTATAAAATAGATATCTAATATACTATTTCAGATATCTTATATGTTAATTAAGATATCTTATTTAGAAAAAAACATTATAGATATCTAATTTATCATATAAGATATCTAATTTGTTAAACAAGATATCTTAATTAACAAATAAGATATCTTAAATGCTATATCAGATATCTATATAAATAATTAAGATATCTTATATGTTTTTACAAATAAGATATCCAATATATCAATCAAGATATCTCATTTGTTAAGATATCTACATTAACAAATAAGATATCTTGTTTAGTTAAAAAGATATCTTATATACTATATAAGATATCTTAATTGACAATTTAGATATCTAATATAACAAAACAGATATTTTATTTGCTATATAAGATATCTTCTTTATAATAGATATCTAATAAAGTAAAGTAGATACCTTATTTATTAAAGAAGATATCTTATATACAATATAAGATATCTGTGTGAAAACGGCTTGCCATAATGCTGCTACGTGAAGGGTATTGCTGTGTGCAAGACGAGATTATCACAAACAAACACGCCCATACAATATACATAGAACTTTTCACCTGTAAAAATTGAAAATTTCATTCAAAAGAAAAATGAAATTTAAAACATTTTTTGCTCATTGACAAATTGTTTAATTGTGGGCTCATGTTAGAACCGTCATGATGATTACCCACAATATTTGTTTTGGATTAGAAATAAGAAAAAAAATGTATACTTGTACCACTGTACATCTAGTTTCACTACCCATCGACAAAAGTGTTGTGTTTGGGGTTATTTATTTCACGGACATGTTTTTCAGATGTCATCATGAAAACATATCCGTGTAATATATACCCACTTAAACCCCACTTTTATATAGAAAAAACTGGGGTTTGCAGGGGTATACCTATTTTTCTTATTTTTGCTCAAAAACATAGATTGTGGGTACTCGTTAGAACCGCCTCAGCGAGGCGGTTCTAATGTGTACCCACAATCTATGTTTTGAGCAAAAAATAGAAAAAATATCACATTTTTTCTGATGAAATTTTTAATTTTTACAGGTGAAAAAAATCTCTGCATATATTGCATGGACAAGTTTTCGTAATGTAATGGAGCAATGTAATATGCTGATTAAAACTGAAATCCTCTAAGAGCAATGACACTGCCAAAACTGATGTCAGTTATTCACATAACATCAGAAAACTTGTCCATGAAAGTGTAGCCCCCTTGAATTCCACTTTTATACAGAAAAACTGGGGTTTACTGGGATATAATAATTGATAATTGATAAGTCAGACTTATATTCGTTTTCATGTATCTACTTTTCTTTTCTTATTTTTAACCCAAAACATAGATTGTGGGTACTCGTTAGAACCGCCTCAGCAAAACTATTAGAATATCCTTTTTTTTTCAGATGAATTCAGCTGAAAATTCACTGCTTTTTGGATGGGCAAGTTTTTGTAATGGCTACATGTATGCTGCAGTGTTAAGTTATCTGTTTATAGACAAAAAGTTAAATTGCTGGTTTCATTTATTTTAAACCGCTGAGAATCACATGGTACGGACCGGGTGACGCACATTACAATTAGCGCCGTAAGGCGTTGAGGTGAGATATTCGAGTTTTCTCCTATAGCGTTTACTCTATTGACTCATAGATAGGTGCAGGCAGTGCAGAAATTGAACATTTATTGAATGAAAGTAACATAAGGATTCCAGGTTATTTCGTTTGCAAACACTTCAGAAAAATGAACCTATAGTTCTTTCATCACAATAACATTGAAGTGTCTTCGAAGACAAAAAAAAACAAACAAACATGATTTCTTATGTTAGTTTCTTTGAATAAATACTCAATTTCTGCATTGCCTGCACATATCTATCAGTAAATAGAGTAAACGCTATAGAAGAAAACTCAAAAACCTAACCTCAACTTCGGCGGCAATTGCAATGTGTGTCACCGATTTTTTTTTTTTTTTTTTTTTTTTTTTTTTGGTTTGTATGTATAACATACCACGTGATTCTCGGTAGTGTTGTTCTAAACTTATCATATTGATTAGCAAACCACATTAAGTTTGTTCCCTTTTAACTCGTTTAAGCATGGCGTCCTTTTTGTGGGACATAGGCAAACAGCAAAACCACTGGGGCTATTATGTTTGCACAGATAAATTTCATCGAAAAATGAGATAAAAAATAAAAATCACTCCTGACGACCCTAAAAATGAAAGTGAACTCACCCAGTTGATAATGATGGGAGAATCCATTTGTCAAATATGGGTTTATGTTATGATTTAAGAATCATACTTCAAGTGTTATTTTATGGTTTGTAAAAAAAAAAAATTGAAAAAAAGTTTGAGATCAACAAACTTTCTGCTTTATTCCTTGCCTAAAGAGAAGTAGAAATTATAGATGTTTGTTTTTCATCCAAGGCCTTTCTATACCGTATGGAACAACCCTGTCATTAAATACTTTCGAGTATGGGTCAACATCATATGAGTTGCGACGCGAGATAACCGGTCTTCGGGATTTGCGACCAGGTCCGACACAAAACGGCCTATACACCTACAGAAAAAAAGCTAGAATCTTGAAATTTTGAAAGCTAGAATCTTGAAATTTTGGGCACCAAAAGTGGAGGAGGCATTGTACTATCCGTGTAGCGAGAACAAAGGCGCGGATCAGCTTTGCAGTTACTGCGAAGCTGATCTGCGCCTTTGTTTTCGCATAGGCAAAATTCGGTTTTCTCACAGTATGGCTCATATATGAACAATAGTTCCTGAGTAGAAACCAGTACTTACATGTGTAGCAATATGAGTAAAACACATGATCAAGATAACGGTTCTGGAATCGAACATAAAACATTTATATTCTATTTAAATGTTGCGCACCCACGCCACTACGCACTCCATACACTGAACACCAACATTTACGGCTATATTCTCTTCCGTCACTCAAACTCAAACTCGAACTCAACTCGCGAGAGTGTGGCTGGAGTATGAGTCGAGTGGTATTACATTGAGTGTGAGTGGAGTATGGATTTGGTATGCACAGCCGTCACTCAACCATCACTCACCGGAGTGTCAGATTTTCATTATAAAACAAAGAAAGTTGAAATCTTATGGACATTTGATGTTATTATTCTAACATCAAATTAGCAAAAAAGACTCTGACTAGACGCCGCATAGTGCGGTGAGCTGTTATCTCATTTTGATGTGCACGCATGGTATCGTATTTGCTTATACTCATTCCTTCTCGTTTGTTTGTTTGTGTGTTTCTTTGTGTATTTGTCTTTCTTTGTTGCTCTCTCTCTCTCTCTCTCTCTCTCTCTCTCTGTTTGTTTGTTGTTTTATTTGTCTTTCTCTCTCTCTCTCTCTCTCTCTCTCTCTCTCTCTCTCTCTCTCTCTCTCTGTGGGGAATGGGTAGGTGAGTAGATGGGTGTGCGTAAGGTGGAGGGGGTGAGTCTGACAGCGATATCTAGCACAAAGGCTCAAATGTGTCTGTATCTGGATGTACAATGTTGACCGCTCACCTAAAATATGGATCATTGCTTTACATATTTACATATTCAAAATAGTCGCAAATGACATGCCTTGGGAAAATCGAAATCTGTTCTAGAATTCGCGACCCCTCTCAAGAAAAGATTTGTCCCGAGCGTAAAGCTTGGTCCGGGTGATGTATGTAATCTGCTATTATTGGGCTTTTTCGAAGAAAATGTGACGAAATAAGGGTCCGAAAATTTTCGAGTAGCGCTCGAGTGAGGTGTCGCCTTCACTCAACGTTTACTCGAAATTGAGTTGAGTTTGAGTGTGAGTGGGACATGTGCATACCAAATCGAACAGTTATGCGCTCACACGAGTGACTGATCAGATTATCTGCATGAGTATGAGTGGAGTATGCCTCGAGTGTAGGTTGAGAATACAGCCGTTACTTTGCTCATACGACAGACTCAAACCAGGCAAAGCGACACACTTAACAGTCTCAAAGACAACAACACAACTATTTTTGTAATAGATATGATGGCAGCAATTTACTGATCTCATGTGCGTACAGATGCAAATCAATAAATCGAACTTGACATCCACCGTGATCGTCTCCGTCGCCGCATAACACGAGCCCGTCCTGTTAGGGTACCGATGAACAAAACCTGCCTGGAATAAACTGAAAATAGTTTTACATCTTGATCCAAACTTCGTAATACACGTATCACATGTGACAACGCACTTCAGTTCACGAACAGACAACTTATTCTAATTCCGAGCATTTCTGTACTTATATCTGAAAAAGGCAAATCTAAAAACAGAATTCTTTTTAGGTGGGTGGGGGGGATACTGTTTTCGCATCTGAACGCATCAGAAATTCTGCCTCGAATGACAAATATCTATTTGCACGTTCTATCAGTCGCTCATAAACTTTCCTCGTGCACCACGAGAAACTCGAATCGTTCACTCAGTCACGGTGCACAATCACAATTTTTGACTTCTAAAATACACGCTGTACAACCAGTTGCCTCTACATATAGGCAACATTAAAAACGAATATAAATTTCAATATTTGTCAATGTGGGAGTCGAACCTAACCTGCTACATCTCGATCTATAGTACATGCTGGCTATGAATCCCAATTCAAAATCACCATGTGCCGCTCAGTAGGTAACACCAGGTTCTATAGAGACCCTGGTAACACACGTTAATGAAATAAAAGGAATAAAATGGAGATAAAAAAAATAAAATTAAGATTATCCCCCTTTCAATTTAATATATAGGGATTTTGATGGTTTTAATTACGAGCTTGTTTGTCGTGGAACTTTACTTCTTTTTCATGAATGTTAAAGAGGGGGTCACTGACGTTGTTTCTTTATTATTTGGAGATTAAATTGTGTGCGCATGCGCAAAGCAAATCTTTCCTAATTTACAACAAACTTGAATTTCTCATTCAATTTTAATCGAAATCGGAAAATCAGTTTTTTACATGTTAATAGCAATCCTGAAATTACTAGTATTATCGTTTCATAGCGACACGTCTGTGACGTTGGTTTAGAATATAATTAGATATTATCAGAATATGATCTGTTCAACTCTCTGATAATAAAATTTGAGGCTTTGCATGAGAAAACCAACAATTTGTATTTCCGACCAGGTCTGACACAAACGAGCCTGTAGATCACAGAAGCAGGCTAGAAACTTGAGATTTTGAATTTAAGAAGAAGAGGGATTGTACTATCCGTGGAGCGAAAACAAAGGCGCTGATCAGCTGTGCAGTTACTGCACAGCTGATATGCGTCTTTGTTTTCACAAATACAGAGTGTTGGTTTTCTGATGCGGCGGCTCATTTTATATATTTTCTAAGTTTCATTATTGGTATTTTTATACATCATAGATGTATGCTCTTAAAGCCGTTTGTAATTGACAAGTCGAGGCATCCCATAACATGAACACGTTCAAAATGAAAACCGTTAACATTTACATTACTGAATGACAAAACGTTTGATTTAAGATTATTGCAAAACAGCTGTTGTTCTTGAAACTAATTATTGGTTTCATCATGCAGCAGCATTATCCTCAATTGCTGTTTCTATTCTCGCTTATCAAATATCCGGCAAAATAATTGAAACCAAGGGGGTCTTCAGCGTTATAGAGGGTTCCACTTTGAGTTGCTTTTAGCCAAATTTTAGCACCTTTGCCGAAATTGCCAATAGCTGTGCCCTGTGAACATACGTTCCACTTATGCACCAGTCATTTGCAACCACGGCCCCCTCGGGGCCGGGAATAGCGGGGGCATAGCCGGGCTTAACTGCAGGGTTTTGACTTCAGCATTATCCCCGCAGTGCCGTGGAATAGCAGGGGTTTTGATTACTGTCCCACAATGGCCATGAAAATTTACATTTACCTGCCGGGATTTGAGCGGGGACTTTCGCAGAGCTTTGAACATAAGAGTATCCCTGCAGTGCTGGGCATATACCCGGGCTTTGGAAAGAGAAAAGTCAATATCCCCGCTATTCCCCGGCCCCGAGGGGGACGTGGTTGCAAATGACTGGTGCATTAGTGTCGCCGACATGAAAAGCTCCAAAGCGGGTTCCGTCGGACACAAAATTTATACGCACTTCATTGTTTACAGAACTACAAAGTTCTGCCGTGAATAGCTATAGGCCTCTAACTGGTACTGTGTATTCCCAGTGCTGTTGTCGTATGAGTCTTCGTTGTCGAAGATTGTCTTCGAGAACACGAGGGTTTCTCCTGTAGATAGCGACGTGTCATTAATCCAGTAGGCCGAGAAGGCATTATGCGCTTTGTCTGTAAAATAACAAATCACTGATATGGAAACAGCAAAATGGCACTGATATCGGTGAATATTGTCCCGAATTGGGATATCGAAGGACGCGAGCTATATCTATAACATATCTGCTTCTCATATTTGATGCTTGTTAGCCTTTCTACACAAAGTCCGCGATAATATCAATAAGTGATATCATTTTTGCACTAGTGCAATATCAGATGATATCAATTTTGCACTGTTTCTTTTCGGAAGTACATTTTGCAATTGAATCAATTTTGCTGACATTTTGTTTTCTTTTTTCGCTTTATAAATTGCTTAAATCTGAAAGTGACAAACTTCAGCGACGTTTCGGCCCGGTATGATGTCATTTTCCACGCGACGTCAGATGAAGATGACGTCATTAGAGTTGACGTCCCAATTTTACAACTTTGCACGATGACCCTCAAGTCAAGAATATGGCAATGTTTCATAAAAAAAGAACTGTTCGCTTTTCACATAGTGTGCAATACCAAGTAAGTGTGCAGATACACTTGTTACTCGGCTTTTATCCCTTAGTTTTAATCATTTGATATTCATATATAATACATGTCAATATCGTCATTATGTGCTTTAGATAAGTTTCTGAATTAAACAAGATACATTCGAAACATTAAAGATTTTGTCAGATCAATTCCTATCATGCATGATTTCTAACAGCCCGAATACCAATAGTAGGTTTACATAGATGCTTAAGGTGACTTTTTTGTTCCAGCTTGGTTTGACTACTTTCAACTAGAAAATTTGCTAATGAAACTTTATCCGCCTACTGTAAAATACCGGCGTACGATTTAGAGAAATAATCGCTCACCTTGTGTCTGTTGCAGTATTGTAGTAGTCAGGTTGTTTACACTCTGCTGAATTTGTTGGAGTTCGCTCTTCGACGATGCCATACTTGACTGTAAATCATTTACGTGCTTCGTTAGGTTTTCACAAACTGAGCTTAAATTCTGAAAGTCCAATTTCAGATCCGTATATTCTAGCTGAATCTGGTGTCTGTTCGCCGTTTCCTTATCGAACGCTTGTTTAAGATACTCCGTTTTCTTTGTCTGGGCGTTAAGCGCTGCTTGCGATATGTTGACGTCGTGTTCAAGAGCTTTAATTCTTGTAGTCGTAACATTCACCTGGCGCAGCAAGTCAGCCTTCTCTTGATCATGTTTTTGCTTTGTTTGCGTCAATTCGTGTTCAAGGTTTGACAATCGTTGTTCAAGAGTAGTAACTTGGTTTTCTACTTGGTGCCTTGACATCCGTTCCTCATAGATGTCCTGCGACAAAAGGCTAAACTCGTAGGACGTTAATCCGGTACTGGATGAATTCATTAGAAAAGCATTAGCCCCGTCATACTGGAGGCAAACAAAGAAAATCAAACAACTCCAAACCAACGACATGGTTGAAAGTTTACGGAAAATACATAAAGTTGATGAAACATATGTTTTTAAGGTTTTACAAAAGTTTTATGTTTCCCAGTAGATATGGCATGGGGAAGTTTTTGTGCGTCTAAGTAAACAGATAATCAAGTTGATTTAAACGTTTATCAATGAATTTGATAAAAACAAATACATGTATGTTTGAAAGGGCGAACAGCACTATCGAAATGACATTTTATACATTAAACTAGGGCAAAGTGTAGGTACATGTACGATTTAATATTCTTTGATGGTGACAAATTTCCAAGAACAAGAATGGTTTGCACATCAGCCTTATCATAAAAAAAACACATTTCGTCTACAAGAATGGAAAATAATGTTTTGAACAACAAGTAACATAAACAATGTTCTCCATTATATTTAATCTATTGACTCACGTTAACCAATACATGTCATACATGCACCTAGTTGCGGTGTGCTTGCAGAAAACATGCTTAAAACGAATACTTTACATACACTATCTGTGAGGACTTTGTGGCATAAGCAATTACTTTGGTAGTCATTTAAGAATGTGTGGTTCTGCCTTCAGAATTGGTCAGATGTGTAAAAGATTCTTAAGTTTATTCATTGGAAAGTGAGTGAATCTGTTGTGAAAACACAGACACAGAATACTTTTCTGCCAAGAAATGATGAACAAAATGTATCTTTATGCATCGATATATATTTCGGCTTTACCACTAGTGTTATGGTGTCAGGGCACGCTTTACTGGTTTACATCACAATAGTATTCGGCTTTACCGAAATGAGCATCAATCTTATGCACTGTGTGTGTGGAACTGACACAAATACCTGTACATGTACTTTATTTTTCAAATTTAACTCTTGGAGCTATACGCCCCTCCGACGGTTAGAACAAGGATAAATATAAAATTCAAGAGTATGGTAACTATAACAAAAATAATCAAGATTTGTCCCAAATTAACGCAATGCGTTCCCATGACAACGGCTCATCTTGCGTAGCGACAGTTTGTTTCCTGCCTTCGGTATCCACAACATCAGCTGGTTCCACTTTCGTTACTGAGTTATTTATAGCATCCAATCGACAGAGCTTCCCAACTCCACGTGACAGTGTGTAAAGCGCTGTACCAACTGGAGGCGGATCGTCAGTTCTATGGTGGATGTAAAGGATCCACACAGTAATTAGTGTTGCCACACCAGCTACAACAGTGGTTGCCGCAACGTAAATTCCTGGAAACAAAATTGAGCCTTCGCATGAAATGAAAAAAAATCTAGACTTCCGAATAAGTCCGACACAAAAAGGTACAAGTAGGCAAAGATCAGGAAAAGGCGCAATCAGAAAAAGATTCCCACTCCAAAAACTGAGGTGGGAAAAAACCAAACTAACAATCAGGTACTTATACCATGAAACATATCGTAAGCCGAATGAGCAGCTATTTTCCCAATAGGTGGCCACTCAGTTACCTTAACTTAACTAAAAATATGAAAACATACATAAGGCGCCAACAGCACAAAAAATTTTAAACACCAAGACATAAAACAAAAAGAACCACTACAGAAGTATCGACTTGGAACGATCAGTAACACAAAGTTACTGGCGGGCTTAAACCGGTTTTACAGGTACCTAACCTCACCCTCAGCTTCTGCAGTGGTTCACAACATTTAGTTAGTTCTTCGGTCCTCGTGGTGAATCTCTAACTAGTCAATGAATCATCAAGAACAAACAAATAAATCATGATAAACATCCTGATGAATCAAAAACCAGGACTCACAGATTGAGTAAGCTGCCCGACGATGGAGATCCCTGGGCGCCGAATAACCTACTAACTCCGGAGCAAAAGAAAAACACCAGTTGGACCCCGGTGGGCCAAGCAACAGACAAGAAGCTCCGGCCCCAACCAACTAAAATGAATAGCTTTAAGTCGGGGCCATCATAGAGTCTGACGCCCGACCCACCGGCGTGCAATTAAAGAAGGCAGCATAGTTATCAACCATGATTGGGTTAAAAACTAAGCATGCAGACTGTCGCATAACATTCAAGTTATAACCTATACGTCTGTAACGTGATATATGATTTTTCCGAACTGAAGAGAAAAATCATTTATTCCTTTAAGTTTCTTTAATTTGTAAACCAAGTCACCATAAAATTCAGGTTCCGAAAGGCCCTCACTTAAAAGTGTCTTTAACCCAACATTATATTTGGAAATCAATTCATAGTGTCTACGATAAAATTTAGAAAAGGTTTTTCGAAGTTTATGATACCGATAGCCCTGTTGGAGAAGTTTTGCCGTTAAACATTTATTTCGAGCGTTGAAGTCTGTAACATGATTGCAGACTCTAGCAAACCTAATAAGTTGCGAAATGTATACACCATAAGAAGCACGACGAGGAACGTCACCATCCAAAAAAGGAAAATTTACTATATCAAAATCAAAGTCATCGCGCTTATCATAAATTTTAGAAGAAACAAATCCATTTGCAACAGAAAGATGTAGATCTAAAAAGGGGGCTTCGGTATCTGAGATATTAGCTTTGTTCAACTGAAGTTCAGGTGGATAAATTTGATTGACCATACCTTCAAAATAAGGGTTGTCAATGTTCAAAAGGTCATCGAGGTACCTAGATGTGGAATTAAAAGCCTCGATAACATCAGCTTGATTATCATGGTTAAGAGAATCCATGAAATCTCTTTCGTAGCAGTATAAAAATAAATCAGCTACGAGAGGTGCGCAATTTGTACCCATCGGAATTCCAACAATTTGTCTGTATAACTTGGTCCCAAATCTAATATAAATATTATCAAGGAAATAGGATAAGGCGTCGCACACATTCTGACATGACCATGACAAACTAAACCGGCTTGTTCAGTCACAGGAGCAGGCTAGAAGATTGAAATTTCGAATTTAAGAAGAAGAGGACTTGAACTATATATATATCTGTTATGTATAACCAAAAGCATTGATAAGCTGTGTAATTATTGTGAAAGAAAAATAATTACAATTTTGAAGTGCTATGCGATATAGCCAACTATCATGATTAGAAAGAAAGAAAGAAAGAAAGAAAGAAAGAAAGAAAGAAAGAAGAAAGAAAGAAAGTTACCTAATACTGAAGTGGTAAGTGATAGAAAGAAAGAAAGAAAGAAAGAAAGAAAGAAAGAAAGAAAGAAAGAAAGAAGAAAGAAAGAAAGAAAGAAAGAAAGAAAGAAAGAAAGAAAGAAAGAAAGAAAGAAAGAAAAAAAGTTACCTAATACTGAAGTGGTAAGTGATATAGCGGGTAATGTATCTCCAATGATTGTGAGAAACACAGCGATAGTCAACAGAACTGTTAGAATGTATGACAATTTCTCTCCAGACTCTACCGGCACCGTAAACACCAACATGACGAGTATGGAAGAGAGCACCATGGGTAACATTATGTTGGTGTTGTAGAACTGATCTCGCCTTTTTAGGTACACCCAGAAGTCCAGCTGGGAATGACTGCGCGTGATACCATTTCTGGTTTCCGTGATAACCGATGACGTCACATCCGTTTTCGTCACTTCCCATTCGCCATTTTCCCTTGAAAATACAAACAAAAACTGCCATAATATTTCGTTTGATGTTATAGTAGTCCCCACCATGATATTATTGGGACCCTGCCAGGGGTTTGTAGTTTATTTTAAGGGATCTGGACAGAAGGGTCGTTTATTATCAGGAAGTTGGGGAGCACTAAAAACTTGGGTTTTTGGATTTTTGGGAAACTTATTATATCACAACTTTTATTTTTCAGAGATTAAGACACTTGTCTTCATGATATCAAACACCGCATTATTGCTCCTTATTTGTTGGACTTCTTGCACCGAATGTGAAAGTAACTGGATTCTTAAAGCACTTCCCAATAACATAACATTGAGAATAATTGTAGCAGGTTTGTACCTGTAATCTTCGAGATTCACCCCAGTATACATGTGTTCGAGTACAACTTCGTTAGTGGTGAAGCCCCAGCTCACAATTTCAATCCCACATTTCTGCTGGTCATACGGATAGTAAGTTATGTCAACCTGTAGAATAAAAGGCACATTATTATAAATATGAAAGGCAGACCATTTTGTTTGTGAAATACAAAAGTGAAACGAAATAGAAAGCCGTTTGTTTGAACGACAGTGTAAGTAAAGGATTGTAACGTGCCTTTTGAGACTGAGTGTAAAAGGGGAGAAACAATTCACGACGCCAAAAGGACTGTTAATTACACATAGAAGCGTGTGTGTGCCTTCGGCTCGTGAGGTAATGATGAAAGTTTAGTGGAAAGTGTGGTATTATTTACAAAACACTGCAATTCAACCAAAAATCTGTTGAATATCTGTAACGTAGACGATAGAGAAGAATGTGACACTACAGATGACAGATACACTTGTACATTACCAAACAGTCGATAGAAAAGTTTGTAAATCCAGCTGACGTCCGGAAGACGAATAAAATACCCCGCAGACGATAAATAGACTTCCTGAGTAACGACCGTGCTAGGAGCGAAACCTACCTCACAGTGTACGGTAAACAGCCTTGGGGGCTCCCATTCTACAGTTGCTACAGTACCATTGGACTCGATGGTCAGTAGCAGATTGTCGTCTGCAATAATGCTTACATCGTCCAATCTGCAAAAGAAGGCATCCTCACCCTGAATACTGGTGATGCAACAAAATAATTATTATCTAAAACGCAGATTGATGCAACGTCACACGATACATGCCAAATAGGGTGTGTTGATAAAAAGTCGGATCAATTAGGCAAAAACTTACAGTCTTGCTGTTGTTTGAAGCCAAATTGACCCGGCTTCCAATCACAGTACACCAATTTGTCATGTGTCGTGTGATGTTGCATCAACATGCGTTGTAAGAATCACGGATATATAGGCTTTTTAGGCGGGTTAAGTGTTTTTGAAACTTATGATGCAACTGAGTCATTCGATTCAATTGTTACCAATGATTCAAAATACAGATAGGGGCCAAAACAGGAAAAATCAATGTTGATTACAGAGGGAGACAGATTTATTGTACATGTCATGCAGGGACCATGAAGCACATAAACAGAGGTACTATTTTGTATTATACTCTTTATTCTCCCCTGCAAAGATGAGATAATCACCCCATTATGACAGTCCTTTGACCTCTGGACCATACTGCACCATTAGTGACCATTAACCGAATAAACACTGGTACCAATATAGCCCCTTCAGAACCTTAGCCTTTAATCTTCGTTTGCTTAGTGGTTGCCGGATGTTGGTTGGTTGGTTGGTTGGTGCCGGTTTGGTGGGTTGTTTGTTGCGTGTTATACGCCCTACTCAACAGCAAATGTCGTATGGCGACGGGACCTCGGTTTAAAATCTCATTTGATAGACTGTAGAATCCAAAAGGGTGATATATTAAATACGTACATTTTACCTCTAAAATGTACCATTCCACATTAATACTTTAAGTGTATATGCTCAATTACATTGAAATAAGATCTTTAAGATATTGATGGCTTTGGCGTTTTGTTACCATAATGAGCCGCCTCTTGGGAAAACCAACAATGTGGTTTCCGTGCAGGTCCGACACAAATCAGACTGTACAGTCACAGAAAAGAGCTAGAAGCTTGAAATTTCGGATTTAAGTAGAAGAGGAATTGTACTATCCGAGTAGCGAAAACAAAGGCGCTGATCAGCTTCGAAGTTACTGCGAAGCTGATCTGCGCCTTTGTTTTCGCCTATGCAGATTGCTGGTTTTCCCATGTGGCGGCTCATATGTAATAAAACACGTGTGACAGATAATGAGCTACTTGAGACAGGTCTGTGTTGACCAAAGGGATTTCATAAAGAAGTGGTATAAATGTTTTAAATAAACTTGTAGAAATAGGTTTCGCTTTTAAAAAGATAAAATCCAAGAGTACAATGCAACATTTTGTCGAGAATCTAAATAGGCCGCATATGTTTTGTTCTGTAGGTCTTTGGGGTTCTAAACGCCTTTGAAGGACTAGCACTCAAACATTTTTAAAAATAGTTGGTGTGTGCTCACAATGCGTATAAATGCCAAGTATCCGTGCATTTCGGTCAATGGATAGGAAATGGTAAAATATATGCCATGCATGTAAAGCTATTCGGAAAATGTACAAGTACATGCCAAGACCACATTTAGTTTTATACATCGTATAGATTGTACTTTTACGCGATGTTATTATCCTTTCCCCAACATCTTAGCATTAGGAAGCATTATCATTTTGGCCTGGTCCCGAGATTAAAAAACTGTTTTCATGCTCAGCTCTGCCGAGCATAAAATTTAAACAGTTCATAAATGGTGAAATATCCCAAAATAAATAGAAATTTGAGGTTTAGATCACCAAAGCCTGTAATTTACCTTGCTTCAATCGTTGGCATTTTAACATTTATGAGCAGGATAAATTTTAGTCTCCGCTGAGTTAAGCATGAAAAAATGTTTTATAACCTTGGGGCCTGGTTACGTAATCATTCAGCTTACGCATTATCTATGATGACTTCTGGCTTCCATACTGCACTGGGGTTAGATGATATTCTGCTAATGTTGTCTTTTGTAGCCGGGCCCCAGACTAGGCGTTCGTCTTCCCATTCCTGAAAATAGCACGTGTCATGAGAAAACCTTAAATGTCACGTGTATTTGGGCTATTATTTTCTCAATAACCAATTATACAACATTTTAGGTTACTTTTTGTCAAATCTGTTAAAATATGGCGTGCTAAAATGCTTTAAGAAAGTCACAACTTTCTCAATACTTCAATGTTTATATTTCGTTTTACATTTGATGATGATGATGATGATGATTATTATTATTATTATTATTATTTTTATTATTATTATTATTATTATGACGACGACGATGAAGATTGATGATGATGGTGATGATGATGATGATGATGATGATGATGATGATGATGATGATTGGATGATGATTGGATGATGATGATGATGATGATGATGATGATGATGATGATGATGATGATGATGATGATGATACACAGTAAACATACCAGTGTAATCCATCCAGCAGCAACAAATCTCTGTGCAGGGAGATCCTGTTGAAATATCAAATACACGTAGTTAAATTTTGAAAGGGCTACACATTTATTATAGTAAGGCTAAAAATGACATGATAAAATTCATTTATATATATTTTCATATGTTGTTGCTGGGTAAGCACCGCCTGACTCAGTAAGCTGATTGTGTGCAATAATTAATAATAATTCCCTGAAATATGTGACTCACCAGCTCATCAATAGACAGTATATTAACGCCCACGGCGACTCGTGTAACCTCGGAAGGTCTGGATATAGCGTCATAAGTAGAGTTTAGCACCGTCTCAGAACGTATCTCAGTCTCTTTTTCTGGGCTGTACACACAGAGAACTGAAAATATCATCGTTAACTTGCAGTATGACTTTCTTTTTTTCCTTTGAAGTCTTTGTAACATTAATTCAAATACAACTGAATATCAAAGGAGGCGGGTCTTCATATCAATACACAGGAAGGAGGTGGAATGATAACCGTACTGTCTGCCTGATATTAGAAGTTACAGTTCGGATCTGCCAACTTTCCCCTGTCATACTACAAGTTAGTTAAAGACCTCGTAGTAAAAAATAAGTAAAAACAGCTCGTCTTCGACTCGCTTTATTTTACTTATTTTTCTACTCGGTAACTCTAACATAAAGAATAAGAATAGAGCCGCATCGTGAGAAAACCGGACCTTGCCTATGCGAAAACAAAGGCGCAGATCAGCTTCGCAGTAACTGCGAAGCTGATCAGCGCCTTTGTTTTCGCTACACGGATAGTACAATTTCTCTTCTTCTTAAAACCGAAAATTTCAATCTTCTAGACTTTTTCTGGAACTGTACAGGCCGGTTTGTGTCAGACCTGGTCGGAAACCCCGAAGACCGGTTTTCTCGCGTCGCGGCTCAATTTTATTATAAGTAAGAATAGAAGGTACAGAGATTGGACAATTTAACAGTTCCGGATATTGTTGAAAGTTTCTGTTGTAGTTGTCGTCTTCCTCTACTTCTTCTTCTTCTTCTTCTTCTTGCTATTGTTGTTCTTCTTCTTCTTCTCCCCTTCTTCTTCATCATCTTCTTCTTCTTCTTCTTCTTCTTCTTCTTCTTCTTCGTCTTCTTCTTCTTTTTCTTCTTCTTCTAAGGTGTGCTGGCCATCTTGGTCAAGTAACCCTTATGGCCAAATGGTCAAGTGGTTTCTCAAAAGGGTTCTAACGACCTAGGATCTTTGTCAACGATGCTTAAACTTAAGCTTAATCTTAAGTTATGTTATTTTTGCACTAGTCATTCTTGCCAGGAGAAGATTCATAAATTTAGTTTTGAACCCTGGGGCTTGCTTTCATATACTAAATTTCGTTTTGTTATGTGTGTATGAATTTTCATGAATAAAGATACTGTTAGCAAAGGGTAGAATCACATGCTACGAAAGTTTAAGTTTAAATGTACCAAATGTACTTTTATCTTAATTACCACTACAATGCACTTTCCACAACGATTGAAAAAGGCTATTTTTAATTCTTTGAGTGAAGTATAAAATGCAGTCATTGACTTCGTGACAACGATAAGCCGTCAGTGACGTCAACAAAATATTCTTCAAATACCAACTGGCGCGGTTTTACTATGAACATGATTAATGAAAAATTGGATAATAGAAACATATGCAATAAGATCATTGATTATATAAGCAAACGGCTTAATTAAAGTTTTGACTAAAGAAATAAGAGGCTATGCTTAATACATATTAAAGGATAATACACACTGATAAAGTACACTTAAACTCTTGCATTTCGAGACGGGTTTTTTTTTTAACTATTAACTCACATAAACCTGGCGTCCTTTTTGTGCTGCATAGGCAAACAGCATAGCCCCAGATGCGGCTGTTTTTGCTGAGAGAAATGTCATTGAATAATGGAATAAAATTTAAAAAAAAAAAAAAAACACTCATGATGCCCCTAAAATGACAATGGACTCACCCATTTGATAAAGATTGGCTATTCCATGCGTTAAAATGGGTTAAACCTCACAATAGAAACAGACGCGTCATTAAGATTTATAACGTTAAATCTGTAACATCAGTCTTCGACGAAAGGTTTTCATTAATACATTTTTTTTTTTTTTTTGTACCTAAAACTACCTGTCTCAACAGATAATGCCATCTCGGGCCAGTAGATTATCCAAACCACATTGCTACTGGGCGAGCCTACCAGTTTACCAGTACATGATGCTATGAAGCATATATAATATTGTTTTACTACTAACTGTCAAACGCTCTGCTTGATCAAGGAAAGAAGGAGAGTGGCCGTTAAAATACGGACTATATTTCATAACTAAATATTCATGAAAAAATGGGTGGTGGTGGGGAGTCAAACTCGGGTTCTGACCATTTGTTACTTTGACTACGAGGAAGCGTGGTGCGCATTTAGATAGATAAAACCGAGAACTTTTTTTTTTTTTTTTTTTTTTTTTTTTTACATATTCCAGTATTCTCATCGAATGTTATGATCTCAGTTTTGCTGTTACCTGTCTCCGGTTTTGGCAATTTACTGTAAACCCGTTCCTGGCATCTGAATGCGCCTCACGCTCTTGAAGGGTGTTTTTTGCTATTTTCAACTAAGTGCTGCAAACTCTTAAAAGTGGATACTTTTGTCATCACTTACCTGTCATTATAAAACAAAAATAATAAACATATAGTGTCTCCATTTTTAGATATATTTAGTGTACGTGTTTAATATCCTTAGTGTGCCATGTCTGATCACAACAAAGAACACTCACAACTAAAGGAAGACATACAGTAGATTATGAAAGCTATTATTACAGTTAAGGACCGAGACCTCGGTATGGGTGAAGAGCCGCAAGATGAAAAAATCCATTAATTAGACAAGTCCAATGCTCCGTTTTATATATCGCTGTGCGTGTATGTGTTGGTGGTTTGGTGGGTGTGTGGGTGGGTCGGTGGGTGAATGATGTTGAATGTTGGGGTTTACACCTTTACCTACCTGTTATCTGTATGTGTGTATCTAAATGTGAGCTGCTTTTTTTAGTTTCTTTTATTTTCGTTTCATCGGCCAAGATGGAGGCTATCTCTTTTTTCGTCGAGGTCCATTTGGTAAAAAACAAACTTTGCGGGAGTTTTTCGGGGGGGGGGGGGGGGGACGTACGACCACATCCGTTGTTGTTGTTTTTTAGCCAAAAGTTCGACGATCTATCCACAGAAGCATAAGCAAAATACACTAATGTTAAAGTACACCGACACTTGTGTGGGTTTTCTCGTCTTACTTTGTATTTGAAAAAATACTTACATTTTATAGACCTTTTAATCAGTTAAGGTACTGTAAAAACATAATATTATTTTAAGTTTTTAAATGGTCAGTCAGAGTTCATAACGAGGTCTAAGGACACGAAAAGTAAAATTTTACTACATTAAGAATAGGCATGTGATGATTTTACCATTACGAAAACTTTCCCATACAATATACAGATTTTTTTTTTTTTTCAGCTGTAAAAATAAAAATTACATCAGAAAAGTTATTTTTCATATTTTTGACCAAAACATTGCAAGCCACCTTATTCTAAATTATAAAGTTGATATATAGCCTGACAATCAGTTTTAAGCATACTAGAGACCAGCTAAATGTACAATCCTCAGTTTAGCTGGTCTCGGACCCCGGTTCAAGAGATAAGAGAATAGTGCGTTTTGATATAATTATTGATCATTATTGGGGATTATTTTCTGGTGAAAAGGCAATTTATTTTCAGGGATTTGGGAAGAAGGTCCCATTAATTTCCAAGGACTTGGGGAGAAGGTTTCTGGGGAGTAAGCAAACCTTTTGCCTTTTGGGGTCGGGGGGGGGGGGGGGGGGGCGGCTTGTGGAGCACGGATCAGGGGTCTGAGGGAAAAAACATGAAAGTTACGGATCTGGGAGGAAAAGTCATCTTTTCTTTCAGGGACCCCCACCCCTGGTAGGGCCTCACAAATAGGTTTACCATTCCAGCTCTACTTCCGCCGTTTTCTGCGGACTTATTAAAGAGCAAACAAATTAAACATATTTTTTCCTCTTATGAAAGACTACTACAAAGCTGTCAAGTAAGAACATGTACTGGTCATCATACTATTGCAAACTTTCAATCAGTATGGCGCAGCGTGGCCTTGGACACGTTTATGGCACATGTTCAGTCACATGTTTTATCATTCGGAGACATACACATTCCCATGTATGAATATCTTATTTGGCTTTCAATGGGCTTTGCATATTTTGGCATCGGGCACTGTGGATCAAGAAGCCGCGTCACTGCGAGTAAAATCGAAAACAAAGGCGCAGATCAGTTGTGCAGTAACTAGTCAGCGGATCAGCGCCTTTGTCTTCGCTACATGAATAGTACAATTCCTCTTCTTCTGACATCCGAAATTTCAAGCTTATACCCATCGGCTGTTATTCCGCGGACCGGTTTGTGTCATACTCGTTGGGAAACCCGAAGACCAGTTTTCACGCGTCACGGCTCTTTTGGGATCAGACGTTGTCAACACCTAGTCCAGTGTTTTGTTGGCTCCGCCCACCGCGAGCAGCAGAATAAACACGATGTCCAAAATAAATGTGATAACAACAAAAATAATCAAACAGAATTTGTCCCAGATCTGCGCAATCTGTATCCATGACAACGAACCCTCGTGATACGACTGACTTCCGGTTTGACTGGTTCTACCACTTTCCTTTAATTTATTCCCCATTGGTTCAACGGAATTCCCAGAGTTATTTATATCTTTCCAACAACATATTTTCCCAGCTCCACGTGACAGAATGTAAATAATGGATCCAGGACGAGGCTCGCCTTTCTTGTGATAAATATAGAGAATCCAGACTGTCACAAATGTCGCCAGAGCCGCAACAACAAGAGTTGCTGCTAGAAAAATTCCTGAAATTTAAAACCCACATTTAGAATTTTGAATTTTGAGTTATTCCGTCAAATCGGCCAGTCTCTCAGTTTTATCTCCACCTTTGTATTTCAAAATTGGTTGATGCTGGCCGTATGGCTACTTTATTGTTTTAAGTCTTGGAAATCTTGCCTAGATTGACAATTATGAATATATATGCGTGCGCAACTGACAAAAAACTTGAGAAATGGACTCAAAGTACTTTTAAAAGTATTCTGGACTTGTCTGAGAAGAGAAATGACTGAAACTTCGAACCTAAAGGTTGAAAATCGATAATAAGAATTAATCGTTATAAATATTAATCGATTACCGAGAATCGAGGTAGTCAGCGATATTGCTGGCAAGGTATCGCCGATAATTGTTAGAAACACGGCGATGGTCAGCAGTACTGTCAATATGTACGACAATTTCTCTCCCGACTCTACCGGAACTAGAAATACCAAGGTAACCAGGATAGAAGACAGAATGATGGGAAGCATGACGTTTGTGTTGTAGAACTGGTCACGTCTTTGTAGATAAATATAGAAATCGAGCTGGGAGAAACTTTTCGTGACCCCGTTCCTGGTTTCGTGTATTGTCGATGTAGACACAGATGTTTTCGTAACTTCCCACTCGCCATTTGGTCTGAAGTTATAAGGTAAACATTTCAGCTGATTCGTGACAAGAAAGTGTAGGGTTTCCAACACCGTCTGAAATGATCTACGAATGGTATGCTTTATGTCTTGGAGTCCTGAAATTGCACAATCAAGAACGGGATTTTGCAAGACATTTTCTTGTAGGCCTACTTTTTCTATCCAAATACAGTTACACCTTTTATGGGTACACACTGATTGTTGCACACGCCCTGAGTCATCCCGTCCCCCACAATGATATAGTAAAACTGGGATATAAAAATTTATTTATTTATGATCCAAAACATAGATTGTGGGTACTCGTTAGAAGCGCCCGCGGTTCTAACGTGTACTCACAATCTATGTTTTGATCAAAACCATCCAAAATTTCAAAATTTTCAGATTTGTTTTTAAGTTTTACAGCTCTAAAACAATTGTATATTGCATGTGTTTGTTTTCGTAATAATTCTTCCCCCCCCCCCCCTACCTGTAATCTTCAAGGTTAATCTCCTCGAACATATGTGCCAGAACCACTTGACTTGTGGTATACCCCCAGCTCACCACCTCAAACACACACTTCTGTTGGTCATACGGGTAGTACGTGATGTCAACCTACAAATGACACTAACATGAACACAATTGAAACTTTAGTACAGGTGCTGGTGTTTTTTTTTTTTTTTTGTTTTTTTTTTTTTTTTTGTAAATAGAAGTAAATATTATGGCTGAATTAAAAGCTACAAATTTACTGTTGTTCAACTCCACATGTGATGCAACAGAAGCTAGCGCAGTCCCATCTGAGGATATACTTCAGAGGAATTTTATGGAAAATAAAAATAAAAATTGGACATAACCCCTGATGTCCCTGAATGAAAAGTGGAATCGCCCAAAAGATAATGATGGGAAAGTCCATTCGTTACAAATGGGTTGAAGAATACAGGTATACCTCACAATGAACGTCAAACAGCCTCAACGGTTCCCATTCGACCGTCGCCTTCGTGCCATCTGACTCGATGCTCACTAACAAGTTGGTATCCGCGATAACTCCGACATCATCTATGCTGAAAATAAGACATACAGTTATCGCCCCTGTAAATTTAACTAGAAGCTTTTGGCGATTTGTTGGTGATATTTAAGCTCGTATAACATTACGAAAACTTGCCCATGCAATATATATACAGAGAATTTTTCATTTGGTTAACATTGAAAAGATTACGAAAACATGCCCATGCAACATACAGAGATTTTAAAAATTGTAAAAAAAATAAAATTTTCAGTAGAAATTTTGATATTTTTCTTATTTTTGCTCAAAACATAGATTGTGGGTACACGTAAGAACCGCCTCGCCGAGTACCAAGAATCTATGTTTTGGATCAAAAATAAAAAATAGGTATACCCCCACAAACCCCAGTTTTTCTATATAAAAGTGGGGTTTAAGGGGGTATACTGTACATTTCACGGACATGTTTTCTTGATGATTTCATTGGAAAATGTTTGATATTTTTCCGCTTATTTATGCTCAAAACATAGATTGTGGGTACGCGTTAGAACCTCATCTCCAATGTTTGCACCTATGCAGATTGTTTGTTTTCCCATGCGGCGGCTCCTATAATATTTAGCGGCATTTTATCGAGAATTACAAATGCTGCTAAGTTTTGTCTGACCTCTGATCCGTCTAAGGTCAACTCGACTACATTTATCTAAGCATACAGAACATGCAGAGAAAAGAACTATTAGCACGGCAGAGACAAAAACTTACAATGGTGGTCGGATGGGAATATGGGCACCGCCCATTGGGGCCCTGAGAAATAAATGGACTTGTGTGTCCAGACAAAGCATATAACTGACTGACCACCCACCTTCAATGATTACTGGTTCTTCAATGATTACTGGTTAACAGCTTAGGAGGTTTAAGCTTTCCCTGTAAAATCGATTTAAGCCCGATTACTGATCGTTCTGTGGCGATTCTTATTGTTTTATGTCTTGGCGTTTAAATTTTTGTGTTGTTCGCGCCTTATGTATGTTTTCATATTTTTAACTGAGTGACCACCTATTGGGAAAATAGCTCCTCATTCGGCTTACGATATGTTTTCATGGTATAGGTACCTGATTGTTAATTTTGTTTTTCCCACCTCGGTTTTTGAGTGGGAATCTTTTTTCTGATTGCGCCTTTTCCGGATCGTTCCCTACTTGTACTATTATTAGTCATACCATTCTAACGTTGGGTAGAAGTCATATAAAATGGAGGCAACGTCTCGACATGACCATTGCTGGTGACTGGGATGCTAAGTCACAAATCAAACACCAAACAAAACAAAAACTTACGAATTATCTAGGATCAGTTCTGGTTTCCAGACCGATGCAGGTTTTGCATAAATAATATCTATGTCATCCTTAGTGGCCGGGTCCCACACCAACCTGTCATCTTCCCAGTCCTACAAATACAAATATCTTTAGTGGCCGGGTCCCACACCAATCAAAACGGAAACTTACGAATTATCTAGAACCAGTTCTGGTTTCCAGACCGTGGCAGGTTTTGCATAAATAACATCTATGTCATCTTTTGTGGCCGGGTCCCACACCAATCTGTCATCTTCCCAGTCCTACAAATACAAAAATTTTATTTTGCAATTAAAGCCACCGGCCCATGATACGTATACATTACAATTCCACAATAGGAGTGTCTAAACAAGAAGAAACACCACCCCCTCCCACCCCAACCAGATCTGAGCCATACAACAAACACTGACTGACCATCTCATTTCTGGTTCACCGCTCAGGACTGAGCCTGTCCAGGAAAAGTGGCTTCAAGTCAACCATCCATACATTTAAGCCTTTTTGGTTTACTTGGGAGGTTATTTTTTCAAGCGCATTTTGGGTGTCATGACTTCCTAGTGTTGGGTAGATGTCCCCTAAAATGGAGGCAATGTCCCGACGTGACAATAGCTGTTGAATGAGACGCTAAGCCACAACTTAAAACGTTTTATGGGATTTCATTGCCTTGATTGATTGATTGATTGATTGATTGATTGATTGATTGATTGATTGATTGACTGATTGATTGATTGATTGATTGATTGATTGATTGATTGATCGAGACATTATCGATTGATCGGTTGATTAATTGATTGATTAATTGATTGATTGATTGATTGATTGATTGATTGATTGATTGATTGATTGATTGATTGATTGATTGATTGATTGATTGATTGATTATAACCATGTATATATTCATAATGCATGGTTTCTAAATGCGGTGACATTTTTGCAACTCAAAATGCTTTCTGTATCCCCCAGGAGGCTTTTTTTTTAAACTTAAATGAATTGAGAAGAAGAAAACAGCGCATGCGCTAACTGACTCACCATGGTGAGCCATCCTGCTGCTGAGAACTTTTGTGCCGGAAGATCCTGTAAAAAAAGAAAAGAAAAATAAAGAAAAGGTTAAAAAACACGGTGTTGATTCGAATGATGCTAGCTATGCTGTCGTCCGAGTCATTTTTTCATTCAATTTGTATACCATCACATGCAAAACCCAGCTGTGGGATAATATAATAGCGATTTTGCTGCCTTTCGAGACATGATACGATTGTCGGTATTCTCGGACGACAGTAAGTTTTTTCATGTAATGGTATTCACAGCACATGCAGCATCATTTGAATCAACTTCTTCCCACAACACAGATTGGGCAGAGACCTCTAATTGTAACCATGCAAAAGGTTGGCCCAATGTGTGAGCAGATCTACCGCAATTAAAGATGTAAGGCTACCTACCATTGGTCATGAATGGCTATCAACCGCCTTTGTCATATGATAGTACGGCCATTCTTGAATATTTTGCTTTATTGTGTGATTAAATCAGCTGCTGTTTTGCTATTTTGTGATATTGGCAAATCATTTTTTCGGTGTTGAGCGATTTTGGGGTGTCCCTAAACAGCGAAAAATACCGTCTTTGTTTGGATGCTGGCTAACATTCCATTTTTGCGGCACTTGCATATGGCCCCGGGCGTTCTATCGTCTGCTGAATGAGTTGTCTAAAATGAGTTGTGAAGCATATAAATGAGTCTTGTTTGGAGGCAAATCACAACGATAATAACAGGTCTCTGCCCAACTGATGATTCACTACAAAGTAACGTATCCTTCCTTTGTTAAAATGACAAACATACAAGAAGATGCAGGTATTTGAAATTTTCTGTTCCGGACACACAATATATCATTTCGTTCCTCGAATGTTCATGAAACTTCACTTCAAAAGGTCAGCCGTTCATTCTGTGACAGGCCAAATACTAATATCTTGTTTTAGCCATGAGCGTTTGAGATTAAAGGATAAGAGATCGACGATGGGTTTTTAATAAGGTCTAAGGAGATGCCGAACTCACCAACTCATCTATTGACAGTAAGTTCAACCCCACGTTGATAGTGGTAATAGCCGCGGGTCTCGATACGGGATCATAAGCTGGAGAAGCTGACGTAATAACCTCGTCCCGGATTTCTGTTTCCTTCAAGGCGGTGTAGGCACAATAACCTGAAACAGAGATCCATGACTCATTTATTTTCGTGCATTAGCATGTTTTTTTGTTTGTTTTTTTTTTTTTTTTTTTTTTTTTTTTTTTTTTTTTTTTTTTTTTTTTGTCTGTCGACTGCAGTGGCAATATGTAAAATAGGGGCGTCCTGATACCTCAGTCGGTAGCGTCGTTGGTTCAAGTCTGACTAGCCATAAACCTCAGCGTGCAGGTTCGAGTCCCACTGGGGACGCCAGTAAAAATATCGATCACCATCAGGGCGCGGTGGTTTCACAGTGTATTTCTCGACCGAATGTCGAGAATTGCCCTGTCTTCCCCCCACCATTAGACAAGCTGAATTGCTGAGTGTGATGTCTACCTTCTGTAAAAATCGTGGTACGTGAGGGATTAGGGAGTGGTGAGGGAGATTTGCCAATGAAGGCAAACGTTCTTAGAATTAGTCAAAAGACTGCAATTTCAGTCGTCAGGCAAAAGATTTCATTACGAAAACATAACGTGAAAAGTATACCCGCTTATAACCCACTTTTATATAGCAAAACATAGATTGTGGGTACTCGGAGAGGCGGTTCTAACGTGTACCCCCAATCTATGTTTTGAAAAAATAAATAAGAAAAAATAAAAAAAAGCCATTAGAAACTCTCGACTTTTACAGCTTTATAAACATCTGTATATTACATGGGCATGTTTTCGTAATGTTTAAAAGGTACTTCCGTGAGGGGTCAAATATTAAAATCTCTATTCAATGCCCTAATTAGTACCATTAGCTATTGTTTTAATAAAATTATTATAACAACAGTCATAATAATTTTGCCAAACATGCCTTGCAAGTGCCCTGTAAAATGATCCACATTGTTAAATGAATATTGACAATACCAAATTGATTCCATTGTTTTAAAGTCACGATTGCACTTGTATTTTTATAAATACTAATGGTAAATGTGTGCGATCGAATAAATGGAACGCTGCACCGAGCATTAAAATTATTTAAAAACATCAATAATACAGAACGGAACTATGTAGGCGTTCTTGAAAGCGTGGTTGCTGGCGATATGTGGTCACACGTGGTGGGGAAAACCAGAGATAAACTCGAGGAAAACCACCGGCCTTGGAAGTGCGACTCGAGCATTTAGCCAGCAACTATAAAGATTGCTCCCAAGAAATGAGCTGTATTGTTAAATCCATTTTTTTCTTTGACAAAGTAGGCTTGCTGCAGAAAACATATGCTCGTGTAAATTCAATTCTGTTTCATTGTCAAATATCTGTGACAAAGGAATTGATGGGTGTGAACGCAACTCATTGCCAAAGTTTCTATTACAAATAATCTTCGTCAAAAAATTGTCCGTGGAAACAAGGCTTAAACAAAACAAACAGACAAATATATTTATTATAGTACCATGAAATTGTTAAACTTCCACGAAAATGTGCCCAGGCCAAGTCAGTGGGCGTACCCATACCATAACAGAATTAACAAATATACTCTACATGTACTTTGCTGTCACAGCTTTCAAATTTTGGGCAAATCTCGAGCCCAGATTTTCATCTTTACTTGACATTCGCGAGGACGGGGTGGGGAGGGGGGAGTTTCTAAAGAAAGAAATGACTTGTCAGATAAACTTAGACATATTTGAACGGAGCCACATTGCTTAATGTCCACAAAAAAATGTTTGTATTTCGTATTTTGTATATTAATGAAAGATAAAAATCACACCCCAACTAATATAACAGTTCTTTGTTTTCTGACCCATATCTTATATTTGTTAGTACATAGGAAAACACGTCCGTGAAATGTATACCCCCTTTAACCCCACTTTTATATAGCGAAATTGGGGTTTGCAGGGTATACCTAATTTTCTTAATTTTGATCAAAAACGTACATTGTGGGTAATCGTTAGAACCTCCTCGGCGAGGCGGTTCTAACGTGATCCAAAATGTATGTTTTGAGCGAGAATATTAAAACAAAATCAAAATTTTCCAATGAAGTTTTCAAATTTTTTCTTCTGGAAAAAAAAAATAAATAAAAAAAAAACTCTGTATATTGCATGTACAAGTTTTCGTGACATCGCTTCCATATTAAATTTTATTTTACTTTTCATATTTGATTGCTTGTGCTGACAATTGAGATACTGATTTAAATATTGATGCTGGATATACATGTTATAACCGCTTCGCCGAGGCGGTTTTAAAAAGTATATGTACCCACAATCTAGGTTTTGGTTCAAAAATAAGAAAAAAATGTCCGGCCCTATACTCCCCAGATTTACTACATAAAAGTCACCAGGGGTAAACATTTTTGGACATGTTTTTTTTTTCTGATGTCAGGTCCGATATAATGCTTTCTCTGCGCAATATTGCACCATAATACCATTTTTAAAAGTATTAAAATAAATAAAATAAAGTATTCTTACCATTAGTGGACAATAACACACAGAAGAAAACAATTTTTAATAACCTCATACTCATACAAGTTCTTCCCTCATTATTAACAAAATCATACCAAGACGGCTTTAATGAATGAAATAAACTATTGTAAATGAGTTTTCGCATGAGAAAACCAACAATTTTTGTTTCCGACCCGGTCCAATACAAACCAGACTGTACAGCCACAGAAGCAGGCTAGAAGCTTGAAATTTTGGATATAAGTAGAAAAGAAATTGTACTATCAATGTAGCGAAAACAAAGACGCTGATCAGCTGTGCAGTTACTGCACAGCCGTTCTGCGCATTTGTCTACTCATATGCAAATTGGTAGTTCCCTTATGCGGCGGCTCAAATCGTGTCTTTGATTATATCCGAATAGATGATCAAATTTCGTGCCGAGAAGGTTTAAAAGAAAATAATAACATATTCATATATCTATTATATTTCATGGACAAAAAGCACCAATATAAATAATGAACGCGTCATAATTAAGATTATCTGCCATTTCAAGCAACGAGACAAATAGTTCGGTGTTTCTACTGCCTCACTCCCGGCGTACATTGCCGTACATGCAGTTTTACATTTACTACCTGCTAATGTCGTCTGGCCATGCATGGATGTGCGCATGCGCGTTTGCAACCTCACCTCGGTCTCGCAAATCAAAATGGCGCACCTGATATTTTCTAGATTTAACTGGTGACAAATCTATCGTTACCCGTGAGTACCCATCATTGATCAGGTCTTTAATCATTATGTGGTATTTGCAGTCAACAATGACAAGGCCAATCATTTGATTCGATTGACAATTGCAGTGCAAAACGACAAAACTACGAAAGAATATTTTTTTTCCCCTAACATTTCTTGTATACGTTTGCTTGTTCTTTCTTAATCTCTTCAACCTGTAAGTCTCTATTACCTTTTGAGTATATTTTTCTTCTTGATTCTTCATTGCTAGCTATCTTCCTTTAATCTCTAGCTATCTCTTCGCTTAAAGTCCTTTAATATTATCAAAAGTAGATGAATAGGCTTTTGATATTATCTATGCTTCACTGTTAATATTTCAGTTATTAGTTTGTAAATTATCCGCCATAAAATTCACAATATTTTCATGCATTAAGGAGATGAACAAAATAAGCTACTTGTAGCTTTCGTTCAAATCCTTTGATACTCACATGTTGTTTTTGTGGTTATTGTAATAATGTTTAAATTAATAAATATGTTTAAACCAAAGGATAATACACAGCTGAGAAACACGTGGTACGCAATGAGTGACGCACAATGCAATTCTGCCCGAAGTTGAGATGTCTCCTGTAGCGTTAATCCGATAGGAGCAGTCAATGCAGAAATGGAACATTTATTCAATGAAAGTAACAGAAGAAATCCAGGTTATTTCATTTTCGCAACCACTTCCGCCCAATGAACATATAGTACTTCCATCACAATAACATTTTAGTGTTTGCGAAAAAGAAATAACCAGGATTTCTTACTTTCTTTTTTTAAGAAATGTTCCATTTCTGCGTTGACTGCACCTATCTATCAGTCAGTAGAGTAAACGCTGTAGGAGAAAACACGAATTTCTCATCCCAACTTTGGGCAGAATTGCAGTGTGTCACCGATCATTTATCGGTTTGTATGTATACGTACCACGAGATTGTCAGTGGTGATAATGGCTAACCAACCCAGATCTCCAAATTTTTTCCCCAGTCAGGCGACTCAAGTAAATTATTTCAAGTTTTTATTCAATTTTAGAAATGAAACAATGTGTTATAAAAACATTCAGTATTTCCTTTTAAATAATGTTGTCACCTCCTCTGTAATTCTCGTGTTAGAACACATTGTATTTCTTAACTCTTCGCACATCATTAACAATGCATTTTAAGATTAGAGCCACTGCATGAGAAAATCAACAATTTGCATATGCGAAAACAAAGCCGCAGATCAGCTGTGCAGTAACTGCAGAGTTGATCAGCGCTTTTGCTTTCGCTGCTCGGATAGTAAAATCCTCCTTCTTCTTTAATTCGAAATTTTAAGCTTCTAGCCTGTTTCTGTGACTGTACAGGCCGGTTTGTGTCAGACCTGGTCGGAAACCCAATCGTTGGTTTTCTCATGCACATGCTCATTACAAATATGAAATAGGAAATGAACGAAATGAAGAAATGACGATTTTAAAATAGGTCATTTAGTATGAAACTATCACTCAAATTAGCAGATCAATTTATCATCGAAAAGTGAGATAAAAAAATAAAATAGACTCATCTAAATGATAATGATGGGAATATCCATTCGTCAAATATGGGTTAATCATTTTGTAGTATTTGCAGTCAATAATGACAAGGACAGTCATTTGATTCGATTGCCAATTGCAAAACATATGAATAATGGATAACCCAGATCTCCAAAATTTTGCCCCAGTCAGGCGACTCAAGCACATAAGATCGTGGGTCAGAGAAGTCCCATGATATGGAAGCAACGTCCTGACATGACCATGGTGTTTGAATGAGACTTTAACCAACAGATCAAGCAAATAAACGAACAAACAGATATTCGTAGTCGCTATCATAAGTCCAGTATGTGAACATGCATCGATTGCACTATAAACCAGAGGACCATTGGTCCTGAGAACGCTCACCTGAAGCCTGATCTTGAAATATTAAGTCATCATGAAACGACCTTGACCTTGAATACTCACACACCTTTATTGACTTCATAAGTTGTCTGCATCTGCAAAGTTTCAGGTCTCAGGCTGCAATAGTTTCCAAACCCAGTGATTTCTGAGAAAACCATAATTTTAATTTTGATATTTAAATGACCTTGGGTCAAGGTCAAGAAATGACCTTGACCTTCATTAATTACTTACCTTCATTGACTCCATTAGTTGTCTGCATCTAGCAACTTTCAGGTCTCAGGGTGCAACAGTTTCCAAAATATCCATTGGTTTCGCCTTTTCCCATGTAAAAGCATATGTTTCCAAAATTGACCTTGCCGTAAAATAGGTCAAGGCCATCCTAGGGTCATCATTTCAACAAACTATAATGGGCTGGAGTCCCAAATGCTACATACCAAGTTCGCGAATATCGGCCAGCCGGTTCTGGAGAAGAAGATTTTTGAGTGTTTTTTACCATAGTTGGGCATGGCGGCCATCTTGGTCATGTGACCCGAATTTCACGATCAAACTTTCGTTCCCCCTACCCATGGACGCTCCACATAGAATTTCACTTTGATTGGACAAGCAGTTTCAGAGAAGAAGATCTTTGAAAAGTGTGTATGGACGACAGACTGGCCAAGGTCAAGAGATGACCTTGACCTAAATTAATCACATGCCTTCATCTACTCAATTAGTTGTTTGCATCTACCACTTTTCAGGTCTCAGGCTGCAACAGTTTTCAAAAAAATCCATAGTTTCACTTTTCCCACGTAAAAGCCTATGTTTCCAAAATTGACCTTGCTGTAAAATAGGTCAAAATCATCCTATGATTATCATTTGATCAAACTATGATGGGCTGGAGTCCCAAATGCTACATACCAAGTTTCATGAAAATCGGCCAGCCGGTTCTGGAGAAGAAGATTTTTGAGTGGTTTTTACCATATATGGGTGTGGTGGCCATCTTGGTCATGTGACCTGGATTTCTCGATCAAACTTTCTTTTCCCCTACCCATGGATGCTCCACATAAAATTTCACTTTGATTGGCCAAGCAGTTTCAGAGAAGAGGATCTTTGAAAAGTGTGTATGGAAGACAGACTGGCAAAGGTCAAGGGATGACCTTGACCTAAATTAATCACATACCTTCATCTACTCCATTAGTTGTTTGCATCTACCACTTTTCAGGCCTCAGGCTGCAATAGTTTTCAAAAAATCCATAGTTTTCACTTTTTCCCATGTAAAAGCCTATGTTTCCAAATTTGACCTTGCGGTAAAATAGGTCAAGGTCATCCCAGGGTCATCATTTTATCAAACTATGATTGATTGAAGTCCCCAATGCTACATACCAAGTTTCGTGGAAATCGGCCAGCCGGTTCTGGAGAAGAAGATTTTTGAAGTGTTTTTACCATATATGGGCGTGGCGGCCATCTTGGTCATGTGACCCGGATCTTGCGATCAAACTTCAGTTCCCCCTTACCATGGATGCTCCACATAAAATTTCACTTTGATTGGCCAAGCAGTTTCAGAGAAGAAGATCTTTGAAATTGTGGACGACGGACGGACGGACGGACGACGGACGGACGAACGCCGGATCATGGCCATCCTATAAGCTCACCTTGTGAGCCTTCGGCTCAGGTGAGCTAAAAATGCATGGTTTCCATGGCAACCGTTTCGTGATTCTCGAGAGTGGGGTGTACATACAAAACTTATCATGTCTCTACTAAATATGACCAAAGTCATCCAGCAATTAAGGTCATCTGAGTTTGTGTGTAAATCAATTAACGTTTTTATTCAATAGAACTGAAACAATATGTTCTAAAAACCTATTCAGTATTTCCTTTGAAGTAATGCTGTCACCTCCTCTGATAAATCATTTTAATTATCGTGTTAGAATGCATTTTATTTCTTAATTCTTCGCACAACATTTACAATGCATATTAAGATTACAAACATTACGAAAATATGTCTGTGTAATGTATACCCCCCTGAACCCCACTTTTATATAGCAAAACTGGGGAATGCAGAGGTTTACCTATTTTTCTTAGTTTTGCTCCAAAACATAGATTGTGGGTACTCTTTAGAACGCCTCGCCGAGGCGGTTCTAACGTGTACCCACAATATATGTTTTGAGCAGAAATAAGAAAAATATCTAAAATTGAGCTAAAATTGGAAAAATATCAAACATTTTTCTGATGATATTTTACCGCTGAAAAAAAATCCAGTCTGTATATTGCATGGGCAAGTTTTCGTATTGGTTAATTATCTTGTTTCGCTTGATCTCATCGGCCAACCTTCCAACGGAGTTTCACTTAAACCGTAATTTCTCCATCCCTTTGACCACCATTTTATTATATTGTCATAACTATTTCTGTGGTCATCTAAATTATTCAAATATTCACACAATTTACAATTTGCCTCTTTTGGAGGGCCAAACCTGTCTGAACAATAGTAATTGTCTTTCTTTTTCAAAATATCTGTATATCTCTTCTTATCACGAGCCAAATCTTTTAAATATTTCCCAAGTTCAACTGGGGACGCAAAATCACTTGCGTCCACGTAAGTTCCCGGATGCAATATCCTTGAATAATTTGAGCCTCCACGTACAACAACAATAATGTCTCTATCGTACCATCTATAGACCTTTTCTGTAACATAATCTTCTGCCAGAGTGTTTTCGAAAGCAAGATAATATTTATACTTCATTGCAACAGCATCAAAGCATTTTTCCATATTTTTACCTCCCTTTGGGCATGGAGGAGGCAATCCACATCCGCCAAAAATGTCAACGCCCATCACAGATTGCATTTCACGTATATAATGTTCTCGCATAGACCTAGTTGTACAGTGACTAACAAACCAAGTCGCTTTATCAACTTTTTCGTCAAACATTTTGTCATAGTTCTTACGTAGAAGTTCAGTTTTATCCTCTCTCTCTAAAATATTAGCATATTTGTATAAAATATCGGAGTCTAGCCTATAAGTCATTGTCCAATTGAATAGACTCACCCATTTCATTTTCATCACGGGGTCTCGACCTCCTAGAAGTTGCGGAAACGAGTCCCGGACTGCCAATACAAACACCTGATTCTCATCCCTTCGTGGTGGTGGACTTAAATCCAAAATCCCCGCAGACTGAATTAAGATGGCGTCAACGTCGAATGGCTTACTTGGTTTAGTATCATTCCTAGAAAGAAAGACTTTGTACTGACAGTTTTTGTATTCACACTGAGAAAAACCCACCGTTGTTGTATGACCTCTCATGCTTTTCTTGTGCGTGTCATACCACAGTAGTGTTTTCATATTTTTATCTTTATATGACAATTCAGGATCCTCTCCAGCTTTTTCGCCACCCGGTGAAGGTTCGGTACTGTTTCTTTCTCGTTCTTTCTGAGCACTATAAATGACTGACTCTTGTCGCTTCCTTGTCGTTTTAATCACTTCGCTCTCTATATCTTCTATTTTGTCATTATCACTGTCTCTTATTTCGATATTGACTTCTTTAGTATACGAATCCACTTCATTAGAATACACCTTTTCCTTCTCCGCGTTGCGTTTTATGGTATAATCGTGGTCAGTTTTTGCAGCTATTTGTTTTGTATACAAATCGGGGTTATCGGTCAACGACTGTTTCGATATTTCAGTATCTTCACTAACAGGCTTATCCATTCCGATTCGATGAAGACGCAGTGTCATTGTGTAGATGACGAGGATTGGCAGCAGTAGTACCATGGCAACATAGTACGCTCTGAATTTACGTGGCTTGAACATCATTTCTGGGGGCTCTGTGTGGAAAGACAAAGCAAAAAGAAAACACATACATGCAATATACAGTAATTTTTCAGTTGTAAAAAAAATGTATTTTTCTATTGAAAAGAGACTTATATTTTCTTATTTCGTGTTCAAACATTAATTGTGGGTACACGTTGGAACACCGTCCATGTACAGTACACTGTATACAAATCAATGTAATTATTTAGAGATGTTAACTGCGACAAAGATGATTTGATTCATTTGAAGAGGCTTATTTCTACAGTTGAGTGTACAGTAGGATAGGCAGTTACTGCAAAGCTAATCTGCGTCTTTGTTTTCGCATAGGCAAAGTCCGGGTTTCTCACGATGCGGCTCATTTTATAATAAAGAAATCAAATTAATCAATTGCAATAACAAAATGAGTTGAGAAAAAAAATAGGAATTTATTCATGTAAATTATTTATTATATGACAAAACACTGTTTATATAATGGATTTTGGTTAAATAATTTACATGTATTTAGAATACTCTATAATCTATATCATGTAATCCTGTACAATTCTATTGATTTTTTTTTTTTTTTTTTTTTTTTTTTTTTTTTTTGCAAATACATGTACGCATAATGTATGTTGCATGGCGGTCATTGTGGTATTTGTGTCTTGTACTGTATTGTACAAGGACCGTTTCGAACTTAAACATTTCTAAAAAAAACTCCTAGTACTTACGATCATGTAAAAGTTAGGTTTTCTCTCACCAATTAATCGTCACAACGTCACAACTTTCACCATCACACCCAGCAGGTACATGACGTCAGAATGACATCAGATCGACGTCGATGCGACGTCATGACGTCGCATCGACGTTGATATGACGTCATTTTGACGTCATGTGCCCACTGGGCATAATGCCGGTACTTGTGAATCTTGAAAATGAGGGTACTTGACAAGCATCAGAATAACGTGTACATGAAAAGTTTAACCCTTTAAACCCAAATTTTAACTGGGGTTTACAGGGGTACACCTTGTTTCCTTATTTTTTATCCAAAACATAGAGGCTGTTCTAACGAGTGCCCACAATCACTGTTTTGAGCAAATATAAAAAAATATCAAAATTTTCCAATGAAATTTTTAATTTTTGCTTTGGAAAAAAATTCTCTGTACATTGCATGGGCATGTTTTTCGTAATGAGTCCTTTTTGTTGCATGCATAGCCGTCTGTTGACTACCTCTAATGGCATGTTAAAGACGGACATTCTTCACCCAAAGAGATAAAAATGAGTGGCTTCGAAGTAAATTGGTAAATACCTTGATGGCCCACCAGAACCTTTGACAAGTATTAGGCTAGTGAAATCGACTTTTTCTTCTTCTTCTTCTTCTTCTTCTTCTTATTCTTCTTTGCTCTATACCGAGCAATATTCATTCACGATATTTTAACAGAAAGGAGAATAGAAAGTGTAAAATAAGTAAAAATTCTCGAGTTTTCGAGTTTCAAATATTTCTACAAACAAAAGGTTACGTAAAATATAGATAAAAAGGTACTTACATTTTGTCACTGTAATACAAAATTGTGTTCAACTTTTGAAACCATTATTCTTCTGGTGGTCAAAAGCAATATAGATATTTTCTAACAATGAATTACTTAAGTATTCGCATTTAATTTATTGAAACGGTTGTTTTGGTTGCTTGTTTAAACACGAAATCTGGTCAGGCCGTTCCTTTATTATATTTAAGGTTTTAGTATATAAATTTTAATACACATATAAACTGGTCGAGAAAAAGGTAAAACCCCAGCGAAATGGTAAGAGCATATTCTCAGGAAAACATGTCCGTGAAATGTATACCCACTTAAACCCCACTGTCATAGAAAAAAACTGGGATTTGCAGGGGTATACCTATTTTTCTTATTTTTGTTTCAAAACATAGATTGTGGGTACTCGTTAGAACCGCACCGCCTCGACAAGGCGGTTCTAACGGTACCCACAATCAATGTTTTGAACAAACATATCAAAATTAACCATTTTCCAATCATTTTTCGGAAAATTTTTAATTTTTACTGCTGAAAAAAAAACTATACATTGTAAAGTGCATTGGTTAGTTTTCGTAATGACCATGACGGGAGCGTGCTGGCCTAGTGGCAAAGCGTCTAATTCGAATAGAGTGGTTCTGTGTCAGAACCCCCTTGGGTACCGTGTTATGTCCTTCAGCAATACACATTAACACCTCGTAGTACTAGGCTCAGATGTTCAAAGCTTCATTAGCTTAACGCTGTCGGTAAGCCCTAATTTTTTAACTATCGTATATATCGACTTGAAAATCAAATACACTCTTATTTTTTTGTTGAAAAAATGTGAGAATCCTTTGCGATTCTCACATTTTTCAACAAAAACTAACAGTGTATTTGTAATGTTGCCATTTGAAATTTTTACGAATCGTTAACTAACGACATCGTTAATTTTGAACAACTGGCCCCTGGTTAATACCCATCGTCCTGATATTATTGAATAAGTGTTGACACAGAATAAACAAGCGTTTATTCTAAGTCACAAAGAACCAACAACACCCCAAATTTACGCACAATGGTCCATAGAAGTTTTTGCGCATGTGAATCTTGACCCCTCCCCCATTCCCGTCCCATCCCATTATATTTCATTACCGCTGACCGCTGTTTTCGATTTTTATGCAGTACTTGTTTAGGGTTTTTTGTATTTGTATTGAGGTTTAACGTCCCAGTCAACAATTTTTCAGTCATGTCGGGACGGAGGTTTTAACCAGTACTGTAGGGAGTTAATGTGTCTTGCTTTTAGGTATTTGTGTTTCTCTTTTACCATGCCTGTTTACCTTTGACATACCAAATACACTATGTCAGAGGTTAACCGACACGATAGATGGTATATACGATAATGCAAAGTGGGAACATTATAAAAATAGCTGCTCACACGCCGAAATTTACGGCGTATGTTCTATTTGTATCGGTGCCTATTTGTATTTTGATGATTTTCCCATCTATTTTTAAGGGTGTGACTTTGATTCTGATTGCCCCAGCTTCTGGTCCCGAGGTTCAACTATTGTTGGCATTTTAACATTTATAAGCATGATAAATTACTAGTTTTTGAGTTTTGAACCTGATTTTTTGCATGTAGCTTCTGATTATTTCATCATTTATCAACAGTAGAAATTTCATGCTCAGCTGAGCTGAGCTTGAAAAAAAGTTTTATAACCTCGGGGCCTGGTCTTACATTTCAATAAGGTCATTTGTCAACACTTACATTGTGACACGCTTTAAGGTACGAGGGCCACATATCCGCGACGAGTTTTGATAGAAGATAACGCATAAATTAAAATTTTTGACCGCAAGCGATTTTTTATTTTCTAGTCTTTTTTTTAAATTGAATTGTAATTGTTATGGAAGGTGTTGGTTCACTTCTGCGTGAATAAGTGAGACAAAGGAAATTCGTCTACAACAAATCGTAAGTATTTATTTATTTATTTATTTATTTATTTATTTATTTATCACCAGCACTGGATCCGAACTATTACCTAAACAGTTAATTTCAGATTTGTAAGAATGGAAAATTTAAGACACTAAAACAGAGTGACACCTCATATTTAAAGCTATTGTCTTTTCGCAGAATTTCAAATAAAAACAAAACTGAGATCCTTTAAGCGCAGTGAACATATTGATATGAGAAAGGGGATGGGCCATAAAAAGCTTAGTCTTAAAAGCTTCATTCATTGTATAAAACGCAACTGTCGCATAATTTAAAAATACTGTTTCCCTTTCTCTTTTTCACAGCAAATCACAAGAAGCGATGATCCGATGCCACCGTTTCCGAGGTTACTATATTACCGTGTTACTAGTGTTGCCCTTCCTCGTCATCTTCGTAATGACGCGACCTCGTCCAACGGTGACGTATGTTTACGAGACGTTCATTCCGTCCCGTGACTATGATTCTGACATGGACGATTCTACGTTCCAAACTGGTGATTTTGTTGACGATGTAAGTGATTCGATCCCATTTGAGTCAGTCGAAGACACAGGAAATTGGAATGAGCAAAATTTAGAGGAGTATGGTCAACACATAACTCGTGACAGGGTAAATGATGCCACCAAGCAACCCCATTTTGATGGAAAAACTGGTTTTCCAACTAAAACGACTCCAGAAAAAGCAAACGAGTATACTGAAAGACCAGATGATGACGAAGATACTGTAATACATGTTCAAAGAGATACCGCCAAACTTACTGAGTATACGAAACAAACAACACCAAAAGGTGATTCGGAGCATACCGAAAATCGAAAAATAGAGGCAGACAACTATCAATCGACAACTGAAAACGGGATAACTACGAAAGCAATAACTGACAAAAGCGAAGATTTTCAGCAAGAAGTAGTGACCGATATGAAACAGGAAGCTATAATAAGTGCCGCACCACAAGAAAATCGAAAAGTAGATGAAGAAAAATATCAATCGCCCGCTGAAAACGGGATAACTACGAAAGCGTCTATTGATAACGCTTCCAATGATGAAAATTATAACGAAGATTTTAAGCAAGGAGGTGTGACTGATATGAAAAACCCAACCACTGAGAAACATGAATCAATCACAAGTACAACACAACCTGAACTGGAAAGAATGAGCCCGAAATTTTTATATAATGACGAAGAAATCGACAGCGAACCTAAATCGCCCAAAAAAGATAAAGGCATGAAAACACTACTGTGGTATGACACGCAAATGAAAAGCATGAGAGGTCACACGACAACGTTGGGATTTTCTCAGTGTGAATACAATAACTGTCAATACAAAAGCTTTCTTTCCAAGTCGGACCCAAAACCTAGTAAACCGTTCGACGCTGATGCCATCTTAATTCAGTCTGCGGGGATTTATGATTTGAGTCCACCACCACGACGGGACGAGAATCAGGTCTTTGTGTTGGCAGTCCGGGATGCCTTTCCACGCACCACGGCAGAACGAGACCCCGGAATGGGCATGAAATGGATAGATCTGTTCAATTGGACAATGACCTATAGGCTAGACTCGGACATTGTGTACAAGTATGCTAACATTTTAGAAAAAGAGAATAAAACTGAACTTGCTGATAAGAACTACGACAAAATTTTTGATGAGAAAGTCGATAACGCTGTTTGGTTTGTGAGTCACTGTAAAACCAGTTCTATGAGAGAACATTATGTGCGTAAAATGCAATCAGTGATGGGGGTTGACATTTTTGGCGGCTGCGGTGTCCCACCACCATGCCCCAAGAGAAGTGATAATATAGGCCAATGCATCGACGATATTGCAATGAAGTATAAATATTACCTCGCTTTCGAAAACACACTTGTAGAAGATTATATTACTGAGAAGGTGTATCGTTGGTTTAATAGGGACATAATCGTGGTTGCTCGTGGAGGCTCAAATTATTCGAGAATATTGCCTCCGGGAACTTTCGTGGACGCAGGTGATTTTGCGTCCGCGGTTGAACTTGGGAAATACTTAAAAGAATTGGCTCGTGATAAGAAAAGGTATACAGACATTTTGAAAAGGAAAGACAACTTTTACAGTTCCCACAAATTTGTGCCAGCCCAAGAGGCAAATTGTAAATTGTGTGAATATTTGAACAATTTAGATGAACATAGAAATAGTTATGACAATATAATAAAATGGTGGTTAAAGAACTGGAAAAATGACGATTTTAAGCCTACTCCATTGAAAGGTTGGCCAATGAGATCAAATATTCAGAGGAAAAATTCGAACACATAACTGCACATATAAAGGAACTTTTTTCAACTTTGCTTGGCAATTACAATGGACTATGATGCACATAGATGCGTTATAACAAACATTGTTTACCAAATGAGCCACTGCGTGAAAAAAAAAACAATAATTTGGGTTTTCGCCCAGGTCCGACACAAACCGGGCTGTACAGTCGCAGAAGATGGTTAGAGGCTGGAAATTTTGGATTTTGAGAGTAGAGGAATTGTACTATCCGTGTAGCGAAAACAAAGGCGCTGATCAGCTTCGCTGTTACTGCGAAGCTGATTTGTGCCTTTGTCACTTTTCGCCTATGAAGATTGTTAGTTTTCCCATGCGGGGGCTCAAATGCGAGTACACATATAAATGAGCCTGTGCATGAGAAAACCAACAATTTGGGTTTTCGACCAGGTCTGACACAAACCGGCCTGTACAGTCAAATGAGCAGGCTAGAATCTTGAAATTTCGGATTTAAGAAGAAGAGGTATTGCACCATCTATGGAGCGAAAACAAAGGCGCTGATCAGCCGTGCAGTTACTGCACGGCTGATCTGCAGCTTTGTTTTCGCATAAGCAGATTGTTGGTTTTCTTATGCAGCGGCTCAAATGAATTTACAACAATTTTAATTGCCAAACATATGAATGATCGCAAACCTTGCATGCCAAATACTATATGGACTACATGTACGTGAAATTTGAATTTTCGACTATCACAAACCTGCCTATCAAATACAATGAATTACAGTGTGTGATTGAGTGAGTGAGTGAGTGAGTGAGTGAGTGAGTGAGTGAGTGAGTGAGTGAGTGAGTGAGTACGTAAGAAAGTAAGTCAGTATGTAAGTAAATAAAGACTTGATTGACTTTATTTTAGAGGGTGACTGAGTTGGTATGACCAATCTTCCCTGAGGCCCTCTTAAAACAGTAACACTACATAGCAAATGAACATATAAGTAACCTTTAACAAATACACGTGAAATACGTTAGGAAACAAAGACAAAAGGTCATACAGTCTTTTAAAAATAACAAAGAAAATGCATGACTAAAATTATGTACTTGCATTTAGTGACTTGAACGTGTTAGCTAGCAAACGCGCGATGTCAGGAAAACAAACGGTTGCGTTTGACATTTTTTTGTGTCGTAACTAAACCTGAATAAATTTTACTGATCCTATCTTAATTTTCCCCATGGCATTCGTTTAAAAAGAAAAGTAATTAGAAGCAACAATTAATGATAAAACGATAAATTGTAAAAGATCGATAGTTAACTGAATTCGTGCTTTGAAGAATGCATACATAATTATTATGACCATTTCCATAAGAGCCGCGTCAAGAGAAAACCGGATGTCAGCCTATGCGAAAACTAAGGCGCAGATCAGCTGTGCAGTAACTGCACAGCTGACCAGCGCCTTTGATTTCGCTACATGGATAGTACAATTTTCTCTTCTTCTTAAATCCAAAATTTTAAGCGTCTAGCCTTCTTTAATGACAGTACAGACACGTTTTGTGTCAGACCTAGTCGAAAAACCCGAAGACCGATTTTCTCGCGTCGCGGCTCATAAAAGATCAATAAACTTGGAATATTAATTTGAATCGTATCATGAGAAAACCTGATTTTGGGCCACGCAAAACAAATGTGCAACGCAACTGTGCGCATCACAAGAATTGTCTTATATTAAGATATAAATAATAGCTTCTATGATATGTCTTATGATGAAACATGCACAAAAGGTAGATCCAATCATGTATGTAAACGATAATAAACCGCCAAATTTATACTAAAAAAACTGTTATTATTTTTCATAATATAAAAGATATGATTGTTTTAGAACTGTGTTATAACTAGACTTGGTCATAACGAAAGACGAGTGCTTTGACAGCTTCCTGAAACGATTCAGTACAGGACCCGAGGTTATAAAACTTTTTTTAAGCTCAGCTCAGCTGAGCATGAAAATTCAACTGCTCATAAATGTTGAAATAGTCAAAATTAGTGGAGAATTCCGGCTCAAAACTAAAAAACTAGTAATTTATCCTGCTCATAAATGTTAGAATGCCAACAATTGTTGGCATTTTAACATTTATGAGCAGGATAAATTTTAGTCTCAGCTGAGCTGAGCATGAAAAAAGTTTTATATCCTCGGGTCAAGGTCTACATAGAATAACCCCAGTAAACCTGGTTTATATATACATGTAGTACGTCTACAAACAACAGTCCCAGTATCCTTTGTGCGTATATATTTGGTCTACCTAGAACTATCCCAGTATCCCTGGTGTGTATATATTTGGTCTACCAAGAACAATCCCAGTAAACCAGGTGTATATATTTGGTCTACCTAGAACTATCCCAGTATACCAGGTGTATATATTTGGTCTACCTAGAACAATCCCAGTAAACCAGGTGTATATATATTTGGTCTACATAGAACGATCCCAGTATACCAGGTGTAGATATTTGGTCTACATAGAACAATCCCAGTATACCAGGTGTATTTATTGGTCTACGTAGAACAATCCCGGTATCCCTGGTGTATATATTTGGTCTACCTAGAACAATGTCATTATACCTGGTGTATGTATTTGGTCTACTGAGAACAACCCCAGTATACGTGGTGTACATCCCAGTATATCTCTTGTACATGTATATATTTGGTCTGCCTAGAACAATCTCAGTGTACGTGGTGTATATACAAGTATTTGGTCTACCGTGAACAATCCCAGTATATTTGATGTATTTGCAATTGTATTTCGTCTATTTAGAGCAATCCCAGTACTCCTGGTGTATTTATTTCGTCAACCAACAATAATTCCAGTATACCAGGCGTATATATTTAGCCAACCTAGAACAAACCCAGTATCCTATGGTGTATATATTCGGACTACCTAGAAAAATCCCAGTATACCAGGTGTATATATTTGGTCTACAGGTAATGAACCATTTCGCGTTTCGGCATTAGTGTCCTAATTAACTTGACAACAGAATCAGGGAGGATTTCAGCGGATTCCTCTACAAAGCAATTTATCTAACTTCAATGAACTCACTTAAATTGAAGTTAACTAAAAAGAGAGCAATAAAGAAAAGACTTACCTAATTTGGAAGTGAGTAGGCTCAATAAAACGATCAGTAAAACTGTTCTACCCATGCCAAAATTTAACACACATTAAATTTATACATGCTTGCTTTGTTTTATATATCCCTAGTTCCAAGTTAATATATGCTTATATTTCTCAGTAATTCCAACCAAATGTAATCAGAAAATTCGTAAAACTGATAGGAAAATCAGCGGGCATGTTTAATTGTTAATACAATCGTCTTTCTTATAATAGACAGGTAGTTTCAGAATCAAATTTTTCGAAGTGTGGGCACTTTTGCGGCATAAGGTCCCACTATGCCTATCAGTATCTACAATCAATCCTGAGCTGATTTTGCCCTGTTGCAAAAATGGGAATGCAATAATAAGGTCACAATCTGGGGTCAAAGGTCACCGGGTGCATTTAATTGTAGTCGGGTTAAAGGGCAATAGCAGAATCAATGTTAATTGTGCAAGTTGAGCTGCAAATCGGTGTTTCTTCATCAGAAGACATGCTTAAAGTGATTAGAACCAAGAAACCAAGCATCAGAAGCCATTTAAGGTAATAAAAATGGGTCAAAAGGTCATTAAGTGCATTTGAAAAATTGGAAAATGACATAAAACATAAAAATTTGAGCAGGAAACCTTATAAATAACTTGCATATTTGTCTATCTCGCTGGTAGATATTAAAGACCATATCTGAGTTGAATTAATCTTTATCCACATACTTACGACCTCACATAAGGTCAATCAGGTCGGGTCAGGTAAAAAATATCATGAGATTTAATCGACGTTTTGGGACGAAACGTACCTAGTATTGTAGACAGCAGTGAATAGTAAATTATCTTGCCTGTCATATAGTCAGGTATCTCAAATAAGGTCAAATCAGGGTCAAAGGTCATTAAGTGCATATTTGAATTGTTGATTTCTTACATAACCGATGCATAAAATAAGGTAATTCTCTGTCAAATCAGGAGCCCTTCCAAATAAGTAACTTGCCCCCTTTACAGCTAATCATCTGTATCAGAATCTTCCATCACATTCTTGGGATTACCATAAGTAGTAGAACTACAGCCACAAGATGGAAGACACTTGAGGTTATTTGCCCTACATTTGCACCTTCGTGTTGCACACGCTTTGCAACTACACTGCAGCAATTCCGTACAAACTTTGGGAACAGGTTCCAAAAGCAACAGCTTTGGCTTTAACTGAGTACTGTAAGGGTCACGCTCCCATCCGTACGATTCAGGGTCACGCCGTTCTGGGGATGGAACTGTAGCATTCAACCATATGTTTGCCTGATAATGGGCTCGACCCATGTGAAGTCGTAATGCATCTGATGTCGGAGGAAGACTTTCTGGGTATTTTCCCTTGTTGAACAAAGTCACTCTCATTTGATCAATCTTTGTTTTATCGGTCGACGGGTCATATATTTTACACACAAACATTTCAACCCTTTCAAGTGTATCGTTTGTAAACTCTCCACATCCCAAACCTGTCAGCAACTGACTGTTATCCTCAAAAGCTTTCCATGCTGTTACTTTGCCATGCCCAGCGAACTGGCTAACTGTATCGCAGCCAGTTAGTGCATGGAAAGCAGACAATACAGAGCGTAATTCATCATTCAGTTTTATTTCATGGACAAGTACATACTTGGGGTCTTTCTTTGTGCCAAACATAAACCAAATTTCCCTTGGAAGATGGTGTTTGAAGTGAACTAATACCACCAACACATCAGTATGTCTACATACAATTACAACGCGCTCGAATCCGTGCAGCTGTGCGTCTTTGGTATGGAGCAGAATACGTGTGTCTGCCTCCTCATGTGTAGCACTTAATATGCCAGAATCACGTTCAGGTGAACATTTTACGCCCTCTTCTAAGATATGACCGAGTGCAGCTTTCTGAGTGTGGTGTAACTCACCTGCCGTATCCCCGAGAGAAAGGGGTACGGGAAACAACTCGTCGAAGTATGTCAGCCAAATTTACAGTTCGCCCTGAACTTTTAGCCACGAAAAGTCGTTGAAAAAGGTTTTTGTCAGCTTTCATCACCTTTGCTTTGCCCATTACCGGCGTCTTCTTTGACTCATACAACGACCTAAATGTTGGTGACTTTGACTTAGGAATAGCATCATGAAAGCTAACTTGTTGTGATTTCAGACGCGTATCGACAAACAGCCTAATTTTCTCTTTCCCCCGGGATTCTGCATTGAGCATTGCATTTCCTAGTTCCTCTGGTGCTACATCTCGACTTGCAATGGCGACAAGGTCTTGCTGGTCAATACTGAATAGGTGGAATCTTTTAAGCTGTTGTTCAATAAGATTCACATCTTCCTCGTCCCGTCCGATTCGAGATGCGCCAGTATCTTTCGACTTCTGCTTCTTTCCAGTGTCTTCACTCTGTAAGCCATACATATCCATGGTTTGTTGGGCAATATCATTTCTTTGATTGAAAGTTAAACACCACCTTTCCCTAGCGCGTTCAATCCTTGTTATGCCTATTAGGCCACCGGCCACTTTACAGATTTTATTTACTTGTTCTAAGGCCTGGTCTGTCGAAATTTGGTTGAAACTCTGACCGGTCTTCTTCACAACGAAGTTTCCGGCAACAAATTCCGCAAATACATCCAGATGAGTTACTTCAATATTTTTCATATCGGCCAAATAGACTACTTGAATAACAGGATCTGTGGTATTTGACTCTCTTATCCCGCATTAACTGTTTGGGGTCTACCAACCGCAATCTGTCAATGCCACCTACATTGTCGTAGGCACGGCGCTCCCATCGGTCAGATGCTGCTTTCAGCAACTTGTCACAACCATCACCAAGAGTAGACAATTTCTTGCTTTAAGCAGGCAACTGACAAATAATGCACATTCGCTCATCAAACGGGCTGTATGTGGCGGGTCGTTTGCTGCCCACCTTCAATGCCGGTTCCATACTTTGCAATATTGTGTATTTAAAAACAACGAAGAAAAGATTTGGTGTCTTGATTTTATAAGCAGTGACAATAATGACTGCGAATGCTTGTGACGTATTTGAAAGCAGAATTATATTACAGCTAAAACGCTTTGTAGCGGTGTATTTAATGCAACGTCGTATATATACGCTCGTAGTTCTAATAAGGCATTGATCAGGTTTCGAGTTGATGCTTTACGTCCAAGTCAACAGCTATGGACATATCGGGACGTTGTCCCCATTTTGGGGACTTTTACCCAAAACTACGATGCCATTTCAAATAGAACTAAATATAACTACCCGAGTAAGCCACAAAGGCTTGATATTTGCATGACTTGAAACCACATTTCTTGGGCAGACTCAGATTCGAGCGGTTAACCAGTAACCAGATAGCCGGTTAGTAGCGAATATGCTTTGCCAGGAAACACAAGCAGTATATCTATTTCCTTAGGCCCCAGTGGGTGGGGGCCATCATCACAACCGACCACTCTTCAGGTTAAATGTGAACAGACATCAAGAATCAAGGCCCTTTCCATTATATTTCCACATATAAATCACAACTGCGCTTCATTTTGTTTTGAAAACGTCTGCGTCCTAGGCTTGAAGATATGTATATTCATACGTACAGACGGACAAACGTATATTATTATGCAAAAAATGAGTAATTAAACAAACAAACATGGCAAGACTTCCTTCGTGTTCTTTTTGTGAAATATTGCAGCGAAAATTGTACATCTTTCCATCTTTATACTGTACATAAGAATGTTTTACGTATTTTTGCACCTGATGACCTTTGACCTCATTTACTGACCTTAATATTGATATTTCGTTTTTGCAACAGGCAGATTCTGAAAGAGGACATGTCCCTGAGTAACTTAGGCATTGTTGCAACTCATGCCGCATAAGTGCCCACAAACGTGTTTTCTAGCACACTTATTCGCCATTTAACTCTAGTCTATAATAAATATTAAATTAAATAAATTAATGAAACATGGAGAACAGAATTATTATCAAGGTTATTATACAATACGCATTGTCCCGAGAGAAACAGTTAGTGTTTCATACCTATAAGTGCTCACCTCACACACGTTTACGAGGGTTGTCCCAAAATAGCGTGTAATCGTGAATAATTTAAATCGTCTCTACATTACATATAGCTTACTTTTTTCTTCCGGTATTGGGTATTTGCGTAATTAGCTACTATACCCTATTTTGGGACGTCCCTGGTATAATCAGTTTTGGGATCGGAATGGGATTCTCCCTCACCGTCTCAAAATGTCAATCATTTCTGTATTGAGCTAATAGAAATGTACACCTCATGTTTACATCCATATAAAGAAACGATGAGGCTGAGTGGCAACTGTCAGGAAGAAAAATATCCTAGCAGGTATTAATTGGTCTGCTGCTTTGATAAAAAAAATCTAAAAAAAATTCTAAAAATACTTTTCCTGGGAATTTCATGAACAAAACAAAATGCCGATTTAATATTTTCATAAGGTGAGGGCAACTACAAAATTATTTTTTTCACTGGTTAATTTGCATATTGTTTTATGTCCAAGCAGAACAGAACAGAACTTGAAGCCGCTATTTAGAGTTAAAAAATATTTTCATTACGAAAACACACCCTTGCAACATACAGAGCATTTTTTCAGCTGTAAAAAAATAAAAATGTCAGTAGAAAAAAAAATTTTTTTTTTTCTTTTTTTTTTTTTTTTTTTTTTTTTTTTTTTTTTTTTTTTTTTTTTTTTTTTTTTTTTTTTTTTGCTCAAAGTATAGATTGGGTACACGTTAGAACCGCCTCGGCGAGGCGGTTCTAACGAGTACCCACAATCTATGTTTTGGAGCAAAAATAAGAAAAACAAGTATACCCCTGAATACCCCATTTTACTACTCGTATATAAAAGTGGGGTTTAATTAAGGGGGTATTCATTGCACGGACATGTTTTCCTGATGGACTCGTTTTCAGATTATTCGAGTCCCATCCTCGTATGAAACTTGAATAATTTGACACCTTGCCTGGGATTTCCTTGTCTCGGTCTCAGTCCTATCATAGATTCTTTCAGTTCCGATGCAACTGGTATATGCATGTACATTGCATCGGTCACCGGTGCTCATAATTTCAATGTGCAGGAGTTTTTGTGAACTGTATTCACTGGGTGCTTCCTTGGTCCCGATATAAAAAGGTTTTGTTTGACTTTTAGGTAACGGATTTTGTTCTACTTCTTTAACACATAAAATCTCCACAAAACAGAGTCGACAATAACATAAAATGCTTAATTTTTATTACTTTTTAACAAATCGAATTAAATCTTACATTAAAATTGCATTCAAAGCACCATATAATGACTTGAAATTCTTTCAATGACGTCATTAATTGGAATCAAATCAAATCTTTGACCAAATTCTAGGAATTATCGTAGAAAAAAATCTTATACCGTAATCAAACAAAACCAAATCCTATCGGGACCTATAGTAAAAGTCAAACAAAACCTTTTTATATCGGGACGAAGGAAGCACCCAGTGGTATTGATTATTGAATGAAAAGAGTCAGTGTCAGGTAGCAATACATCTGCTTCTAATGCACGAAGGATTTGCTGGACTTCTATGTCCATTTGTCTTCCCGCAGCTTTTAGAACTGATAATTTTACGGACTTGACTTCTAAATCTATGCTTAAATAAAATTCTACCAAACACCTGTCATCCGCCCAAACCCAGAAACGCTCATGCCTTTAATTTTGTTTCCGAAACGCACACGACTTGTTTCTGTTCTGTACAGCCGCTGTGGTGTAATGGATAGCGTATTCGCTTAGCAATCTAGAGGTTGCAGGTTCGAACCCGGCTGGTACATATATGCCTGTCATGTTGGTGACAAATGTTCACCCTGACGTAATAAAGGCAAACCGCCCATAGGGTGTAACATGTTCGCATGAATACCGTAGATGTTCTAATAAGCGCACACTGTGCTTACTTAAATCATATAAGCCTGGCGATCTTTTTATAGGACCGATGATAGGCAAACAGCATAGTCCCAAATGTGACGCCGCAGAACGCGGCGTCCCATCTGGGCTATTCTGTTTGCTTAGAGAAATTTCATCGAAAAATGAGATAAAAATTCTTAAATCACTCCTAACGCCCCAAAAAATGAAAATGGACTCGCCCATATTTTAACAATGGGACAGTCCATTCGTTATACATGGGTTAAGGTTACACTGGCGCACACTCATGATGAATAAAAACAACGCATAAACGGCATACAAAACCATGTCAAAGCAGTCAATGTTGATGCCATTTTTATGTTCTTATTTAATTCAGCAAATATTTTTCGACGTCAAAACACGGTTTGTGAAGTACGACAACGGGCTATTCCGGTGCGAAACGGGACTCCGTCATGATGAGCAGGGCCTACCAACTTTAAAGGTTCGGTCATTGTGAATCCCGGTATCGCAGAAGTTATCGCCGGTTTATATTATTTTATTACCGGGAAACAGCGGGACATAGTCGTGGCAGGCCCCTCCAATTGGGGCCTAAAAAGATTGACTGCTTGTATGTACCCCGGAGCTTGTGCCTCCAGGCAAAGACTGGCCATCTTATTACTGGCCTGAGCCTGCCCAGGAAACGTTGTTCAAGTTAAACCATTCATACACATAAGCCTTATTCAATGGCTTAGTTGGGCTGTAATATTTGAGCATTTTTTGGCCTCATTACATCCTAGGCATTACATCTTTTGGATTAAAGTCCTATAAAATGGTGGCAGCGTCCCGACATGACCATAGCGACATAGCTGTTGATTGGGACGTAAAGCTTCAATTCAAACAAACAAACAAACAGACATAACAGTGACGCGACCGGCTGTCACCGAGATGCCACCGCAGAAATCCGGAAAAACACCGGGAATTACTGTTATTAGGAAAATTTGGGGCACACCTGCCTGCACCCTGAGGACACTGTCACGTTAGTAGAACCGGGAGAAAGGCCGGTGCTACACCGGTGCAACACTGACTGTCCGTGTAAAGTATACCCCCGTATACCCCACTTTTATAAAGCAAAACTGGGGTATGCAGGGGTACCCACAATCTATGTTTTGAGCAAAAATAAGAAAAAAAAAAGCAAAATTTTTCTACTGAAAATTTTCATTTTTACAATTTTAAAAAATCTCTGTATATTGCATGGGCAAGTTTTCGTAATGCAAAAACCTCCCCGGTTTATTACGGTATACAGTGGTCAACCGGGGTTAGAACCGGGAAGTGAGAACGGACTTAAGTGGTCGTAAATCTGCAAAATAAACAAGGGTGTCGTGTTAGGTGTATCTATTCTTATGGTCTTTTATACAATCATTCTATCTGTTCACACTCATAACAAATATGGATCAAAGTACAATAGCGATTTGTTCAATTTTACACAATTAAAAATTTTGACCGCAAGCGATGTTTTTAATTTCTTTTTAGTTGTTATCGTTCCAAAAGTATATTGAAACGACTATGAATGAATGTGTCAAAGGAACATCAATTGCTTAGTAGAAATTGTGAGTATTTATTTATTTATTTATTTATTTATTTTGTGGCAATATATTTACATACAATGGATTTGACGTGGAAATATTCAATAAGGAAACTCGAAAACTTGACATTTTCTGTCAATTATAACCTTCCTGTTAAAATCTTGAACAAAAATATGGCGTGTATTTGTATCAGTACTGATCCAAAATATACTGAACAAATACAATTCAATTCTTTATTCAGATTGCCAAATACATTTTAGCGCATCTACAAAACATTCAATACAAATACACAAATACACTAACTTGACATATTTTATCGTGAGTACTGGATGACCGCAAAGCAAATGTTGAGGAATGCTGATGCAGTGCCCAGAGCAGTTATACTAATATGGCATCCCTGATCTAGGCTGCGTCAAGTGAAAACGCTACGCATATGAGCCGCCTCGTGGGAAAACCAACAATGTGGTTTCCGAACAGGTCCGACACAAACTGAGCTGTGCAGCAACAGAAGCAGGCTAGAAGCTTGAAATTTTAGATTTAAGAAGAAGATGAAGTGTACTATCCATGTAGCGAAAACCTGAAAGACGTTGATCAGCTTCGCGGTTACCGCGAAGCTGATCTGCGTCTTTGTTTTCGCATATGCAGGTCAGTGTTGGTTTTCTCATGAGGCGGGTCAATTATATTCTAACTTGAATTTCTGTCTCCCGTTTCATTTTATTGCAAAACTTTTCGTACCACATCATTATTCGGCTATAACTTATACCGTACATTGATTTGATTCTGTGAAAGCAAACAGAGGCGGACTGCATGTATTTTAACAGCATTACGAAAACTTGCCCATGCAATATAGATCTACAGAGATTTTTTTCAGTAGCAAAAAATGAAAATTTCGTCAGAAAATTTTTGATATTTTTCTTATTTTTGCTCAAAACATAGATTGTGGGTACACGTTAGAACCGCCTTGGCGAGGCGGTTCTAACGAGTACCCACAATCTATGTTTTGGAACAAAAATAGAAATAGGTATACATGCGCTCAGCGAGTTCAGTTAATGTGTAAATAAACCTTTTTTGTACATATTTCAGCCTTCGCATGTTTGGGTTTCCGACCAGTCCGACACAAACCAGCCTTTGCAGTCACAGAAGCAGGCTTGAAGCTCGAAATATTTTTGATTCTGTTTAACGTCCCTTTCAAGATTATTTCAGCTCATATGAGACGGACCAATCAGTAGGTGGGTGAAAACGGGAAAACCCCGAGAAAAACCGCAGAGTTCTAAAACCTCCATTCATTGGACAGTACTCTAAAAATTGTACATTTTTTCTCTTTTCACAGAAATAAAGCACTAAGCAGTGATGTCCAGGCCACATCGTTTCAGAGTATACTTCATTGCCGTGTTACTATTGCTGCCGTTCGTGATCGTCTACGTAATGACGCGTAATAGAAACATGAAAACTCTACTATGGTATGATACGCACATGAAAAGCGTGAGTAATATAACCACGAGGATGGGGTTTTCTCAATGTGAATACAGTAACTGTCAATACAAAAGATTTATTTCAAGAACAGACCCGAAACCCAGTGAACCATTCGACGCTGACGCAATTTTAATTCATTCTGCGGGGATTTGGGATCTGAGTCCACCCCCACGAAGGGATGAGAATCAGACTTTTGTGATAGCAGTAAAGGACGCGTTTCCACGTACCACGGCAGAACGAGACACCGGAATGGGCATGAAATGGGTGAACCTGTTCAATTGGACAATGACTTATAGGTTAGATTCTGATATTGTGTATAAGTATGCTAACATATTAGAAAGGGAGGATAAAACTGAACTTGCTGATAAGAACTATGACAAAATTTTCGATGAGAAACTTGATAATGCTGTGTGGTTTGTAAGTCACTGTAGGACTCACTCCATGCGAGAACATTATGTACGTGAAATGCAATCAGTGATGGGGGTTGACATTTTTGGTAGATGCGGAGTGCCACCACCATGTCCGAAGAAAAGTGTTGATATTGATCAATGTATCGATGATACTGCAATGAAGTATAAGTATTATCTCGCTTTTGAAAACACACTGGTTGAGGATTACGTTACTGAAAAAGTCTACCTTTGGTATAATAAAGATATAATCGTGGTAGTACGCGGAGGCTCAAATTATTCAAGGATATTGCCTCCGGGAACGTTTGTGGACGCAGGTGATTTCGCGTCCGCGATTGAACTTGGGAAATACTTAAAAGAATTGGCTCGTGATAGGAAAAGATATACAGACATTTTAAAAAAGAAAGACAACTATTACAGTACAGACAAATTTGAATCTGCACAAATGGCAAACTGTAAACTGTGTGAATATTTGAATAATTTAGATGACCACAGAAACAGTTATGACAATATAATACAATGGTGGTTAAAGGGCTGGAGGAATTTCGGTATAGGCCCCGCACCATTAAAAGACTGGCCAAGGTGATAAAATAAAAAATGAGATTGTTCTAATGCATACGATATAAAACTATGTTATGTTTATTTACATTACGAAAACTTGCCCATGCAATAAACAGAGATGTTTTATCATTATTTACAAGTATATTCTTATTTAGTCATTTGTTTATTTATCTGTTATCTTTTTAGAAGAAAAAAAAATGAAAATTTCATGCAAAAATGATACTTTCAATAATTCCGTTCAAAACATACATTGTGGGTACACGTTAGAACCGCCTCGCCGAGGCGGTTCTAACGAGTACCCACAATGTATGCTTTGGATCAAACATAAGAAAAATAGGTATACCCCTGTATACCCCAGATTCGCTATATAAAATAAAAGTGGGGTTTTTAGGGGGTATTCAACTATTCATTGCACGGACATGTTTTCCTGATGTATGATGGATCTCATTTTCGTCTAAGGTGAATCCTCGCCAATATTGCCTGCCAACTACAATGGACTACGAATAAATGATTGCTCATCTCACCTGCTAAAGTGAATGGACAGCATATAAATGAATTCTCCCACACCTTGCATGTAACTAAAATGGATTACATATAAATGAATTCTTCTCAACCTTGCATGCAAACTAAAATATACGATACATGAATTTTCCGCCAATCTTGCCTGCTAAATACAATGGACTAAATATAAATGGATTCCCGTCAATCTTAACTGCCAACTACAATGGACTACATATAAATGGATTTCCCGTCAATTTTGACTGCCAACTACAATGGACTGCATATAAATGGATTTCCCGTTAATCTTGACTGCCAACTACAATGGAGTACATATTAATGGATTTCCCGTCAATATTGCCTGCTAAATACAATGGACTTAATATAAATGGATTTCCAATGGTTTTTGACTGTTGCTTGATTTGGCTACGTGACATTTCATACTCCAGGTACATGAATGATATCGCAAAGAAATAAGAAAGAAAGAACTACATATAAATGGATTTCCCGACAATCTTAACTGCCAACTACAATGAACTACATATAAATGGATTTCCCGTCAATCTTGACTGCCAACTACAATGGACTGCATATAAATGGATTTCCCGTTAATCTTGACTGCCAACTACAATGGAGTACATATTAATGGATTTCCCGTCAATATTGCCTGCTAAATACAATGGACTTAATATAAATGGATTTCCCGTCAATCTTTCCTGCTAAATACAATGAACTAAATATAAATGTCTTGCCTGCTAAATACAATGAACTAAATATAAATGGATTTCCCGTCAATCTTGACTGCCAACTACAATGGACTGCATATAAATGTTTTCTCCCCATCCTTGCATGCAAACTAAAATGGTAACAACACCAGTGTACAGACTGTGACCAATCACAGTATGGGCTAGTAGATAATTAAATGTTCTTTTAAGATACGGCATGTGTCAAAATTTAACTACCTTTACTTCCCATTAAAATTTCAAGAATGGGTGTTGGTTTAAGATTGTGTCAGTCCCTTGTCACTGCTTATTTGTTTTACGTTTGAAATCATCGATAGTGTTTTAGAACCATGTTGTTGATTTATCTTTAATTTAACAGATATCAAGCAGCTTATTTGGGGTCATGAGCTCTTGCAGATATACAACCGGTAGTTTAGGAAAGTAGGAAGTGTTGCATATATAACACAGTAAACCCTTGATGGGCGAGCATGCTTTTCCGCCAATGGTTTTTGGCTGTTGCTTGATTTGGCTACGTGACATTTCATATTCCAGGTACATGAATGATATCGCAAAGAAAGAAAGAAAGAAAGAAAGAAAGAAGGAAAGAAAGAAAGAAAGAAAGAACGCTTACCAAGATTATAAGTAAGTAGGCTAAATAAAACGACCAGTGTACTATCCATGTCAAATGTTTACGCACACTTTATGTATAGAGTTGTTCTTGTTAAAATATACAAGTTCCAAGTTAATTAGGTTTATATATTTCTCAGGAATATTCCAAGCAAATGTAATCAGAATATTAACTTGTATAAATGATACGAGATTATTTGAGCCGCCACATGGGAAAACCAACAATCTGCATAGGCGAAAACAAAGCCGCAGATCAGCTTCGCGGTAACCGCGAAGCTGATCAGCGCCTTTGTTTTCGCTACTCGGATAGTACAGTTCCTCTTCTACTTAAATCTGAAATTTCAAGCCTCTAGCTCTTTTCTGTGACTGTACAGGTCGGTTTGTGTCGGACCTGTTCGAAAACCACATTGTTGGTTTTCCCACGATGCGGCTCATTTGTAAAACCTGACTGGAAAATAAACGTGCGTAGTTATGCACAGATCTTCCTTATAATCAATTAGCAAATTAATAAAATAGGAAGCTCTATGATGCGTGATCTCCGTTCTAGGAATTTATTCTCGATGTTATTTATACAGAATTATCAATGTTATCATATAATACGCAGTGTCGCATGAAACCAAGTTTTTGTGCTCGAATGTCTGTTAAAGTGATAATAAAAATTGAAACATATAATAAATGGATTTCGCGAATCTTGACTGCCACCTACAATTGACTTGTAGATAAATGTTCTTTTAAGATAGGACAAGTGCCAGAATTTAACTACCTTTACTTCCCATTAAAATTTCAAGAATGGGTGTTGGTTTATGATTGTGTCAGTCCTTTGTTACTGCTTATTGATAAAACGTTTAAAATCATCGATAGTGTTTTAGAACCATGTTGTTGATCTATTTCATTTTTAACTAATTTTAACTTACAGATATCAAGCAGCTTATGAAGGGTCATGAGTTTTTGCAGATATGCAAACGGGAGTTAAGGAAAGTATGAAGCGTTGCATATATAACACTGTAAACCGCCCTTGATGGGCGAACATGTTTTTCCACCAAATTGGTTTTAGCTATGGCTAGATTCATTTACACTTACATTTCATACCTCAGGTACATAAATGATATCGCAAAGAAAGAAAGAAAGAAAGAAAGAAAGAAAGAAAGAACACATACCAAGATTATAATTAAGTAGGCTGAACAAAACGAACAGCGTACTATCCATGTCAAATGTTAACGCACATTTGTTGTATAGAACTGTTCTAGTTATGATACCCAAGTTCCAAGTTAATTAGGTTTACATTACGAAAACCATGCCCATGCAATATACAGAGATTTTTAAAGTTGTAAAAAATGAAAATTTTCAGTAGAAATTTTTTGATAATTTTCTTATTTTTACTCAAAACATAGATAAGAAAAATAGGTATACCCTTGCATACCCCAGTTTTTCTATATAAAAGTGGGGTTAAAGGGGGTATACATTGCACGGACATGTTTTCCAGATGCAAGTAAATTAGGTTTATATATTTCTAAGGAATATTCCAAGCAAATGTAATCAGAATATTATCTTGTATATATGATACGAGATTATTTGTAAAACCTGACTGGAAAATAAATGCGTACAGATCTTCCTTATAATCAATTATTAATAAGCAAATTAATAAAATAGGAAGCTCTATGCTGCTTGAACTTCATCCCAGGAAATCATTCCTGGTGTTATTTATACAGAACTATCAATGTTATGATACAATACGCAGTGTCGCATGAAACCAAGTTTTTATGCTCGAAAGTCTATTAAAGTGATAAGAAAATTTGAAACATATCATAAATGGATTTCACTAATCTTGACTGCCAACTACAACTGACTTGTAGATAATTAAATGTTCTTTTAAGATAGGACAAGTGCCAGAATTTAACTACCTTTACTTCCCATTAAAATTTCAAGAATGGGTGTTGGTTTATGATTGTGTCGGTCCTTTGTTACTGCTTATTGATAAAACGTTTAAAATCATCGATAGTGTTTTAGAACCATGTTGTTGATCTATTTTATTTTTAATTAATTTTTGCGATATGCAAACGGGAGCTTTTGCAGATATGCAAACGGGAGTTTAGGAAAGTATAAAGGGTCGCATATATAACACAGTAAACCGCCCTTGATGGGCGAACATGTTTTTCCACCAATGGGTTTTAGCTGTGGCTTGATTCAGCTACACTTACATTTCATACCTCAGGTACATGTCATTCGAATGATATCGCAAAGAAAGAAAGAAAAGAAAGAAAGAAAGAAAGAAAGGAAGGAAGGAAGGAAGGAAGGAAGGAAGGAAAGAAAGAAAGAAAGAAAGAAAGAAAGAAAGAAAGAAAGAAAGAAAGAAAGAAAGAAAGAAAGAACGCTTACCAAGATTATAAGTAAGTAGGCTAAATAAAACGACCAGTGTACTATCCATGTCAAATGTTTACACACACTTTATGTATAGAGTTGTTCTTGTTAAAATACCCAAGTTCCAAGTTAATTAGGTTTTTTTTATATTTCTCAGGAATATTCCAAGCAAATGTAATCAGAAAATTATCTTGTATATAGATCTATATGATACGAGATTATTTGTAAAACTAGAAGCCTGTCTTGAAAATAAACGTGCATAGTTATACACAGAACTTCCTTATAATCAATTAGCAAATTAATAAAATAGGAAGCTCTATGATGCGTGATATCCGTTCTAGGAATTTATTCCCGGTGTTATTTATACAGAATTATCAATGTTATGATATAATACACAGTGTCGCATGAAACCAAGTTTTTATGCTCGAATGTCTGTTAAAGTGATAATATAATAAATGGATTTCGCTAATCTTGACTGCCAACTACAATTGACTACATATAAATGCATTCTCACCAACCTTGCATGCAAACTAAAGCGGTAACCATATACATATCAGTGTACAAATTACATGTATGAACAATCAAAGTATGGGCTAGTAGATTCTTTTAAGATGGGACATGTGCCAAAACCAAAATTTAACTTAGTCTACCAAATGCTGTAAACCATTACACATTTCAAAAATGGGTGTTGGTGTATGATTGTGCTGTCCCTTGTAACTTGTAACTGCTTATTGATAAAACTTTTGAAATGATTTCTGTTTGTTCTAGAACGATAATTTTGGTTTAATGATGAAAATGCATCATCTGTTTTACTATGTGGCTACTTTGACACACACACACACACACACACACACACACGCACACAAACAGTATACTGACTGTGTCAGAAACGCTAATATATGCCCAAAAGCCAGATCGTTCCGGCAAATGCCAATAAACGCCAGCGGCATGGACTTTACTCAAAAATAGAAATGGAATTACCCCTGTGGAACCCAGTTTGGGTGTAATGGGTATTTATTTCACGGATACGTTTTCCTGACTATTTCATGGCAATGTTATTTTTCTTGTGTCATAACTTTAACTTGATAGAATTTTACTGATCCTATCTTAATTTTCCCCATGGCATTCGTTTAAAAAGAAAAGTAATTAGAAATAACAATTAATGATAAAACGATGAATTGTAAAAGATCGATAGTTAACTGAATTCATGCTTTGAAGAATGCATACATAATTATTATGACCATTTCAATAAAAAAAAAAAGAAGATATGAGCCGCATCGTGAGAAAACCGGATTTTTGCCTAAGCTAAACACAGTAACTGCGCAGTTGATCGGCGCCTTTGTTTTCGCTACTTGGAACTTCTTCCTACATCCGAAATTTAAAGCTTCTAGCCTGCTTCTGTGACTGTACTGCCCGGTTTGTATCGGACCTGGTGGGAACCCAAATTGTTGGTTTTCTCATGCACAGGCTCATATAGAACTTGATCAATATTTGAACCCCATCATGAATCTGGGCGTTACACTGAAGGTGAAAAATAAACTCACGGTGAGTACCCTCAGAACGTAGTTTGTTTATAAATGCTAAACCCTAGACTGGCTACAGACTGGCTACAGTCTCAAACATTGTTAGTTTTGAGGGAAAAAATGATAAAAAAAATTAATGCATAATTATAGTGAAATTATATATCAACAAATATCAGATATCTTAAAACTGAGCCAGAATCATTTCAAATGAAATAGAATTATTTCGAATGACAATGTTACAAATGCACTTTTTTTCCAAAAACTAACAGTGTATTGGCTAAAAAGTTAACAAATTGAGGGCTTAACGTTAGCGTTAACTAAGCTAATATGAATTTTTCAATAACTTGGCCTATACAATGATTTCAGGAGACACAACTAGTTATGTTGACTATATTATCATTACGAAAACTTGCCCATGCAATATACAGAGATTTTTTCACCTGTAAAAATTGAAAATTTCATCAGAAAAAAAAATGATATTTTTCTTATTTTTGCTCAAAACATAGATTGTGGGTACACGTTAGAACCACCTCGCCGAGGCGGTTCTAACGAGTACCCACAACCTATGTTTTGGAGCAAAAATAAGAAAAATAGGTATACCCCTGCATACCCCAGTTTTTCTATATAAAAGTGGGGTTTAAGGGGGTATTCAATACACGGACATGTTTTCCTGATGGATAAATGAATAGAAAACAAGATGAGCAGATAAACAAAAATGTGAAAATATGAATCAGTTTGAGCCACTGCATAAGAAAAACAACAATCTGCATAAGCGAAAACAAAGGCGCAGATCAGCTTCGCAGTAACTGCACGGCTGAACAGCGCCTTTACTTTCGCTACACAGAAAGTAGAATCCCTCTTCTATACTACTTAAATCTAAAATTTCAAGCTTCTAGCCTTTTTCTGTGACTGTACAGGCTGGTTTGTGCCGGACCCGGTCGGAAACCCAAATTGTTGGTATTGTCATGCAACGGCTCAAATAATGTGAAAATATGAATCAATTTGCTTTTTCTAGAAACCGCTGTGATAACATATGAGCCGCATCATGAGAAAATTGGCTTTTAAAGCAAAAACGCAAATCAGCTGTGCAGTAGCTGCCCTGCTTATCAGCACCTTTGTTATATCTGCACAGATTGTACAATACCTCTTCCTATAAATTCCGAATTTTCAAGCTTTTGGCCTTTATCTGAGACTGTACAGGCCGGTTCGTATCGGATCCGGTCCGAAACCCAAAAGGCCGGTTTTCTAGGAGACGCGGCTCATATATCATTACATTAACTCATTTAAGCCTGGCGTCCCTTTTGTGGGACATAGGCAAACAGCATAGCCCCAGATGTGACGCCGCAGAACGCGGCGTCCCATCTGGGGCTATTCTGTTTGCTTAGAGAAATTCCATCGAAGATTTGAATAAAATTTTAAAATCACACCGAGGCCTCTAAAAATGAAAGTGGACTCACCCAATCAATAATGATGGGAGAATCCATTCGTCAAATATGGATTAACTTCATAACGTCATGCTGTGATTTAGTATATTTCTGATGTAGTATTTTCTAAAAACGTATATTCTTCGACACGCTGGTTATCAAGAGACAATCAAATTTGAACGCGACCGAGAAACACGATTATCTCTGCTCTGTATAACAGGTGTGTTTGACTTTGTTTGTTTGTTTACGTATACACAGAAAAAAAGTTATAAGAGGCCGCCTTATATGTTTCCTTCTAGTTCAGAAAGTAAAATACGATCAATTACAATTCATGGTCATATGAATAAACCAATGTCTAACAGTGGCTCTGTGAGTTTCTGCATTCCAATCTGTGTGATACTTTTCACACAGACGAAGCATAAGAAAAGGTACCCTCAATTACCCTCAATTCAAAAAGTCACACTTTATTAACATCAAATTGAATGTCATATTACGACGTTTTTGTTTTATATTTTAATTTATTTGAAAGTGTTATTGACTGCTATGATGTATGATAAAATCATGTGTTGCTGCAATAAGAATTTTCGTTTCAGTTTTGTAAAATGCAAGAAGACAGCAACATGAATAACAGGAATTCAGCTTTTTGTATGCAATTTGCATACAAACTGGTTGCATTATTAGCAGTAGCACGGCATTGAAATTTTTAGCGATTATTTATGTTTAATACTTGACACTGACAGATTATAAAAATTTTAAAAATCGTCCACAGATTTTGTTATATTTGTCGTTAAAATTTGGAATTGAAACCGGAAGTATGCGGCAGTCGTGACCTATTTGTCCTCGAAAATCGTATAATACAGCTCTTTCGAGGTATATTTCTCATTTCCAGACCTCAAAAAGTGAATTTATAGGGATTAGGGATTAACATGTTTAAGAGGTACATTGTAGATTTTTCAAAAAAACCTCGAAAATAGCGATTTTTTAAAAATGCGTAAAAAATTTACAAGTTGAGAAAATTCGAATGTTTGATGTTTTTCCAACCTGGAATGGCCCCTTTGATGACACCCGTTCCTTATTTCAATAATTTTTGCGCTTTTACAATTTTTTATTCAAAACATTGATTTTGCACTTTTAAACGAAAAACGCGTTTAGTGAAAGAAAATTATTTCTGAACACTTTGTAACTTTACTTACTTGAAAGACACGTCTATAGGCAAAAAATCATTCAATTTTGCACATGGCTTATAAATTAAAAATGAGTTTGAAAAGTGGCCTCTTATAACTTTTTTTTCAGTGTACTGTCAACAGCTAAGATCATGTCGGGACAGACAATTATCCCTGAACACCAAAAGGCACACTAACAGTATCTAGTTCAAGATTCTTTCACCACTGACTGACAGATGATTCTGGACGTCTCGTGTTTTATAATACATACATGTCTCAGACCCAAACAAAAAATATAGAATTGCACTAAGCTGAGGTAGCGTTCCCCAGGAAAGCACACTCACACTGGACCATCGTACAGTCGATCAAATCGGAAACTTCACCCACTCGTTAGCTGCTGGTTACCAAGCCATATAAACATTCGTGTACAGTTTTCTATTCGTTTCGGCTAGATTACTAGAAATAACCGTGTATTTGAGATTAAAGAGACTTTCAACATTTACTTCCGTTTGTGGCAAACAAACAACTGTGTCTACACAAGAGTCTATTTTTCCTGTTGCATCTATGATTTCTTTTACTTTCGTCTGTCATGAACCACGAATTTTAGCTTCTTAGCTTTCTTCAAACCATAAACAAACGGGCCGATAAAGTGATTCTTATACATCAATCCCCAATGCCTACCCTAGAGCTCTGTCGCCATCAGGTCCAATTTATCCAGTTTTCTGGAGGTGTCGTCATGACTGTACGGTTACCTGCAAATTCATTTTTGTTTTTGAACGATAAGCTACGATTTTTGTTCTGCAAAATGTTTGTTAAAATCTGTGTAAATTTAGTTTCTATGTGTTTTTCTGTCTTTATAAATAATATGCATGAAAATCGTCATATTAGCGAAGGCAAGGAGCTGATACAATCCATTTTAAACAAAAAAGGATTGTATAGGGAGCGCGCTGTGCTACAATGTGCATATAAGTACGAGGGTGCTATGAAATGTAAAGGAGTTAAAGGTCTATAATTGAAGTCATTCAATTTGTTGCTAGTAAAAATCAAGTAAAAGTAACACTGTCCTGTATTTTGCTCTAATTTCAGCCAGGTAAATTGATCAAAGATGTTCAGCGCAAAAACGTGTACCTACATCGGTGGGATAACAACTGGGGGTCTGGAATTATAAAACGAACCATGCTTACGGTTTGCTACTCTATGCACAGACAAGGGTTTAAGCCGTGGTGAGAATCATAGACATCCGCTGGGGCTGGAGATCTCACTTGAAAATTCGCCTGTATGCAAAGACACGTTTATTTTTATTTATTTATACAATATTTTCAGAGGGTAGCACTTTTAGCTATACAGCCAGTCTACCAAGTGGCCCTCTATAACACAATAAAACACATGCATACAAATATTTACAAACATGTACAAAATATACAAGAAAACTATATCCTTTTGGATGCATTAAAACGTGAAATAAACGATAGATAAGATATTAAACTTGGACTATCGTTAAAATGTTAAAATAGAATAAATGCTGCTTACATGAATTAAAATACTATGAAATGTAGGGTTGGCACTTCAAGTTGAAACAACAATGTAAATAATTTCAAAGATTTCTCATTCATGTAATAATATGAGATATATAATCTCTTATTCCGGTTTTAAATGTAGAAAGGGAGCTAGTTGTTCTTATCGACTGCGGTAGACAATTCCACAATTTAGATGCTGAGTATGAAAAGGAGCGGTCATATAGCGCAGAACTTGATCTAGGCACTGACAAAAGTCCATTTTCAGATGATCTCAATGATCTCGGATGCGATTCTGACATTGGCTTCAACAAATTAGTGATATACGCAGGAGTCTGGTTATTTAATGCCTTAAAAGTTAAAATGGCTTTGTTGTACATCAGCCGTTTTGGTACAGACTGCCATCCCAATTCTTCGAACATAAGATCAGATGGTGTTAAATATTCAGCTCGCAAAATTATGCGTGCAGCTCGCTTTTGAAGTTTAGAAATACGTTCTATATTTGAAGTCAACGTAGAGCCCCATGTATTGCATCCATAGTCCATTAGAGGCAAGATATAGCTTTGGTAAAACAATTTTTGAATGTTTTGCGGTACATATGCCGAAAGTTGTTTAAGTAGTGATATTTTAGATGCGATAATAGAGCATAAGTAATGTATGTTGTGTTAACAGAGAGCCCGTTACATTATGTAGTTTAATTGAAACATAAGTCTAGCATTCACACATTTCACATCTGAATCTGAATCTGAATAGTTTACTGGTGACACGCCAAATGACATTATTTCACCAGGGGGTTCGGATGGGGGAGAAATTAGTCCCTTGAACGCACGAGTGAAGCAAACTTGGACACACAGTCATCAGACATTTCAGCAGAGGAGATAAGTGAATCAGAGAGGTCATTTCAGTCCCTGATAGTCTGTGGAAAGAAACTACTTTTGTACGCTTCTTTGCTAGCTGAAGGTATCTGAAAAGCCAAAGAGTGTTGATTTCTACAACGCCTATTCTTTGGGATAAGGTCATCTGTGGGTATTCTGGCTTTACCCTTTAGACCTTTGTATAGCAATATAAGTCTACTATCCTTCCTCCTTTTCTTAAGAGATTCCCATTTCAGTTGACCTAAAATGCCAGTCATGCTCCCAGTTTCGAAATCATAATTTCCCGTCACATACCATATAACATTCGTGCACGTCGAGAGAAAGAAAACCATTAGAAAAATAAAATGAAATAAAATAAAATGATACATCACAATGAGAGGCCCTCCCTTGTCTATCTTCATGGCACCACCCAAACGTCCAACCCATTACGACCCCATGCCCCCCCACACACACCTCTTATCCACCCCAATGATTCCTACCCATTAACCTCCCTAGTTCCCATCCCCAGCCCAATCCCAACCACTGATCGCATCCCATATGTGCGGAACCTCATCGAGGAAACCGCTTAATTGAAGCGAAGGTATAGTACCAACGCTCTTCGCTCAGACTAAGTCTAAGCGGATCATCGTTCGACATTGTGTTGAACTCGCACCTTCTCCGGCAATTTGCTGTAGTGCAATGCGATAACCAGGCCTCGGGTTTACCTCATAGGCTTGGAACCGCTGACAGCATTACGCCGGAGCAGGTTTATTAACTGGTGTTGAACCAGGCTAAACACTAAGCTTAAGAATAAATCAAATATTAATTGAACAAGGTGTATGTATAATGAGACAAGTTAATTGTGAGTTTTAAAGATGTGTATATGCTCTTTGCAAAATTTGAATTTATATTTATACGCTAAAATATATTTATTTTGAGACAACTATCATGAGTATCCCATTTTATATGGACATTCGAGAAGCTGATATATTGCGTAGTTTCCCTTGAATTTGAATGCAATATAAAAAGGATAATCTAGCTATTATAGAAACAGGCCCAGTAACATGGTAGAGTGGTTATAGGAGCAAAACACAACATTGCTCATCATTTCTCGTAATGGACAGTGCGTTCAAACCTCGTTAATGGAAAATGTATAAGATTTTTTAAATAATTTTGTTTGTAAACTTGGTGAGTTTTTTTTCCCTAATGTCCATTTGTTTTGTTTTCATAAAGTAGTTGTTTGAAGTTTTCGTTCTTTTATTTTCTTTCTTTCTCCTCTTAAAGTAACATATACTTATATGCAAAGAAAGAAAGAAAGAAAGAAAGAAAGAAAAAAAGTAACATATGCTTATACGCAAAGAAAGAAAGAAAGAAAGAAAGAAAGAAAGAAGGAAAGAAAGAAAACTTACCTAGGTTAGAAGTAAGTAGGCTGAATAAAAAGACCAGCGTACTATCCATACCAATTTTTAACGCACAATTTTATCACACTTGCTCGAGTTATGTCCCTTTTTCCAAGTAAATGTATGTTTATATTTCTCAGTATAAATATTCCAAGCAAATGTAATCAGAACACTAACTTGTATATGTCATTACGAAAACTTGCCCATGCAATAAACAGAGATTTTTTTCAGCTTTAAAAATTGAAAATTTTCAACTGAAAAATTTTGATATTTTTCTTATTTTTGCTAAAAACATAGACTGTGGGTACATGTTGGAACCACCTCGCCGAGGCGGTTCTAACGAGTACCCACAATCTATGTTTTGGAGCAAAAATAAGAAAAATAGGTATACCCCTGCACACCCCAGTTTTACTATATAAAAGTGGGGTTTAAGGGGGTATACATTACACGGACATGTTTTCCTGATGTGATACGAGAATATTTATAAAACTTGACTGGAAAATAAACTTTCATAATTATATACAGAACTTTCTTATAATCAATTAAGCCAATTAATAAAATAGGAAGCTATCAGAAAAACGTATCCATGCAATTAATACCCTCCTAAACTCCACTTTTTTTAGCAAAACTGGGGTATGCAAGGGTATACCTATTTTTATTATTTTTGCTCCAAAATATAGATTGCGGGTACTCGTTAGAACCGCCTCGGCGAGGCGGTTCTAACGTGTACCCACAATCTACGTTTTGAGCAAAGATATCAAAATTTTTCAAATGACATTTTCAATTTTTACAACTTTGAAAAAAACTGTATCATGATTACATGTGCAAGTTTTTGCATTGTCTATGATGCGTGATCTCTGTTCTAAGAATTTATACCCAAGTTATTTATACGGAATTATTAATGTTATGATATAATACGCAGTGTCACATGAAACCAAGTTAATGCTCGAATGTCTGTTAGAGCATAAAATTGAAACTGATAATAAAATATTGATAGCTCAAATCATTATGAGCCGCCGTACGAGAAAACCAACTATCTGCATATGCGAAAACTAAGACGCAGATCAGCTTCGTGGTTACCGCGAAGCTGATCAGTGCCTTTGTTTTCGCTACTTGGAAAGTACAATCCCTCCGAAATTTCAAGCTTCTATCTGTCTTCTGTGACTGCACAGACCGGTTTGTGTCGGACCTGTTCAAAAACCACATTGTTGGTTTTCTCATGAGGCGGCTCAAAATGTTTTAAATGCAGATGCTCCCAATTGCATGCAATTTAGCATAAATGTGCTTGATGCTGTGCTTACCAGACAGTGTGGGCGAGCAGTTTATAACCAGTTCATTTTTGTTTACGCATTTATACCTCCAAACAGAACATCTTATGATAGATAAAAACAAACGCTGAGCATAAAAAATGAGGAATAACTGGTGTAACGAATATTTCGAAATTCCGCCATGCACACGCTACTCGTGAACAGGTGCGATAACTTCTGATCTTATCAAAATCTTATCATGATGCATTCCAGGTACTTTAAATCAAAGTTTTTACAACACGTTTATTATACATACCGACTTCAAAAAGTATACCAGAAACCCAGGAAATAAATCGAAAGACCAGAACGTGCATGTTTAAATTTCTAAAGGGTCATGAATATCTTACCCAACATTTAAAGCCTGAATAATAATAATAATAATAATAATAATAATAATAATAATAATAATAATAATAATAATAACGATAATAATAATGACATATTTAGTACATAGGCTAATCTCGGACATGGTCCTCTTAAGAGTAAAAACATATATTTACTTAGTTATATACATATGTACAAAACAAGATGTCTGAGAGACCTATCAAACATAACCTTGTACATCTACAGTAGTGTTTTTCAATGAGACATAAAACTGAAATGAAAATGAAACTTAAAGACACTCGGAAATGATATCATTACAAATTTGAGGTAATAAATATACTTTGTTAATATGAAATATCTCATAAATTCAAAGTGGGGACAGCAATATATAATGTTGCCAGACGCAGTCAAATGTGGGAACATGAAGAGAACCAGGGTTTTATATATAGCTGCGAGTGTATGACAGTCGGAACAGTGGTAATGTGGCAGAAACCCGTGAATGTCCAGACAGCACACCACTGCCTTAACATTTATAAGTACGTGCTTTATGGCTGGCTATGCATGCAACATGTTATATGCCTCGTTAATTTGCTTACTTAATAGTAATTATTCATGTTTGTCATGTATAGCGAAAGAACGTGATCATGAAACCCCGGAAAAGTATGGTTCTAACGAAATAAAGAATTGATGATCAAAGTTCAACAAGCAATGTTCGACAGTCAGCTTGATGCTTACGAAAACTTACGACAATGTGATTTCACAGAATGGAGTTATCGCAACGAATATCAGCGCGTTCCTTAAATCTTGCAAAAGGTTTCTGAATCTAAGACGACCGCTGTCCGCCGCAGTTTATGTTGATGCTAACCATTTTCACAAAGCAGCAACTTTTGATACTGCAGATTTTGACTTTGACAATGTGTCAGAACATTCTTAATAATTTTTACACAAAGAAGAATATATACAGTCCAAAGTTGGAAGTCACATTATTACAGATGTTCCCCTAACTTATATCCATGAGTATATATTCTTCCTAGAACTGTTAAATTCAGCCAAATTTTCACCACACTAATCTGCATCTTAAGGACTTTTCATGCATTATCTGTACATCTTCTTCGACGCTAAACTTAAAGTCACAACCTCAGATTCGTTTCAAACCTTGAAGCTCACATTGTGAGCCTAATTCCCAGTTCAGCTAAAAATTCCATTTATAGGGGTATTGAAGCTGATACGGTGTCTGCATGTCTGTCTGTTGAATATTTTGGCAAAAATGGTGGTAGTTTCTTAAATCATTCAAAATGGAAGAACGCGTTGCTTCCAATATAGTCCGGAGACCTGCAAATATTATGAGAGGACAATCCTCATACTTTTAAGTCGTTGGAATACAGTTTTTCTGCTAAAATGTCCAACGGTTGGGTCCAAACTGTTCCAATAATGATCAGTTTGAACCCTACAATGTTTAGATAATTCATTTTTTGCAGGAATATTGTCTATATCGGATTACCCTGAATACCATTACGTTACTTTAAGAAAGAAAGAAAGAAAGAAAGAAAGAAAGAAAGAAAGAAAGAAAGAAAGAAAGATGGTGTTCAGACAGTAGGAAAAAAACTTATACCAAGATTATGAACAAAATTATTTTAAAAAGATCTTATACATTTTCCATTGGCGAGATTTGAACGCACTGTCCATATGTCAAACGTTAGCAATGATGAGCAATGGTGTGTTTGCTCCTATAACCACTCGGGCATGTTATTAGACCTGTTTCGTGTTTCTATACTCTGAGTTTCTATAATAGCCAGATTATCCTTTCTGTATTGCATTTTTTTCAAACCCAAGGGAAACTACTCAATATATCAGCTTCTCCAATGTCTATATGAAATGGGCTACACACGATAGTTGTCTCAAAATAATTATATTTTAGCGTATAAATATAAATTCAAATTTTGCAAATAACATATACGCATCTTTAAAACTCACAATTAACTTATTTCATTATATATAATGAAACTCTATTACACCTTGTTCAATTAATATTTGATTTACTGTTAAGCTTAGTTCTTACGCAAATACGTTTAGCCTGGTTCAACACCAGTTATTAAACTGCTCCGGCGTAATGCTGTCAGCGGTTCCAAGCCAATGAGGCAAATCCGAGGCCTGGTAATCGCATTGCACTACAGCAAAGTGTCGGAGAACGTGCGAGTTCAACACAATGTTGAACGATACTCCGCTTAGACTTAGTCCGAGCGAAGAGCGTTGGTACTGTACCTTCGCTTCAACTAAGCGGTATCCTCGGTGAGGTTCCGCACATCTGGGGATGGGATTGGGGTTAAGGGATTGGGATAGGCTAAGGGGTTGGGGTTAAGGGATTGGGATAGGCTAAGGGGTTAAGGGATTGGGATAGGCTAAGGGGTTGGGGTTATGACCTAGGGTAGGGTGAGGCTATGTGGTTAAGGGACTTGGGGTCGGTCATGGGGGTGGATAAGGGGTTGGGTGGACGGGTTGGGGGTCTAAGGGGTTGGGATAAATAAAGGCTGGGTGGATTGAATGTTGCCATGAAAATAGACATGAATATGAATTAGTAAAAATATTGTATTCTTTTATTTATTTACTGTTTTTTCCTTTTCTAATGATTTTCTTTCAGCTCTCGACGTGCACCACGTGCACGAATTGTACTAGCCGTGTAGCGAAAAGAAAGCGCTGAACAGCTTCGCAAAGCTGATCTGACTCTGAATCTGAATGGTTTACTGGTGATACGCCAGATTGACAATACTTCACAAGGGGGATGCGCCAGGAGGGAAATTAGTCCCTGGCTCTCGCAAGAGATGCGAACTTGGACACACAGTCATCAGACATTTCAGCAGAGGAGATCAGAGAATCAGCCTGGAGGTCATTCCAGTCCCTGCTTCTTTGATCTGCACTTTTGTTTTCGCATATGCAAAATGTTGGTTTTCTCATGACGCGGCTCATTTGGTAAAATCTTTAACATGTAAACTACTTTCTTATGTAATCGTCCAGTTTAATTATTAGAAGACCAAACAAATTTCCATAAAATCGTTGGATTTATTTGATTAATGACTTGAATTATACAACTTAATGTTTAAATGTTTGATGCTAAAAGTTCATTGCCGAATTAGACATTTCCTTGGAAAATATTCTTTCCGTAAGTCAACAGAAAGCTATGTTATACAACGTAAATTGTGTGCCTAACAAAATAATTTTCTAGTGCATCCATTAACAGTGGAGGAGAGATGCTCAATTGAGTATCACTGACCTAGATTGCTTTGACAGGTAAATGTTACTATTAATAGCAATTTGATACTCACTTGGGCATCTTTTTGTCATTTTTATAGTACCCTCAGAAAATCGAAAAAATGTATCACAGTTTTTAACCGATTTCCACCAATTTCGGAGAGCTTAAAGATGAATAAATTTCCAAACTTTTGACCGTTCAGATTTTTTTTAATTGTCTAGAAAAAAAGTTATTAAGGTTTAAAATCAGGATTTTTTTCTGATTTTCTGTGATTCCTATTTGGGAGCTAGAAAAAAAGGTGATGCCCATTTAGGAAACGGTGATTCCTATTTAGGAACATATAATAAGATCTATGATTCCTGAATGGGATACAAATAGTTTGTTATGCTTCCTGTTGAAGAACTTTGTTTACCAGAGCCTCACTGACTTAACTGTCATGTTATTTTCTGAATACCTTTCTGTATCTCATATCGATCATAGAGATGCTCCACATTCAACCTTTTTTCATTTTAATGGCCAGAGTGTATTTTAAGTTCAGTTTCACAATCATTTATACAAGTGCGTTCAGTTATTGATATGCCCCTGCCATATTCAGAAATAAATTGACAACTCTTCTTGCTTTTGAACAATCTTCACTGGCAAGAAATAGACATCTGGATGAATTTGTTTATATAGTGTGTCTATAAATATTTACTCTGTATATAAAACTTCTAGAGTTTGTGATGCTGTATGCCTTGTTTGATTACATACCATATGGAACCAAATTTTTAACAAAAATTTCGCTGATATTCAAGTTTCAAAGATACCACAAGGAACCATGGTTAATGGTTTGTAATTTTGTTTGTAAATTACGAAAAAAATAGCCATTTTTGTACTACGGCCGAAAATTTGGTGTCTTTATGAGCTCTATTTACAATGTAACACCGCTGATTTTCATTCATTGTACATTTTAGAATTTCATGGTAAAGCGGTTGTTACAATATAACTAAGCATGTCAGTGTTTTTTGCAAGAAAACTAATATTCTACTAGGACGGTTTTACGACCAAAGCTTGCTTATGGGTTCCTTCATGAGGTAAGCATGTCTTAAAGTACTCTGGAGTCACCCATGACTTTGTATTCTGTCAAAACGTGGGTTGGCATTTCATCATACAGTGTCATGATTGTTTCACCGAGGGGTTAAGTGGGCTAAATTTATTGTTAAGCAATGACACATATCTCCTCTTCGTGATATTCAAAACCTCTTCTATAGGGTTTAAGTCATGGAAATTAACATGCCAGTAAAGGATGTCAAAAACTAGTAGCATTAATACAGCTGTACAAGGCAATATTCTTTGTATTCATTCTTAATCCGCAAAATACATTATTGATATTAGAAGAATGTCTGTCTGTGAATGTCCTGGTGATTCCCTTGACTTAAAGCATATACAAGAGGATTTAAATATCATGAATATGAGCAGTGAGACATAGCCTAAGTATAAATGTTTCTCTGTGAGAGTCCCAGTCCCCTATGGTATTCTGTGCCAAACAAACAAACAAACCATGAATTTTATGATGAAATGCCAACCTACGTTTTGGCAGAATACAAAGACATAGATGACTCCATAGTACTTTAAGGACTTATGTGTGGTCACTGTATATATACTTATTCGCAAAAGAAACACGAAAATAACTAATACACTTGTTTTTCTTTCTGTATCGCCAAAAAATTTTTAAGTGATATATAAATATTGATAGTCCTGTTAATTCGCTTTCACAAAATTAGAAAATCATGACGTTAAGACTTACGCTTGTCGCGTTGCCGCGAAAAAAAAAGTTGTCAACCATTTCCATAGCTACAGGGTTAGGATACCTTTAATTACCTTGCAAAAGTTTACAAACCGACACCAATATTCGAAAGTCACATTTGAAACAAAATCAAATCAGAAAATTTTATGTCTTTTCCGACGCTTTTTTCTTGTACGTGACGTCGTTTTTACTTTTTGATGTAAATTGGTGTTTTCTAGCATGCAAATAGACGTACTCAAAATCTTTTAGTGCCATAAGATAGCTGTTGACACACTGAACAGACACCTACAGAATCACAATTTGAAAGCCCATAGTGTGTCTGTAGTAAACAATAATGACGATCTCAAAACAATAGGCTGACGTCAACAGAAAAACGGGACCCTTGGGAGCGTTGACAAGCAGTATTTTTCCAATCTTTTTGTACGATTTCTTTAGGTTAGACACCCGGCTACTACTTCAGCCATCTGTTTTCAAATCGCATTAATCGTGAATGTTTTAGATTCAAAATCGTAATACACGAGATCGTACACTAACGTCATTGTAACGTCTTAATGAAGAATGCTACAAACGTTTAATTTTGGTTGATTATTGCTCACTGAAAATACTCAAAAGTTATATCACTGAAAATTCTATCACAATGATTCTTTTCAAGAAAATGGTGTTTTAATATTTTCGCATTTCTTTTGTGGATAAGTATACATGTTTGAATATTTACTTGTATAAAAAAGCATTGTTTATTTTTGTCAACAATATTATATTCTTTAGCATGCTTTATCATGGGACTGATGAATATGTTGCAAATACATGGATTTGTGTATACATAATTGTGAAATGAGTGGTCAGCTCAGAGCAAGTGAGTCATTTTTCAGTTACTTCAAGGTTGAAATCGTCGGACCCATTTTTATTAGCTTTTTGAAAAAAAAAAAAAAAAGCTAGATTTTTCGATGTAGTCATTGACTTCAGTCACATAAGAACCTGAAACAAAAGGCAAGTCATCTTTCAGCAAACAATAAGTGCACACGAGCCGCCCAAAATACTCACTTCGAGAATTTTCCAGAAAAAAACATGTTTACACTAACTTTTTCCAGAGAAATGCATTTCCATGACCCCAAAATAATCTTTAATTTTTCAGATTATGTATCCTAGACATGTAGGCTTTGTGTAATTTTTATTCACATGCATTCCATTTTCCAGGAAATGGGTCCCACGAAAACCAGTTACATTTCCAATTCTAAATCAAGCTATTTAAAATTTTAAAAGAATAACTATATTTAGTCATTCCTTGTATCTGTGACATCTATAAGCAATAAATGCACATCATCATTTGATTGACAGATTAAAAAAACACAGTAGATGTCTGTTTAACATACCCCACTAACTCATGTCAATATTGATAAACTCTTAAGGCATGCTTACCTCATAAAGGAACCCACAAGCAAGCTTTGTTCGTAAAACCGCCCTGGTAGAATATTAGTTTTCTTGCAAAATAACACTGACATGCTTAGTTTTATATTGTAACAATTAACCGCTTTACCATGAAATTCTAAAATGTACAATAAATGAAAATCAGTGTAACTTTGTAAATAGTGCTGATAAAGACACCAAATTTTCAGCTGTAGTAGTGACAAACATGGTTATTCTTTTATAATTTACAAACAAAATTACAAACCATTTACCATGATTCCTTGTAGATTCTTTGAAACTCAAATATCAGCGTTTTTTTTTTTTTTTTTTTTTTTTTTTTGTTTTTTTTTTTTTTTTTTTTTTTTTTTTTTTTGTTAAAAAAATTTGCTCTGGAAGTTCTATATACAGAGATACAGAGTAAATATTTATAGACACACTTAACACATTATATAAACAAATTCATCCAGATGTCTATTTCTTGCCAGTGAAGATTGTTCAAAAGCAAGAAGAGTTGTCGATTTATTTCTGAATATGGCAGGGACATATCAATAACTGAACGCACTTGTATAAATGATTGTGAAACTGAACTTAAAATACACTCTGGCCATTAAAATGAAAAAAGGTTGAATGTGGAGCATCTCTATGATCGATATGAGATACAGCAAGGTATTCAGAAAATAACATGACAGTTAAGTCAGTGAGGCTCTGGTAAACAAAGTTCACGAGGAAGCATAACCGGCAAACTATTTGTATCCCATTCAGGAATCATAGATCTTATTATATGTTCCTGAATAGGAATCACCGTTTCCTAAATGGGCATCACTTTTTTTTCTAGCTCCCAAATAGGAAAAACAGAAAATCAGAAAAAAATCCTGATTTTAAACCTTAATAACTTTTTTTCTAGACAATTAAAAAAAATCTGAACGGTCAAAAGTTTGGAAATTTATTCATCTTTAAGCTCTCCGAAATTGGTGGAAATCGGTTAAAAACTGTGATACATTTTTTCGATTTTCTGAGGGTACTATAAAAATGACAAAAAGATGCCCAATTGAGTATCAAATTGCTATAATTAATAGTAACATTTACCTGTCAAAGCAATCTAGGTCAGTGATACTCAATTGGGCATCTCTCCTCCACTGATTAAGTTAATATTGAAATCCAATGCTATTTTCTTTCGAGCCCTTGATGATCTCATATCAAAATATTTGAGGATCAATTAAACAAGACACTGGGTGTTGGTAAATCGTTCTGAATAAGGGCAAAATTCTTTTCTGTCATTTCGGTACGGGGCAATTCCCTTGCGGTTACAGTAGTACCCAGGACACTGGTTTTGTAACGCCGACCTATTGCGTCGAGGCTAGACGCTCATCCTATCGCGCTCCGTCATGGGCGGATCCAGGGGGGGGGGGGGGGCGGCAGGGGGTCCGGACCCCCCCCCCCCACCGCTCCCCATGGAATTGCCAGATTATTAATTTTGCCATGTTGAAATTTTCAGTCAGACCCCTCCTGGGAATTTTGGAACAACCCCCCCCCCCCCCCCCCCCGAGAAAATTTTCTGGATCCGCGCATGTCCGTCATGTCGCGACATTGCTTCCATTTTGTGGCAAGGTGCCTTGGGCACAGCAACGGCGGTCAGCAAAGTTTACAGACTTGTCATTAGAAATTTGCCTGGCAAAATTGTCAGTACTGGAGTACACTGGATCGAAGATGTTTTTCAAACTTTTAGACCTGTGTTAATCACAGCTCTTGGGTCTGTCGCAACCATGCATTATTCTTTTATACATGCTAGTGCTACAACCTGCAGCTCTCAGTTGAGTTTTACACATCCATACATACGCGAAAGCTTTCGTTGTCAACTTGGTAGATTATATTTTAAAGCACATTTCGCATGTCATGACATCCCAGTGTTGGACTTTGGCAAATACCATCACGAAAACATGTCCGTGTAATGTTTACCCCCTTATACCCCACTTTTATACAGCAAAACTGGGGTATGCAGGGGTATACTTATTTTTCTTATTTTTGCTCCAAAACATAGATTGTGGGTACTCGTTAGAACCGCCTCGGCGAGGCGGTTCTAACGTGTACCCACAATCTATGTTTTGGAGCAAAAATAAGAAATATATCAAAAATTTTCTACGGAAACTTTTCAATTTTTACAACTTAAAAATCTCTGTATATTGCATGGGCGTGTTTTCGTAATGCGACGCCTTTTTTCGTTCAGTCAGGGAATGTGTGCACTTCTTTGGGTGACTTTGTGATCACGGGTGCACTTCTGTGTATGTTTTTGCGTGTAACGTATATCCGAATCAAGCCACAGCAAACCACACAGGTGGACGCCAAGGGTAGTTTGATATATATGCGACACTTACTAACTTCACCTCACCAACTACCGAGTTGGAAATTTACATATCTACGAGTTGGAAATTTACATATCTATTTATAGCACCGTACAAGTACGTACACAAAGACATAAAAAGCTGCCACAATCAATTAATATGCGAAACTAAAGCCGCACTTTCGCCTCTTATGTCAGACATGTACGAAAAGAGCGGGAAATACTAAGACAGACTCTTGTTAACAAACTCTTCGTATGGAGGCTAGATAACTTTCTGTGATCTGTTACACTATAGGCTTACACTTCGACTGAGAGTGCACATGCAGGCGCGGATCAAAGGATTCAAAGGTAGAAAAGAAGGGTTCATTTGCCTCCTTATTATGGAAAATTTCCTGAAATTCCCCATGAAAATGAAAATAATTTGGGTCCAGAGGGAGGGGGTGGCTTGAATCCCCTCTAAATCCGCCATCAGAATCAGAATCAGAATAGTTTACTGGTGAAACGTCAAACTGACAATACTACACCAGGGGGGACATGCTAGGCTGCATTTATCTTCTAAACTTATGTAACTAGTTCCTACTGAATGTAAATGTTTCACAATACTGTGATTTCAGTCATCTGAAAGTTGTTTGCGCTATCTGCTTGTCTGAATCCAAACTCTCCAACAGTGCCAACACCTCCATTGCTCTCCGATATTGTGTTTTCCGAGAGGACTTACGTTCGAAAGTGGAACACCGTGGCTTGGAGTTTGGTCTGAATCATGAACACCTGGGGGTAGGTACCTACATAACCACTGTATTTCGTTATTTCCTGATATTTCAAACCCCTTAGAATTTAATCAATATTGACGGGATTCACACCTTCATAGGTCAGTATCGACCGAAACGTCCCGACTTAGAGCACGGAAATTGGACCAATAGATAAATTTTTTACTTAACGATGTAAGCGACACAAGTTTCATTCGCGACCGAAATCGTGGTATTGAAGGCCAGAATGTGTTAAATAAAGTTTGTTAAAGTGAATGCCATCTCGTAAACGCATTTAGATAGTTTCTGCATTGATTTTACCAGGTGATGTTATTCTCTATTCCCATAAAAACGATCCAAATTACATGGAAAACCGTTTATTTTCGTTTCGACTTATGGTCGTTTCGCCACAATGACTTTCGACCCACATTTAAATCTGCACTGTATCTGCTAGACCCAGACTTCAGCTGTTGTTTACAATTTCCATGTTATAGTAGCATTTCTGACTGTGTCACAAAGCCTCAGTGCCATGCGTGTAGTTACTTTACACATCACACTTTCAAACACGAAACTCATTGTGAAAAATGGCTGAGGCTATCCGCATGACGGTCGTGCAGATAACGCTGCTTATCGACACGACTGTCGTGCAGATAAGCAGCCTTATCGGCACGACCATCGTGCGAATAGCCTGTGCTATTATAGGTATTGGCTATCGGCACGACGGGAATATTTGGTTTTCTAACAATCATTTTACCATGTGTACTGTTAACTTTCAATTTAACTTTGTATTTAATTATTGAATTATTAAAGCCCCTGTCAGACCAGAAGGCGTTCAGACCAGAGGACGTTCGCGTGGCATTTGCGTGGCGTTCTTAAATTTTCTTAACTTTTCCAGAACGCCACGAGAACTCCAGGCAAAAATGATTTTATTTGTGAAAAAAGCAAGCCATGGCGTCCTCACAGCATCCTTGTCGCGTGCAAGGCGTTCCTATGGAGTTCTCACTGCGTTCTGTGGAGTTCTATGTGGCATTCCATGGAGCTTGCACGATGTTTTCACTGCGTTTGCGCGGCGCTCTTGGTGTTCGCACCACACTTCCACGGCGTTCGCACGGCGCTTCCACGGCGTTCTAGCACTGCTCTGACAGCGTGTAGGCAAAACAGAAACAAAGTCTCACTCCTCCGCCTATGTCTTTGCAGAACTAGGCGAGCAGCATCAGCAGCAATTTGAAACTGCTGTCCCTGCATACACACAAGTAGTAAACCAGCTTGCTGCTCGACAGACATATTGAAAGAAATTTGTGGAAGAATTCATGTATGTGCATCCCATTTAAATAGTGGTTTGTTTGCTTTTGTCAGTACCTTAATTAATTTTTTAGCCTATAGGGTATTTACGCACCCCTTTTTCATTCATTTGCGTATCTGGAATTTTAATTGGGTAAGTTCAATTCTGTTACGCACTCTATTTTCAATCAATTGGGTAAAATGGAAAACAATTTGGTAAAAATGATGTTCTAGGTGTACTTTCCTTATTTTCTTCTACTTTCGCTTTTGCATAGCATAAAATAAAAGGGAAACATTGATTGGTTGAGAGAATTAACTAAAATCGCAGTCAACCAACGAAAAAGCAGAAAAGAAATGGCTTCCAATCGATCAATTTGCGCATGTCCAATGACATTTTTGTTTAATGTGGACGGCGTAAGCCGTTGAGCGGCGCACACCGATAAAAACCGGTACGCAATTGATTTTTCCGGTATTGCGTATCGGCGATTTCTTCTGCGTTTTCTTACGCTACCAGATCATTATTAATTGCGTTTTTTCATATTTTAATTGGGTAATTACACAAATACGCACCCTAGTTAAGGTACTGTTTTGTGATAAAATTTGCATATCTTTTTATTCATCTTTTTCAGTGCTTTTATCATAAGAACGCCATAGGGCCTGGTAGAAGCGCCATGCGAGCGCCATTACGCCATGACAACGCCACAGGAGCGCTGTAAGATAAACAACACGCAGTGAAAACGCCATATACGTGCCGTATAAGCACAGTGGAAATGCCGTGAGAACTCATGGACGCCGTAGGAACTCCGTGGAAACGCCATGGGCTACCACGGCGTTTGCACTACGATCTCACGGCGCACCCGCGGAGTTCTCGCCGCATTGATGAAGTTCTCACTGCGTTGCCACAGGGTCCTCACGGCATCCCCACGGCGCTCTTATTAGAACGCAGAGTAATGGCGTTTGTTTTGAGCATGTTCAAAAGAAGCGCCGACCCTTGGCATACTAGGATTTCCCACGGCGTTCGATGGAGTTCCCACTGCGTTGCAACGGCGTCCATGGAGTTCTCACGGCATTCACCTTGGCGTTCTGCATTTTTGTAGAACGCCGAGTTTGAGGTTGTTAATTTCTTTGATAACCACATTCTTTTATAATTTAAGTTACGATATTCTTTTTTAATTTAAGTTACGATAATTGCTTTCCCATTTAACATCTACTGCATGACTGATTTTAACCTGAGATAAAGATGTACAATACACATGTATCTGTATATGTCTCTGTTTTAACAGGTAAGCCAATTTCAACATAATAATTATCAAAAAGTAAAATTTCTTGCATGAATATCACGTGTTTGTGAGTTAAGTACATAATTGAGTTTAATGCATAATATGCATCAGCTCAAACGAAATCAATTGAGAAATAAAGATTTCCTGTCATGGGGATAGCCAGTGTCTTGAAAAATAGGCTCAGACCTTCAGCTGTAGTTTATTTTTCACAGTGAGTTTCGTGTTTGAAAGTGTGAAATAAAAAGTGGGGGTCACGGGATTGTGCTGGAAGATATAGAGAAAAACCGTTCAATATTTCCGCCAAACATTGCACTGACGTCATATATATTTATGCAACATCATCAAGAGGGAAATAACCGTTTTTACATATATTTATTATTTGAGCCACCGCATGGGAAAACCTACAATCTGCAAATGCTAAAACAAAGGCGCAGATCTGCTTCGCGGGAACGGCGAAGCTGATCAGCGCCTTTGTTTTCGCTACCTGGATAGTTCAATTCCAACCGCGAAGCTGATCAGCGCCTTTGTTTTCGCTACATGGATAGTACAATTCCTCTACTTTCTAAATCCAAAGTTTCCAGCCTCTAACCATCTGTGAATGTACAGGATTCCCTTGTAAATGTAAATAGTACTAAATACTTATGGTTTAGATAAAACACGGTTTATGTTTTGATGAAACATGAAATACTACATGTATAAAGTTTATTTTAAAAAAAATTGGTACCGGAAACCACAACCAGTTTTGTATAGAGGAAAAGCCATGGCATATACATGTATTTAAACAATTTGAATTATGTCCCACATTTTGTTGTTTTGTGTCAACAAGGTGACAGCTTTAAACATTATTTCATCAAAAGCAGATATTCTGAAAGTGGAAATGGGTTTCTCTCCGGTAGATGCAATATTTACAAGTGCCAGGAACTACACTTCATACGGGAGAGAAACCATTACCCATAACAATTTTCCTTTTCAGCATTAATTTTATCATTAGCATCATTGGGGTGGGAGAAGGACAGCATTAGGCTTTTTGTGATACAACAGGTTTCCATGGCAACAGATAGTTCCCATACATTGTGTTATATAGTCAGGAAAATGTTTATGACACTCTATTGCAATTTTCATTTTTGATAGCTGCATGTAGCAATTAGGACAGACTCAACTAGAACTTGAAAAATGGCTGCAATGATGGCTAACATGGGTTTTGAAAGAGATGCAACTGCAAAGTGTAACTGCAAAGTTGCATCACAAAATGCACAATTTTATGGACTAATCTGCTGATTCTGCTCAGCTATATTTGACTTGGAAGTCACATTACCCGCCAAGACCGTAACAAACAGATTTCCTGCCTTCATGCCGGGGGAATAATAAAAGAGTGAACTCTTGAAAAATAATGATAGACTTACAATGTATACTGGAGAAAATTAAGTAATTACTATAGTGACTTTATAAATTATATACTGATCAAAATAAGTTTATTCCTACTATAATGTTTTGAAAATATTGTGAGGTATTAGGCACCTGGAGCAGATTCTCCCTCTCAGAAATTTAATTTCATCCCTCCAGATGATACTTACACAAATATAACTGCAGAAGATAGGCCGAGATAAGACATATCGACCCTGGTTCCAAGTATGGGTCACTATGAAAATTCACACACAAAGTTGCTGAAAAAGCAAGACTTTTCAGCAAGCATTAGATCGGCATTTACGTTGACAATATTTCATCTCTATATTATGCACACATGAGTACATGTCAGAGTTTTATTTCTGCTTGGAATTTAGTGCATATGAATGTGTTTGTGCGTTACAAGTGACGTCAAATGGTAGTAACAGAAAATGTCATCATTTCGCTTTAGAGCAGAGGCTGGAAATCATTTGGGTTTAGGTCACCGATAAAAACATTTTGTATTCCTGTTTGTCATTTGAATCATTAAAAACTGTCTAAATATTGGATTAAGCTAGCGGTCAAAGACTGATTTACGCATAACGTGACTGAAACGTCAAAGCTGATGCTAAAAGTAAAGTCTTCCATGTTCTTCACTGAGAACGTCATTTTGTGGTTTAAAGAAATCTTTAACAATTTCTATTGTGTCTCTTTTGAAAAGCAGTGACTGAGATTTAATTCATTTCAAAATAAACGAACGTTAATCACGCAAAATAATGCGTGATTTTCTTATTTAGTAGACTTTCCAGAAATGTAAAGACAAAATTTTTGTCATAATCAGAAGCTCTTGATACAGGGAACAGTCATTCAGAAAGAAATTTTCTAAATTGAGAAGTTTTGAATGTCTTGGGGCACATTGAAAAATATGGCGAAGTAACGTCAGAATAACGTAGTCTCTCATGAGTGTCAGAAGAAACAAATTGCAAAACTTTGAGTGGATTTCTGCTTCCTAGACATCAAACAGATGTTTTAAAGCAAGTTTGGTTGAATGTGACTGCACATAAAACTGTGGGCACTTGAATGGTATAAATATGGATAAAATGATGTTAAATGACGTCTTTTTTTTAAGTAAACTTTTGCCGTGAACCTTTTCTTGAATGTGTTTCTAAATTACTACATAACACAAATAAAGAACTACCACACACATACAAATATAACCGGCAATTATAAAGTAGGGCCAACCTTAGAAATATTTTTGTTTCACCTTACCCGACCCTGTTTCTCAGGTGTGGGTTGGTCGGTCAGAATATTATTTTATTTTTATTTTCTCAGGTTTTATATAGATTGAAAGGATCTCGGAAGAATTCTATTGTGAGGTTGCCAAAGAAATTTTCAAAATCTCAAGTTCCATGCACTGAAATGAAGTTAATTGCAGTCGAAAAATAAGTTTCTGTTGTATTTAGACATGTAATGTTGTGTGTGAGTCAAGCAGTGACTTCTATGAAAAATGGACAAAATCTTTGAATTTAACATAGATTTATATAGGAAATAGGAAACTTTTTATAAGACCATGTTCCCCCCCTTGCCCAATCAAAATATTTTGAACACAACTGTATTTTTGTAATTGACATATTATATCGAAATGCCATGTTTGGGCAAGGGGGGAAGGCTGTCAAAAAGCAACAAAACCGATAAATGGGCTCAGCGCAATTATTTTTAATGTACCAAGGCTATGGAAATATACTGTATATGCATGTTCTACCTGAATGAACAAACTACCTGTCCTATTTTAGCAGGTATACACAAAGTGTACACACTCTGATGCATATAAGTATACTGTGCAAAATATGTTTATCAATTTTGGATGCTTTATGTTTTATTTGAGATATATGCCTCCGTGGACTTAAAATCTAATGTCACTTCAGCACCATGCAACAAATGATTTTACCCTAATTTGATTCATGCAAGATATTGTCAGGAGAATTTCCCATATGCCTATAAACTTATAGAGTCAATGTTCAAAGTAAAAGTTGCTAAATATATTTTGCATAGTATATTAAAGGTACAGGTATTTGCATAAGTGATGGACAGTGTTATTTATAGTTTTCAATCTAATAAAGATGATGCACCTGTTATTCGTGCATTAATCGTTTCTACCCAAAACTTTAGGTTGCAATAAGCATATTGCTGTATTTTCTTGATAATCTATGGCAAAAAATATGTTTTCTGACAAAATAATTTTTTGAAAAAATCTGACCCCCTCCCCCTTTGACACAGATTTATGTTTCAGGTATGTAACATCAAGAGGTTTCCACCATGTTGTTGCATTTATCAAATGTTATATTTTACTGAGAATGCAACAGATATTCTATACAAATAACACAGAAGCGGCCAGAGACGCTCAAAATTTAGGCGGGAAACATAGACTTTCTTCCGAGATCCTTTGATTTTAGTTGTTCTAATATAGCTAAAACTTGATTGCAGAAATAATACTTACCTAGAAGGCTTTCATTGAAAGCATTATCAGACAATGTATCCTTCTAAAACATGAAATTTTTGCCTCTCTGTAATTAACAGTAATAAAAAAAAATCTTGTATGCAAAATTTCAATAAAATTTTTTGGGTAGGGGCAATTTTTTAGGGTCAGTCGGGTAAGGGGAAACAAAAATTATTTTAATTTTGGCCTAGGAATAAACTTATTTTGATCAGTATATATGATTAGAACCTTTGCTAGTGCATGTACATGTACATGTAATAAAGACAACCGCAAAATCTTTGTTCAGTTGAAAATTCAGTCAGATCACACAGCCAGTGCAGTGGGGGAATCTTCACAAATCCCAACTCATCTAAAGCTGTGTTCATGTGCAGTATTCGCACCCGGGTGCAAAAATACACCCAGGCTCAAATCTGCTCCCGGGTGCAAATTTGCAAACCCTTGTGTAGCGTTTATATGCAGCAAAATCATGTCCTTATCTACCTGGATATGACATTAAACTTTGATTAAAATGTTTCTAATTAGCAATTTAGCAGTGGTCATTTGCTGTAAATAATTTAAAAAGAATAAATGAAAATATTGAAAATATTAAAAATTAAACAAAATAGAAATGAAATTTAAAATAAACTCAGTGCAGTGTAATGTTTATAATAGAAGCACAAAGAATGGTAAAGAAGAGTATAGTGCTTGACACTTGCTCCAACATGGCGTGGTTAATATCAAAGCAGGTTAAAATTTGAGCCGCCTCATGGGAAAACCAACAATCTGCATAGGTGAAAACAAAGGCGCAGATCAGCTTCGCAGTAACTGAAAAGCTGATCAGCGCCTTCGTTTTCGCTTCTCGGATAGTACAGTTCCTCTTCTACTTAAATCTGAAATTTCAAGCTTCTAGCTCTTTTCTGTGACTGTACAGGTCGGTTTGTGTTGGACCTGGTCGGAAACCACATTGTTTGTTTTCCCACGAGGCGGCTCATTTGGTGTATCGGACAAGTGGTGGGGGATATATTTCTGGTCTTCAGTTCATTATGATGGAAGCGCCACAAAGGACTATAACACTAAATTTATTCACAGCTCTAAGTCCATTTATAGATCATTGAACATATCTGCATCTAAATATCCTCAACATTCCAACGTTAACATTGATTTGCTTAGGATTGGTTAATAGCTTAACATCCCAGTCAACATTTATTCAGGGTGTTAACCAGTATGATAGAGAGCTTAATAAACCCAGGACTAGTTGCTCCGGAGTCCCGTACACTATCCCTAGATCACCAGTACTCTACCTCTAGCTCTTCTAACAGTGGCCCTTGGGAATATGGGCCCCTGCCCTTTGGAGCCTAAAGAAATAGATGGGCAGCTTGTGCCTCCAGGCAAAGCTTCTTGGCTACTGACTCTCCATCTTATTACTGGTTAACCGCTCAGGTCTGAGCCTGCCCAGGAAAAATGATTCATGTCAAACCATCTATACATATAAGCCAGGTAGCTATATTTGAAGCACTTTTTGGATGTCATGATATCCTAATTTTGGATACAAGTCCCATAAAATGAAGGCAATGTCCCGACATGGCCATAGCTGTTCACTGGGATGCTAAACCTCAACTCAAATTCAAAAACGCTTTTAACATAAAAACTATAAGTTTTAGTTGAAAATTTTACCTCTGAAATACCGCGTTTAAAATGCTCAACTGGCTACGGGGTCTCATATTGCCTGGTGCTATGCGTTGACTAAACTTATCCCAGCCGTCTGACTGGGAGTAGCCATTTGTGTCTTGGTTGCTCGGTAACTTTAAAACATATTTGTCAGATTGGGCGTGCTGTGAGGTGGGTGAAATAAGGCCGATGTGGAATTCAATTTCATAGACATCTCTATCCTGATGTGTACCAGACTTTTAGTATCGTTGATTTGTAAATCTGGGGTTGGTAACTCAATTTCAGCCATCTTAAGCTTAAGATCAACTTATGACCAACTTAAATATCTCTTAGGCCAACCTTAGAAATATTTTTGTTTCCCCTTACCTGACCCTTTATCTCAGGTATGGGTCGGTTGGTCAGAATTTTTTTTTTTTAATTTCTCAGGTTTGATACAGATTGAACTTTGTTTTTAGCTAATACTTGATTGCAGAAATAATACTAACCTAGAAGGCTATCGCTGAAAGCATTATCAGACAATTTATCCTTCAAAACACGAAAATTTTGCCTTTGCCTCTCTGTATTAACAAAAAAAAAAAAAAAAAAAAAAAAAATCTTTTCTGAAAAATTGCAATAAAATTTTGGGGGTAGGGGCAATTTTTTAGGGTCGGTCGGGTAAGGGGAAACAAATATACTTTTAATTTTGGCCTTAGGGATTATGGTGAATAACTGAAAATGACCTTAAATTATAGTGAAAACTTAACAGCATCGTAACTTTACGATCAACTCATGCCCACCTTAGGATCGTCTTATCTTAAGAAGTAGCACATTTCGTTTCAAAAAGTTATGATGGATTAGAGTGACTGGACTAGCTATGGCGTAAATTTTACGGAGGTCATCTTAAGACCATCGTACGTAATTCGTAAGTAGGGGAACTTACGATGCCTTTGAGTTACTAGCCCCTGATTTTATTGATCTTTACTATAATATAGACATTAAACACTTTCTTTATTATACCCCCGGCATTTATGCTGATGGGTATATAGTTTTCGCTTTTCTGTTTGTCCGTTCGTCCATTCGTATGTTCATTAGTTCGTTTGTTCGTTCGTTCGTTCAAAGAATTTATGTCAAAGTTTTGGTTGAAGTTTCTCTAGTGGTGTATATCACATGAACTAACCATCAGAAATCATTCATATTTGGACCATAGGTACACTATAGAGTTTGAGAGAGCTAGAGGTCAAAATCTAGGTCACCTTTAAATTGCACTGTTTACAATGTTAATGTTTCTTATCAGATCTAAGTCCATATCTTAACAAACAATCATAAAAAATGTATTTATATTTAGATCATAGATACCTTGTAGGGATTGCTTTTATTCCATGGCACCGAATCCTGGGTATCGTCCCCAGGGGTGGGGCTAGAGTTCAAAATCCAGGACACCTTAATGATATGATAGATACCATATAAATTTTCTGTAAGTCTAGCTCAGTGTATCTTGACACCCACAAAGTCTTGTCAGAAATAAAATATAATTGTTAGATCCTTTGAAATCAGTAAAAGCATTAAAAGTGAAAAGGTGGGCCATATTGTACAATTTCGGGTAATGAACCTTCATCAGTGACCCTTTACAAAATCGGCAGTGAAAGCCAGACATTAATTCTGCAATTTCAAGAATTTACACCAGTGTAGGCTAAATCAAAGACTCTTATTCCCAAAGGGGCCAAATAATCAAAATACTAAGCATTCATACTTAGGCCATAGGCTAAGGCACCTTGTTAGCTTCAGACTCTAGGGTCCATGTGTTGGGGGGGGGGAGGGGGGCTAGAGGTCAAAATCTAGAACTTCTTTAAAAATAATATATTCTGTACTTTTCTTCACAATCATATTAAGAAATCATTTATACTTGGATCATATGCACTCTATAAAGTTTGCTTTGTTCCTACGACATCCACTGTGTATAACCGTACAGTGAGCCAAAACGGAAGTGACACCAACTGTACGCAAATAATCACTAGTTCCTAGCGATAAACAAAGACGCTCACGTTTTTCATATCGAGGTAAGTTCACTTTCACGCGACACTTTTAAAAGCGGTTTTCGGTTTTGAATAGCGAACTAAGCATAGTTTTCATACATGATTTTTAAAACACCCGAACACGATGTGTCTGTCTGCAAATCAACATATAATGCACGAAATCACTAAGATTTATTATTTTTCGCCCGTAAGCACGACAGATTTTCCTCTAGAAAGGTATGTTCTGATATACAATTTGGAAAGTTTTGTTGCTAGAACAGACATATAATCTATTATCACAAAAACCCTTTACTCGATTTGGGCACAGAAACTCTAACGTGTAAATAACTGGCTTTTGAAAACAGCCGCCCTGTTGCCAACAACTGTACGAGTAGTTACTTTAACACATTTCGTGTCTGTACGAATAGTTCTGAAAAAATATACATGTTTAAACATCTCCTACACTGATTCTAAGATGCTGACTGACACCCTATCTTTTGCTGCACTTGTGTTGAAGGGCAATCTCTCACCTGCTGAATGTGTTGGGGTCCACTATGAGCTGTGAAGCATATGAATGAGTCTTGTTTGGGCGCAATTACAATGGGACTCTATGGGAACTATAATTATAGGTCTCTGTCCATGTAAGAAATTAAAGTTGGTGACCTCAAATGCATATAAAATAAATATTTTCCAGAATATATTGCCATGGCAACTTGGTATCTTCAATGTAGTTATAGTCCAACCGTTCGTTTTGCATTCTAGCAAGCATCGGTCAAATGCCGCAATATATTTAATGGGGATGTGTGCAGTAGTGATTTTATTAATTAAAAATTATAAACATACAGTTGAGAGCCTGGCTTAACATTGGAGCAAGCTTCCATCCACAATCTTCACAACATCGTTTTGACGTCATGGTAACCCAATTAAGAAGTTCAACTGTGTAGAAAATTGAGGCCACGTCCCGACATGACCATAGCTGTTCACTGGGACGCAAGCCATCAATTCAAACACAAATAAAGTTAACATTGTCACCGCCAAGTAGCGCCCTAGGTCTTCAGTCTACTGACAAGCATGACGTCAAAACGATGTTGTGAAGATTGTGGATGGAAGCTTGCTCCAATGTTAAGCCGGGCTCTCAACTGTATGTTTATAATTTTTAATTAATAAAATAAAATGTTTCAAATGAACAGTGCTTTTAACGACAGACTCTCTCTCTCTCTCTCTCTCTCTCTCTCTCTCTCTTTTGGTGATAATACCTTGCCATTGCTATCGATTAAGTTGAAGTGATGGTAGCACTAGCATTATAGCTCTCTCTCTCTCTCTCTCTCTCTCTCTCTCTCTCTCTCTCTCTCTCTCTCTCTCTCTCTCTCTCGTGTGACGTTCCTGCTAGGTTCCCGTGGCGTATCAGTGACGTATAGATCTGTATTCATATGGAATTTCACTTTCGTATGTACGGCGTACCAAGGCGTATGTGCTACGTACGTGTGACGTATGTAAGGCGTATGAAGTGTACGCGTGATGTTTCTACGGCGTATGTACTACGTTCCATTCTTATCTGTGGTGTATCTGTTCTGTACCATGCTTTTTAATACATATGAGAACAAATGGCTATGTTCACTTAGCTCATGCAATTTGCACATTACATGAACAGTTATAAATTATCAGAGGTCGAAGATACCACCAGAGAAATCTAAATAATCTATATTAACACCGAAGAAAAAACCCGAGGTGTGTGTGTGGGGGGGGAATCTCCAAGCTCCCCATCCTGGTCGTAAGACGACTTGAACAAAGGCAAAGGCTACACCAAGCGTAGCCCTGAAAGTACCCTGCACGGCACCCCGAACCGTGAGAAACATCTGATTCATGACTTCGGAAAAACGAAAACATTTATAGGGCTGTCACACATTCGCGTATCGACTCACGTATCTACGGCGTATCGAGATACGAAAGGTACGTCACGCGTACGTCGTAGATACGTGGGCATACGTAGCTCATACTCTTCGATACGTAGCTCATACTCCTCATACGCCGAGGTGCTACGTTTTTTTATGTGTGCACTTAAAAATTCGTAGCACGTACGTAGCAGGTCTTATACGCCGTACATACGTCACACATACGTGGTACATACGAAAGCAACGTGGCAGGTACGTCGTAGATACGTAGCTCATACTCCTGATACGCCACACGTACGTAGCGGTTAAAATGCCACGTAACCGTCAACGTATGTACAGCGTACCTTTCGTATCTGCTACGTATGTGTGTCGTATGTGTGGCGTATCCTCGAATGTCTTTTCGTATCTACGGCGTATCAGCGACGTACGTGTGGCGTATCTCGCGTATCAATGGCGTATGTGCTACGTATGTGCTACATTCGTTTCGCTACTGTTGAGTATGTGTGACGTATTAGGAGTATTAGGAATATTTTGTGGCGTTCCAAGACAATCTTAATGCTTCTATATGTATGTTTTCGTTTTTCCGAAGTCATGGATCAAATGTTTCTCACGGCTCGTGGTGTCGTGCACGGTTCTTTCATGGCTACGCTTGGTATAGCCTCCGTCTTTGTTCATGTGGTCTTACGACCAGGATGGAGAGCTTGAAGATGTTCCCTCACCACCACCACCACCCCCTCGGTTTTTTTTTTCGGTGTTGATCTAGATTATCTAGATTTCTCCGGTGAGATCTTCGACCTCTTTTATGAGCCTGTGCGTGAGAAAACCAACAATTTGGGTTCCGACCAGGTCTGACACAAACCGGCCTGTACAGTCTCAGAAGATGGTAAGAGGCTGGAAATTTTGGATTTAGAAAGTAGAGGAATTGTACTATCCATGTAGAAAAATCAGAGGCACTGATCAGCTCCGCAGTTAATGCGAAGCTGATCGGCGCCTTTGTTTTTGCCTATGCAGATTGTTGGTTTTTTCCATGCGGCGGCTCATATTTGATAACTATAATGTGCGAATTGCATGAGCAAAGTGAACACAACCGTTTGTTCTCATGGGTATTAAAAAGCAATTGGTACAGAACAGATACGCCGCAGATAAGAATGGAACGCAGTACATACGCCGTAGATAGGTCACGCGTACACTTCATACGCCATACATACGTCACACGTACGTAGCACATACGCATTGATACGCCATACATACGAAAGTGAAATTCCATGCGAATACAGATACGTCACGGATACGCCACGGGAACGTAGCAGGAACGTCACACGTACGTGGTACATACGTCTCTCGAGCAAAATACGGCTCAGACCTCGGCGTATCGACATTTTCATAGATACGTGAGCGATACGCCGCTGATACGTGAATGTGTGACAGAGCTATTAAATAGAGGCATTAAGAGTCTCTTGGAACGCCACAAAATATTCCTTATACTCCTAATACGTCACACATACTCCACAGTAGCGAAACATACGTAGCACATACGCTATTGATACGTGAAATACACGTACGTCGCTGATACGCCATAGATACGAAACGAGAGTCGAGGATGCGCCACACATGCGTCACACATACGTAACAGATACGAAAGGTACGCTGTACATACGTCACGGTTACATGGCATGTTAACTGCGACGTGCGTGTGGCGTATCAAGAGTATGCGCTACGTATCTACGGCGTACCTGCCATGTTGCTTTCGTATGTACCACGTATGTGTGACTTATGTACGGCGTATCGGACCTGCCACAGTGCACACATAAAAAAAACGTAGCACCTCGGCGTATGAGGAGTATGAGCTACGTATCGAGGAGTATGAGCTACGTATGCTTACGTATGTACGACGTACGCGTGACGTACCTTTCGTATCTTGATACGCCGTAGATACGTGAGTCGATACACAATAGTGTGACAGTGGTTTAAAATCGCTCTCTTGGGGATAATACCTCGTCATTGCTATTGATTAAGTTGAAGCGATGGTTTTGGATATATACAAGCATATACAAGCATAAAATAGTCAACTATTTCACTACTGAGAATCACGTGGTATTGTCTACATACAAACCGATAAATCGTCGGTGACAACCATTGTAATTGAGGCCGATGTTGAGTTTAGATTTTCGAGTTTTCTACTATAGCGTTTACTCTATTGACTGATAGATACATGTAGGTGCAGGCAAAGCAGAAATTGAACATTTATGCTGCCACACTGTGACGTTTGGTATGTGGCTATATACGATCCATGTGGGCCCAAAAAGTATATCTATGTAATCTGCATATGAGATAACGGAATATTCAAAACATATTATATATAAATACGCACAAAAATGGGCGAAATCCGCTAAAAATAAAATTCAATGATGACACAAGTCGTACAGTTTTTTCTTGATACGTTTTAACTAGTGATACTGTACGCTTGTCACTAGTCGTACAGGCGATCGGAAGGGAGGCGTACAATTCCTCGGTGAATACCCGGGTGAGTTTAATGACTTGGGGAATACCATGGTGTAGGGCTTCAACACAAATGATTTTCTTATCGTCCATCACTGGTTTGATCAAAATATGTGAACTCAGTTACTCATAATGGACTTCAAAACACAGATTTGACGGGTCATAAAAATGAAAAGTCAGTGATTTGCCACTTAATTTACAAGATACTCTGGAAAGCGTAAACAAAATCACAATAAGCAACATATACGCTTATTAAGTTTTAAATTCTCTTTCCAACACCGAAAACCGCGTTTAGATTTGTTTCCTGAATTTTAATTTACATCGATATAAATGATCACTTACCTAAAGAAATCCTATGGGCACTAATGATGTATTTGCGTACAGTATGTGTCACTTCCGTTTTGGCTCACTGTACGGTTATACACAGTGCATCAGACTCTAGGGTCCATGCCTAGGGTGAGGCTAGAGGTCAAAGTCTATTTTTATAATTGAAGAATGACATTCTGTTTTTCATCTAAGACCGAGGACCTGACCCTCAATGTCCGCGATTAAGTCCTAGATTGAGTATACAAGTCAGCTCTGTATACTGCTATAAAATAGATTGTCATTCTGCAACCTTGGGTTGTAGGCAAAGTGCTTTTTGCAAATGCATTATCTAAGATATACATGTACTTGTTGAGGATGCTTTCTTTGATTTGGGAATTGAGGTTCAATGTGTCAGGAGAGAGCATGTCCAGGGGGAGATCAGGGGGTGATGGAGGGCTGGGGCTACCAGCCGGGGGTATAAGTGCCTCATAAGGCACTTTTTCTAGTTTATTTTTGTATTAGTTTCTTAACAAGGTCAAAGACATGTTGGCCAGTTATAAAACTCCCATACAAAATGCATAGTGATGAGCCTTTTGTGGTCATATGCACAAAATGCACCAAGGTGCAATTTCAATTTACTCCACATCGAAAGTAGGGGCAAATTTGCCAGTGTGTTTTTGCGCCAGGGTGTATTTTCTTAAAACACTGTTCGCATGGCATAAAATACACCAGGGGTGCAAATTTGCATCCCGGGGGCAAAATATGCCCGGGTGCAAATGTTGCACATGAACACGGCTTTAGATAAAATTTGATGACAATACTGGCCGTCGGTCTCAGAGAAAATGATGTTTGAATTTGTGGTAGCATATATTGACAGATTGATGCACATATGCAATAATATCATTGATGTACAATGTAAGGTACATACACTGGAATTATCATTGATGGAATTATCATTGATGTACAATTTAAGGTACAGTATATTACGAAAACATGCCCATGTGATATACAGATTTTTTAAGTTTAAAAATTGAAAATTTCAGTAGAAAAAATTTGATACTTTTCTTATTTTTGCTCAAAACATAGATTGTGGGTACATGTTAGAACCGCCTCGCCGAGGCGGTTCTAACGAGTACTCACAATCTATGATTTGGAGCAAAAATAAGAAAAATAGGTATACCCCTGCATACCCCAGTTTTGCTATATAAAATTGGGGTTCAATGGGATATACTTTTCATGGACATGTTTTCCTGATGCATACAGTGGAGAAAGCAATTATGAGTGGACAACTGCTAAAATCTACTTAGCTTGTTACAAAAATGAGTTAGTGAAATTGATCATCATAGAACATGTATGGCCATAGCTGTTAACTTCTATGGGTAATGACCTCAGAAATGAAATAACCTCCGAATATACAAGATGGTGTGTACATGTACATCTGAGGTAGAAGGCAATGTCCTCTGTGGATATATGAAGCTTTGAAACTATGAAGCAATGGCCTAACCAAATTGACATGACCTAAATATCAGTAACAGGTTTCAATCAATGAAAAAGCCACTGACTTAGAAGTCAGCTTCATAATGGAGGTCATTGAACTTTGGATTCTGGGTAACAGTTCAAAGTGAGGCAATGTGACCCTTGACCTTATTGTACCATGTGACCTGAGTTTCTGACCTCCTAAAAGAGAGCAACTTGTCTGATGATGGAGTAACTCAGGTCACATGACTCTGAGGTCATTTAGGGTAGTTTTAGGTCAGTGTTTTGAGTGGAAATGGGAGGGAAAGGTGGGAATGCATGATACTTGTTTGTAATACTTGTTGTCTTTGAATATTGGTACATACATGCACTTTAATATCATATATTTAAAAATGTAGAAGTTAGGAACTTTAATTTCTGGGTTTTAAATTAGGGAAATTTCTCATTTTATTCATGCAAGCAAATTTAAATTTTGTTTAATATGCATCATCAAAAATTTACTCTTTCCATAAGCAACTACATGTATGTAAAAACAGAGACAAAGTTGATGTGCGCACAGCAAATGTTGTGCAAAATAAATGTTGCGCAAAGTAAATGTTGTGCAAAGTAAAGGTTGTGCACAGAAAATGTTGCGTACAGTAAATGATGTGCAAAGTAAATGTTGTGCACAGTAAATGTTGTGCAAAGTAATGTTGTACACAGTAAATGGTGTGCACAGTAAATTTTGTGCATAGTAAAGTAAAGTTTGTGCATAGTAAATGTTGTGCACAGTTTTTGTTGTGCTAAGTAAATGTTGTGCAAAAGTAAATGTTGCGCACAGTAAATGTTGTGCACAGTAAATGTTGTGCACAGTAAAGTAAAGATTGTGCATAGTAAATGTTGTGCACAGTAAATGTTGTGCTAAGTAAATGTTGTGCAAAAGTAAATGTTGCGCACAGTAAATGTTGTGCACAGTAAATGTTTTACAAAGTAAATGTTGTGCACAGTAAATGTTGTTCAAAGTAAATGTTGTGCACACGCAGTATAGATGAAGCTGATAAGCCCCATCATTTTCTAAACTTTGAAAATTTCAAATATCTCTCTACAACTTGACTGTAACAATATTTTGTTTTGTTTGTTCATTTGAATTGATGCTTTACATCACAGTCAACAGCAGTGGTCATGTTGGGACGCTGTCTCCATTTTATGGGATCACACAACCCAGTTCAAATGCTTAATGCACAAATTCTCAAGATGTTAATTTTTCTTGTTTTCAGATTTTTGCTGTTAAAAGCTTCTCCAACTTGATGCAAGTTAATTTGAAGGTAAGATTTTTTTAAAACAAAAAAAAGAGTAAAAATATCAATTATACACGTTACAATTAAATGAGAAAATTTCAGCCTAGACACCAGGTGGAAAGAAAGAGCTTGACAACACAAAAACAACTTTATACATGTCACTGAAGATCTGGGCCCTGAATTACAATGCTTCCTTAAAGTTAAGGCCCACCTTAGTTAAGGTGACAAATTTTGACAAGATATTGTACCGTTAAAATCAGTACCTGTATTTACGAAAGTATAAACGTGTGTAGAATAAAATGTCATTTAGATAATAAAACTGATAAGTTTGATTTCAATATGTTTTAAATGCACCTCTTTGGATGCTGAAATTCGCCGCCTTAACTAAGGTCTTCCTTAACGTTAAGAGAGCATTGTAATTCTGGGCCCTGATGAACAACTCTTTTCCCAGGCAATAATCATAACTAAATAAGGAACATAAAATCTTGTATTTTTTATTGTTATATTTCTGTTAAAATAAATTTGTAACTGAATTTTACGCCTTGTCAACATATTTTCAGCAATAATGGTGGTCAGTCAACCTTGCATACCAGGCTGTTTGCTCAGCTTATGCTTGAATGCCTTTATTTGAGCCGCATCGTCAGAAAACCGGTCTTTGGGGTTTCCGACCAGGTCTGACACAAACCGACCTGTACAGTCACAGAAGAAAGCTAGACTCTTGAAGTTTCGGATTTAAGAAGAAGAGGGATTGTACTATCCGTGTAGCGAAAACAAAGGCGCTGATCAGCTTCGCAGTTACTGCGAAGCTGATCTGCGCCTTTGTTTTCGCATAGGCAAAAATCCGATTTTCTCACGATGCGGCTCATTTAAGTGCTTTATTATACAAAACTATGCTTATTTGCAGTTCATTGACCATTTAAGCTGCTCCATAAAGAAATATACTTATGGCATTATAAGAATAAAGAATACAAATACACAACATAAACGCAGTTCTGGACTCATGCATAGACTGGTTATTATCTTGAATTCTGTGTAGGAAAGTTCAAGCCTGTGATCTTTATAAATTGCTGTACAGTCTTTTAATATTTATTCTGCCCAGAAACCTTTGAAAGAAGCCTCCAATTTTGGTCTAGCTAGAAGTTTAGCCACTCGCCTTGTAAACCAGGGGCCACAAGTTCTATCCTTGTCTTGACCAATCCTTAGATAGGATGGCTAAGGTTCCATCTCCACTTGACCTTAGCTGTTGAGTGGGTCATACAACACCAACACAACCAACCAGTTGAGCCGCATCATAAGAAAACCAGATTTTTGCCTCTGCAAAAAACAAAGCCGCAGATCAGCTGTGCAGTTACTGCACAGCTGATCAGCGCCTTTGTTTTCGCTATGCGCATAGTACAATCCTTTTCTTGTCAAATCCGAAATTTCAAGGTTCTAACCATCTGCTGTGAAGGTACAGTCTGGTTTGTGTCAGAGCTGATCGGAAATCCTAACGGGAACTGTTTTTTTTCACAATGCAGCTCATTGGATTAATGTAATGCAATCCAAAAAGGTGAAGAACCCCATTTTCTATCAAGGCCATTACCTACATGGCCTATCAATTAAAACAACAGCTTTTACACTGATGATAAAAGTACATTTTTAATATAAAAAAAAAAACAAAAACAAAAAATATCTCTAATGTACATTTTAAGCTGTTCGTCATGGTTTTTTGTCTACAAGATCTTGAATTCTTAGTGACAATGTCACTGTGTTGTTATATGACCTATGCTTGCGGGTACTTAACAATGCCTGGAACCTTACAACAAATGAGACTCAGACCAGAGCGGTTAACCAGTAATCAGATGGCCAGTCCATAGTGATAAGCTTTGCCTGGAGGCCATAGCAGCCCATTTACAAGGGGCGGAAGCCCATATTCCAACCCGACCACCCTTACAAAAGTACTATGTAGGTCATTCAAAAAGTAATGCAATATATAGCATATTTTTGTGTATTTTATCTGACAGAGGTAATGCTTTTAATTTCTTAATCTGCATTCAGGAAAATAAACATCAACTAAATCGGTATTCTCATGAATGTGGCTTATCGAAAGTTGACATTGCCTGGAAAATTATTATTGTCATTCATTCTAAATGTCACAGTGTTTTGACTGGCAGGAGTTTATCAAAATAGATTCAGCAGTTTATTCAACCCAACCTTTGTTCATGTCAGTTCCAGTGAGAGAAAATCTTCAGGACTTTACCAGGCAGTAAAGCAACAAGTTCTCGCTGTATGTTTGAAACAGTGAGCTTATGATTTTGCCTTCTTAAGGCAGTGAAACATAAACTGGTGTTGTTTTTGACGAATGGATTTTCCCATCATTATCAATTGGATGAGTCCACTTTTATTTTAAGGGTGTTAGGTGTGATTTTTATTTTTTTATCTCATTTTTCGATGGAATATCTCTGTGCAAACAGAATAGCCCCAGATGGGACGCCGCATTCTGCGGCGTCACATCTGGGGCTATGCTGTTTGCCTATGTCCCATAAAAGGGACTCCAGGCTTAAATGAGTTAAAAGCTTTCTCTGATTAATACAGCTCCCTGATTCTTGGCTTTTTGTAAAAATTTACTTTTTCTGTATCTCAAAAAGCCTATTTTCTCATGAGGTGACTCATTTTTCAACCCAATTAAGTAAATAGACCTTTTTTATTCATATTGAAATCTATTCTATAGGAGCTTGACCTAATGTACTGAACAGATCCTCAAAGTCCCCAAACAGATATACTAAAGATGTTACATAAAATGTTACACCTTCTGGGATGGGGGATGGGGTTGCATTTATCATTTGTCATCAATATGACCAGCCGGGTATCGAACCGCGCAACATTCAAAACACCACTCACTGGATTTGGTCTGGTTTAAATCCCATTCAAAAGCTGAGGTCATTATGGAGTCTGGGCCTTGGTTAAAAGATCAAAGACTTGAGAAGCCCAAGATCAAACTCACAGCACCTAGTTTAGAAAACCACACAAGTTCTGGTATTTATGAGCCTCGCAAGCAGTGTAGACCTGATCTGGCTGCTCCTTTGGGGCTGTAATGACTGTCTGTCCAAAGTTGTTTGCCCTTGCTTATTTGCCCAGCAATCGTTAATCACTTCTGTAATCATACAATGTCAGAGTGCTGAAATGAATAGAGCCGCATCGTGAGAAAACCGGTCTTCGGGGTTTCCGACCAGGTGCGACACAAATCGGTCTGTACAGTCACAGGAGCAGGTTAGATACTTGAAATTTTGGCTATGAGTAGAAGAGGAATTATACTATCCGAGTAGCGAAAACAAAGGCGCTGATCAGCTTCGCGGTTACCACGAAGCTGATCTACGCCTTTGTTTTCGCCTAGGCAAAAATCCGGTTTTCTCACGATGGGGCTCAATAGATTTTGACATAAAACATAAGTTCATGTAACCTTTCATGAAATAATAGGCCGAAACTCAGTTTCAGTGACCTTGGATTAGGACATGTTGGGGGGAAATGAACTTTTATGCTGGTTACCCAATTATATTATTTGCTTATGTCAGCATAGAGAACCAATAAACTTGTTCTGATTGCTAGTTTCCAGTCTACTTCATTTATTAAGCAGTCAAACTGGGAACCAGTGTTAAGCGAGAAAGAAAAGTCAATGTCCTAACTGTACCAATACACATAACATTACCATTAGTAATTACAGCTACTCTTTGAAAAAAAAAAAAAGAAGAAATTGTTGCTTTGCCGCCAAGTAAAAACACAGATCTTGTATGAACCTGTGCATCAATCCAGTTATATCAGAGTCTGAACAGTTTGTTCAACCTTAAGTACTGGCAACTTCAAGTGTCCAAATGGTACATGTACTTGGACATTATGTGATTGAATGGACAATTTGCTCATTTACAATGATAACCAATACCAGTTTAATTGGAATGATCATATTTTCACACCTGTAAAAGTGCACTGCAAGTCCCAATTCTGTGGATTGTAGGTTTGGTCTATTGTCTGATTGTGGCCATCCTGTGATTTTTATAAGGCATAATACTCAGATCAGATTTGAGCAAACAGCTGTTTGGATGGTATAAATGCTCCAACCCACACATAGTATAAAGGATTCTGACCGCTGTTGAACACAGAAACTTTCATTTTGTTCTCAATCCATATTTGTCTTATCGATGAAAAATATTGTAATTTGGCAACATATTTCGTGCCAAGATTTTATACAATACCACTCCTATTGTCCAGTTTGGCTCTATTTGAGCCGCTTCGCAAGAAAACCGGTCTTCGGGGTTTCCAAACAGGTCTGACACAAACTGAGCTGTACAAGCACAGAAGCAGGCTAGAAGCTTGAAATATTGAATATAAGTAGAGGAGAAATTGTACTATCCATGTGGCGAAATAAAGGCGCTGATCAGCTTCACAGTATGCGAAGCTGATCTGCGCCTTTGTTTTCGCATAGGCAAGAATGGGTTTTTTTTTCATGACACGGCTTATTTCATGCATGTATTGATTATGACAGTGCTCATTAGAATTAACGGAATACAAATGATTGAAGCCGTATAAATTGAGTTGTACTTTGTCAATATTTGCTGACCACTGGGACGAATAGCCGCCAAATCCGAGTCCATTGGGGAAATTAACAGCATAAGTCTCTGTATTTTGTTTGTTTATCATTATTCGTACATGTAAAGCGGGCTTTATTCTTGAGAACAAGTTAAAGCTTTGAAAAAAAAAAAACTTTCGTTTTCTCTGCTGTATTTTCAGTGGATGTTCCTCATCCGACAACATTAGCTCTTTCCCATCAAGGAAGTCATCTGGCTTAAGTCTCAACCAAAAACAAAAGCAATGATCACAAAATATATAGACAGATGATTTATCTGCATGAAGATAATTCTCTCACACTGGGACGGTGACATTTTCACTGGGACTGTGATGTTTTGACTGGGACAGCAATCAGGCCAACTTGGATAGTAATTGTGAAGCTGATCAGCGCCTTTGTTTTCGCTGCACGCGCGAGGCCGATTTGTGTCAGACCTGGTCGAAAACCCCAAAGACACGTCTTCTCGCGTCGCGGCTCAAATAATGTGATTCTAACCATTAATTAATTATATGGCTTTACCATTTTAGGGAAATAAATTTACTGTGTTTCCAATACATGTATAATTATTTATTTATCTTGGACATAAATCTATACACAAAGTCTAGTATTTTCTCATTTAAATGCCTGAAAGTTTTATGAGCCTTACCATGAGAAAACCTATCATTAAATGCTTGTGAGAAAAAAAAAGCAAATCATCTTTGCAGTATCATCACATAGAACAAGGGCATTCTGTATGGTTTACTAGATTGATAACACAAGCCTTCTTCTTGAAGTCCAATAAATTTCAAACCTCTAGTCATCCTATGGGGGAGAGGGGTGGGGGGAAGCTAGGATTGTGTCAGAATGTGTCAAGACGCCTGAAAACAGGTTTTCTCCCAATAGGGCTATTATCTTGTTTTTCCCCCACCCTGAATAGTAATCATTACCTGTGTGACCTGTGTACGACCCTGGCTCCATGACCTTAAAGGACTGTGCCAGGTCAGGTACAAAACAGAAAGGAAACTTATGGCTAAATAAAATGGGAGGCAAAATTTAGTATTTAGGCTTGGCAGCGCCTACTAGGCTACCAGACTTGGCAGAGCCTCTCCTGTTTTGAGTCCGCTGACCCTCAGGCCTACTAAATCTTTCCTGAAACTTCTGGAAACAGTTTCAAGAGCAGAGATAAGCTGAATATTCTCAAGAAGTATTCCAAGATGGGGCAAATGTAGTGATTTTCTTTGGCAATATAGATGGATACTCACTAAAATCTCCTCCATCACAAAATTTAATATGAACAGTACAATCTAAATTTCATGTGTCAAGCAAATTTGTGTCTGTTCAGCCAGATTTTTTTGGCTTTTTCACAAAAATTAGAGGATAGACACATTTTCCACCAAGCTTCATTTTGAGCCAGAGATGAGAAAACAAGCCTTTGCCTATGCGAAAACAAAGATGCAGATCAGCTGTGCAGTAACTGCACAGCTGATCAGCGCCTTTGTTTTCGTTACATGCGGATAGTACAATTCCTCTCCTACTTATATCCGAAATTTCAAGCTGCTAGCCTTCTTCTGTGACTGTACAGGCCAGTTTGTGTCAGACCCGGTCAGAAGCCCGGAAGACCAATTTTCTCCCATCATGGCTGGATCATTTTGAGGTCACCTTGGCCTGGGAATGTGAACTGATTTCCATAACAACTGGCTGTAATTTGACCTCTTTATAATCATTATTGATGGAGTTATGCAGATGACCTTTGGTTGACCCCGAGTTGGTGACCTTAAAGGTCAAGGGGTCAGGGGAGTGTTTTGATCACAAGAAAATTGGTGTTTTGTGGTGGGGGGAATTACAGTTACAAAACTATAAATGAGCCGCCTCATGGGAAAACCAACAATGTGGTACCTGACCGGGTCCGACATAAACCGACCTGTACTAGCAAAGAAAAGAGCTAGAATCTTGAAATTTCGGATTTAAGTAGAAGAGGAACTGTTCTATCTGAGTAGCAAAAACAAAGGCGCTGATCAGCTTCGCAGTTACCGCGAAGCTGATCTGTGTCTTTGTTTTCGCATATGCAGATTGTTGGTTTTCTCATCAGGTGGCTCAAATGGGAGAATTAATATCCATTTAATAGTGGTGGGTAATATCTACAATCATCTAAAACAGGCCTTTTAATATTAAAGATACCTTTCCAAATGGAATTGTGTTTATAAATGGAAATACAGAGATATTGATAGAATGGTACCAACTGGCCCTTTGGTTTTCTTGCTTTGGAAGTAGTAAAATGCAAAATGCAAGTTGTGAGCTAACAAACATGAGTTGCGAGTGGAGATTTGCTAGTTGCGAGTTGAATCTGTGAGCTGCAAGTTGAAATCTGCGAGTTGCAAAGATGAAATGTGAAATTTCAAGTTGCAACTGACAACTTACTGTTTTATTACAGTGACAGTGTTGTTTAATACACAAATCAAATCTGTTGTTAAAATCATTTTGAAAGATTATTATCACTACATGCATGTTTTACTACTGCCCATTATCTAGAGACAACTAACTGGAATGAGAACAACCAATGAGGTAACTGAGCAAGCAAATATCTGCCTGGGAACAACTTTCCACAGATCATTCTGATCCCTGAAAAGTTGTTCCCAGACAGGTATTTAACTTCCTGTTGTAATGTTGCATATTGATTTCATCTGTGTTGGTGTTTTTCAGTCATGTTTGTTGTCTCTGTACGACAGGTGTGTTACCCAGACTCTTCTTTCTCTATAGAAAAGGATTATCATTCATACGTTTTAGGCATGTAAATACATCAAAAAAACATGTCCGTGTAATAAATTCCCCCAAATACTCTTTTATTAGTAAAACTGGGCTATACTGGAGTATATATATTTTTCTTACTAATCATCCAAAACATGGATTGTGGGCATAGGCATACCACCCTGTATGCACAGTACGCATTTGCGTAATGTAAAAAGTTAAAAGTAGCAAAAAAGTATGGCGTTTTTGTCATTTTAGATACAATTTTAGCTTTTTTTTTGCCCTAATTTGAGCATATAACTTGAAATTCTCTGGTTACTCCCTTGGTGGATACCCGTTAGAACTCACTGAGGCGTATCTAACGTGTACTCACAATCAGTGTTTTGAGCAAAAATATTAAAAGTATTAAAAAAAAAAAACAATAAAATTTCATTTTTTTTCTTCTGAAAAAAATCTGTATATTGCATGAGCGTGTTTTTGTAATGCGTATTAGGCATGTAAATACATGGAAATGAATATAGGACAAATATTGCTAGCTAGAAGGATTCTTCTGCTTCAGAAGAGAAAAACTAATGAAGATATGTGTTTTTGACATGCAATTTACAACATGATAAGAAATAATCTTTATACTCATCTTGAATCAAAGAACCCTAAGCATTTAAGGTCAGGGTGAAGTAAAAAACGCCACGATGAAATTTTCTTATTTTTTGCATATCGATGTATTTAATGCTCCACCTTTGGAATATGCAAAAATATTCCTTGACAACCGGATTAGTTTTTGAGCTACAGGCTGTCCAAAAACACCATTTATGCCATTGAACTCAATGGGGAAAAGGGAAATAGATGTCGGATTTCCCACATAAACGTATTTTTCTCCTAAATTCCACAATGAAGTTTTTTTAAAAACTGATATAATCTGCATGAATCAGTTTGGAACAGGTTGCTTGAAAAAAAGTCCTTGACAACCAGGCTCGTTTTCGTGCTATTGGAGGTTTTGATACTATGGTAGTGCGTTTTTGGTATTTTGCGCAACCTAACGTAACGTAACGTCGTGGTGCAAACACACGTTGCATTTCAGTGTGCAACTGACGCAAGAATTACAATAAATGACTTTTACTGCAGAATTTCTCATTTTCTGTGTTTTGGTAAAAATTTGTCCAGTCTTTAAGGGAAGAAAAATGTAAAATTCGTACTAAATGACGTAAAATCTACAGCTTTCTCCAGTTCAAAAAGGCGCGACATAAGAGCATCGATTCTTGTTCCACTGGCGTCGCAAAGTAACGTCACGCGTAACGCTCATAACGACGTTTTACTTCACCCTGACCTTAAGCACAAAAATTGTAAATAAGGCCTTAATAAATTGCTATTTTTTCAACCCAGCCCCACCACCTATTGCAACCTCCCCAAGTCAATGTAGTGGGCACTATATAACTGTTATATGTAATAACCCAGTTTGAAAAATTATCCTGGTCTTATCTTTATTTATAAGTTTAAGTTCCTCATGCTCAGAGGTTTAAGTTTTATGCTTAGCTGAGTAAAAATTAAGCATGAAAAATGTACTTTGAGACAATTTTTTTTTCTGGCTTGAATATGTATTCTATACTATAATACTTTAATAACCCTATCAACTGGCTCTCAGAACAATAATGACTGATTTTATTTGTATTGGCAGAACTTTGAAGTTCCTACTTGGCTGCTGAAGACAGTTAAAGTGCTTCTTTTGTTGTCAGGAATAATTGCCCCATTAGCCTAATGTGATAGACCAGCCATTATGTGACTATTTGTTCTCACCATTATGAAAACATGCCCATGTAATATACAGAGATTTTTTAAGTTGTAAAAATTGAAAATTTTCAGTAGATATTTTTCTTATTTTTGCTCAAAACATAGATTGTGGGTACACGTTAGAACCGCCTCGCCGAGGCGGTTCTAACGAGTACCCACAATCTATGTTTTGGAGCAAAAATAAGAAAAATAGGTATACCCCCGCATACCCCAGTTTTTCTATATAAAAGTGGGGTTTAAGGGGGTATACATTTCATGGACATGTTTTCCTGATGTTAATTCCAAGAGTTAATTTCTGATTCTTTTAAGCATTAAAACATATATTGTGGGTATTCAATAGAATCGTCTCGATGAGACAATTCTAATGAATACCCACAATGTATGTTTTTATGTAGAAATAAGGAAAATATTTTTCAAAATGATCGCAAAAACTGCATCTTTTCCTGGGGCTTGACATTTGTGGATGCAATTTTGTGTCATTTTCATCTGTCTATTTTGACAGGGGGATGTTCCATCCACTTATTCCATGTTGATTTAGAAGGAAATGACATTAACAGAGAGAGTTGCGGGCCATCTAACGGACCATGCATGGATCTTTTCTTTCAATGTATCAGGTAAGCTTAATACATGAGCCTGTGCATAAGAAAACCAACAATTTGGGTTTCCGACCAGGTCCGACACAAACCGGCCTGTACTGCCATAGAAAATTGCTAGAAGCTTGAAATTTTGGATTTAAGTAGAAGAGGAATGGTACTATCAGTGTAGCGAAAACAAAGGCGCTGATCAGCTGTGCGGTTACTGCACAGCTGATCTGAGTCTTTGTTTTCGCATAGGCAAAAATCTGGTTTTCTCATGACGCTGCTCATGTATTCTACAGTCCTGTAGTAAACCCGGGGTTCTGAGTATGTTCACGCCCTTCACAAGCTTCTCCAGTCTTCTCGACGAGACTTTAAACTGAGGTCCTGTAGCTGATGATTTAGACATAAAATCCCAACTGAACAACAACTGAAACAATAGTCCTATGGACTAAATAAATGAATGGTTTTTCGCAATCCTAAATATTTGGGTAGGTCATGATTATCTCCACCTTTTGGAATTTGAGAATGCTGCCAAATCTGTTTTATACAATTTATGTGTATACCCAATATTACAGTTTAAAAGTTTGCTTAAATCATGTGTTTTGAAAATTAATGGGTCGATTTTAGGGACTTTTCTCACCTTATGAGTAGAGATCCTTTGGAATTTGAACTTGCATCTTAGCTGTCTTCAAGATTTCATACAGGGGTGACTCTGGCTGTACAACTACAGGCATGAAATCTTGCATTACAGACAGGCAGCTCATTTTTTCAGGATCAGATGAGGCCATCCTGTGATTCTTACAGCGCAGGTGGATGCAACATCATGCGGCACATGACAAAAAAGCTGGATCAATTTGGCTGCAACCTACAGTGACAAAATTTGTATTGCCTTGCAGTAGGTTGCAGCCAAATTGATCTGGCTTCCAATCACTGCACTCCATTTTCTCACATGTATTGTGATGTTACATCAAACCGCACTGTAAGAAATTTGGTTGTATCAGGAGTATACAGGGTGATAAAAAGAAGTGAAGTAAGGCTTTTTATACCCAACATGTCAACATAAACAAGCATCTATCAGTGAACTTGAGCCACTGGTTTACAGAGAATCCTTCTGTTTGCATCTTAGTTGTGACATGAGAAAAATGGGGTTTTGCCTAAGTGAAAACAGAGACACCGACCAGCTGTGCAGTGTCTTTGTTTTCCCTTCACAATTAATCTAGTAGCTTATGAGAGTGTAATGAGACATGAGGTCTTTGGATAATCCATTCCTTGTCTTTTTGAATCTGAAATTTCAAGTTTCTAATCTTCTTTTTGTAACTGTTGTTGGACCTGGTCAGAAACTACAAAGACTGGTTTTCTTGCAACGAGGCCCATCTATCAGTGAACTTATCAACAGGATAAGATAACCCTGTCAGTGTCAGATAACCACTGTAATTGCTTTGGCTACTGGCTACTGCAGAATGTGAATCATTTGTAATGAGATTGAGTTAGACCAAATACATACTCATCTACTTATATACTGGGTTATGTGTAGCCTTGCCCAAGGCTTAGAAATAAAGAAAAATGCCTTTCGTAATTTTCATTTTTTTTTAAATCTCTGCGGCTAGTCTAGTCTATAGATGGGGCTCGATTTCTAAGCCTTGTAAAATCCGAAATCAGCAGCCTCAGAAATCGTAGGGCACATTTATCAATGTCAGAATCTTAACAGCAAAGTGCTTAGTGGTATTCAAAGGTTTATGACCCTGTATTTAGACAGATATTCAACACCATCTTGCACCTGATAAGAATTACATCCTGAATATTCCACATGAAGAATTGTAAAGTGAGTTTGACCTTTGTCATTATGCAAGTTACAAAGGTGCCAGCAATATTGGAGAAGCAGTGCATTCAGGAATTTTTATGGTTTATTGATTTAGGCAAACAAACTAGAAAAAGTGCATTGAGAGGCACGTATACCCCCGGCTTTTAGCCACCAAGCCCGACCCTCCCTACCCCCTACCCAACCATCCGGCACATGGTCACTCCTGACATTGAATCTCAAATCGCAAAAGAAAGACAATACCCTAAATCAAGTACATTTTAGAAATAAGCATTGTAAACTACTTTGCTTACAAACATGGGGGAGTGTAGTTTTAGAATGGCAGATCTATTTTAGAGCAGTATACAGAGCTGACTTGTATACTCAATCTACAAAATAATCACGGACATTGTGGGTCAGGTCCTCAGTCCTAGATTGAAATGAAAATAGAATGTCATTCTTGAAAAAAAAAATCTAGATCTTGACCTCTAGTCCCCACCCTCCAGCATGGACCCTAGGTCCCAACCCTTATGTGGTACTATGGTCTAAGCAAGAATGCTTTCTAACACAAGGTTATAATCAAGATATAGACCTACAGAATATTAATATTGGTAACTATCGTATTATATAAATGTGTCCTAGATTTTGACCTCTAGCCCCTTTCCTGGAGTTTGGTGCCATGGAATAAAATTCAACCATAAAGGATACTTATGATCCACATAGGAATAAATTCCTATAAAAACATGTATTTGTTAAGATATGGACTTAGAGAAGAAAAAACACGATATAAATAGCACATTTTTTAGGTGACCTATTTTTTAAACTCTAGCCCCACCCCCGGGCATGGAAACAAAGCAAACCTTATAGGGTACCTAAATTCCAAATACCAATGGTCTCTGACAATTAACTCATGAGATATACACTACCAGAGAAACTTAAACCAAACTAAAGGTGACCTAGAATTTGACCTCCAGCCCCACCCCTGGGCATGGACCCTGGGGTCCGAACTCATGGAAACAAAGCAAATCCTATAGGGTACCTATGGTCCAAATATGAATGGTTTCTGATCATTGGTTCTTGAGATATGCACCACTAGAGAAACTTTAACGTAAATTCTACGAACGTTCCGGAATTACGAACGAACTAACGAAAACGGAAAAGCGAAAACTATATACCCGTCGGCATAAATGTCGGGGGTATAATAAGAAGAATATTATACAAAGTTATGCTTTATTATGCTGCTGATCAGCGAGGGTGTACTCTGTCTGTCTGTCTGTCTGTCTGTCTGTCGTCTGTCTGTCTGTCTGTCTGTCTGTTGTCTGCCTGCCTGCCTGCCTGCTTGCATGTCTGTCAGTCTGTCTGCCGTCTGTCTGTCTGTCTGTCTGGTTTGATTTGATGCTTCATACCCATTGTCATCAGCTGAGCAGCCTGAGGTCAGTTATACAAATAACTCAGTTTCTACGCAATTACCAATATTTAGTGCGTATTTCTTTTAAAAATTGATCATCAAAAAGTATTTTCAGGGCCAAACCAATGCAGCATTTTGCATTTGCTTACTGTGATATAGCTGTTATATGCATAACAAGTTACAATGTCTAAAAAGTTTTGGCCCCTGCCCTTTGGGCCCAAATGAAATTGATGGGCTGCTTGTGCCCCCAGGTGAAGCTCCACACTACAAAATGTCCATCTGATTATTGGTTAATCGCTCAGGTCTGAGCCTGCCTAGGTCTGAGCCTACCCAAGAAAACATATGGGCCGCCGCGTGAGAAAACCAACAATTTGCATAGGCGAAAACAAAGACGCAGATCAGCTTCGCATTAGCTGCGAAGCTGATCAGCTCCTTTGTTTTCGCTACACGGATAGTACAATGTCTCTTCTTCTTAAATCCGAAACTTCAAGCTTCTAGCCTGCTTCTGTGACTGTACAGGTCGGTTTGCATCGTGTCGGACCTGTTCGGAAACCACATTGTTGGTTTTCCCACGAGGTGGCTCATATATATAAGCCTTATTGGCTTAGTTTGGTGGTTATATTTGAAGCACTTTTTGGATGTCATGACGTCCAATTTTAGGTACATGTACAAGCCCCACAACATAGAGGCAATGTCTCGACATGACCATTGCTGTTGACTGGTATGCTAAACCACAACTCAAACAAACAAACAAATAAAAAGTCTGGTATAACAATGCAAATGTCTGTATTAACACGAGGACCGTATGTAAGACTGGCATTAATGCTAAAGTAAAGATATTATCATTAATAATAGATATTATAATTATTGGTGTTGTTGCTGTTCTCTGACAATAACTAAAGTTCAAAATTGCATCAATATCAGTCTATGTAAAAAGTGCAAAGTATTTCGAAAAAAATTAAAAAAAAAAAAAACTCTCATTCATTGTTTCATGAGGCCAGATTGGTTTCTGAATGCTCAATTCATTTCATCATAGAAGCTTTCAAGGCTGTAAAACCATCAACCTACTGAAATATAAATAAACACTGGTGTTAATCTCCATCAAGGAATTAGAGATGGTCAATTTGATAGCCATTTACTGTCAATCATTTCTCAGAGGGATTTTGCTTTTTACTAGTCTGTAAAACTCAGCCAAGGCGATTGAAGAAAAATTCATTGATAGACTAGCTTAGAGACTCGAGAAATTTCAATATAGAGAAAATAATAAAACATATGACATTAATATGTTTTACAGACTAGTAGCTAGTCTAGGTTATGTGCAATGTGTTAAATTTCAGTTTTATTGCGATCTCGCCAAGATGAGAGCGCATATAATTGAACAGGACTGGAATCTTGTTGTTAATCAACCACCGTCACTTCCGGTCCTACTTGATTGGATGAGGCAGCTCCCATTGGGTCACACCAAATACTGCATGCCGGCTCGGGTATGAAAGCTCATGTTGAACAGAGCTGCCAGAGTCTTTTCGGTCTGTGGGTTTATACGTGGTCATACAGTGAAAATAGTGCTGAGAGACTGTAAGCGTTTTGAAAACGCTTATACTTATTATCTAACCATATTCATGTAGACATCTCAGCTTCAATCATATGGCTTTGCACAATTGCGTTCAGGATACCGGCTCGTGCATTTTGAAGAAGATTGCATGTATAGCAATAACAGATTCTAAATATAAACTTCAACCTCTCTGTAACACAGTTTGGGTCCAAGTCAATTTCTGTGTAAGCTATAATCTGCATTATAACGAAAGTAAGATGTGTAACAAAATTAGTCTAAAATGATCATTAAATTTTGGTGTCCCTATATCATGCTGTAATGAACTGTATTACAAAGGGTAACACGGACAACTGACCGAATAACAACTGGGTGACAAAAACTCACCGACAAAGAGGTATGTCTGTTAGGACATCACTACACCAACAAGTCATATACATGTAGCATTTTCTCCAGCAGATGTCCATGCATTTCAGGAACAACTACTGTCCAAACACCATCTTTTAGGTGCAGCCTTTATCAAAATCGTCCTCCAGAAAAAATATGACATCGTCAGCTTTCTGCATTCCTTAAACTTAAAAATTTTTAAAAATCAGCTTTACTTTAAATTTACACATGTACCTAGACCGGGATACCGGGGCTCTGTTGTACTCAATAACAATTACTATCATATACAGGGAACCATCGGTTTAATGCTCGCTAGACCAATGTATAACCCTTTTTCACTTAGCAATCTGAGAATGATTTGTAATTATATGTGATCCTTTTTACACAGAGAATGAATCATAATAAGTAATGCAACAATTATAGTCCTGTAATTTTTGTCTTAGACAATTATATGACCATATGAAAGCTTCGATAATCCCTTTAGAGATTGATAGATCGTAATGAGACAAATGAGCCACGTCATGAGAAAACCAACATTTTGCATATGCGAAAACAAAGGCGCAAATCAGCTTCGCAGTAACTGCGAGGCTGATCAGCGCCTTTGTTTTTGCTACACGCGTATGGATACTACAATACTACTTTCTAAGTCTTAAGTTTCCAGCCTCTGGCCATCTTCTGTGCTTGTGCCTGACTGGTTAAAAAAACACATTGTGTGTTTTCTCATGCTGCAGCTCAATTATCTCATCATTTTTGCCAATTAATCATGCAGAGGTTGGAAATTCTTTTCTTCTATGATTCTTCAAATGAAAATTTGTAATTTTCCTGAAATTGCCTTATGATTATGGATGGTAATATAAAGCTTAGTACATTCTAATCAATATCTATAAGACCTTTTTTTGTGCCATTAATTTTCACAAAGCTTTTTTTTTTTTTTTTTTTTTTAGCTCACCTGAGCTCATAGGGAGCTTATAGTATGGTACTTGAGCCGGTATCTGTCTGTGCACCCATCCGTCTGTCCACATTTTCAAAGATCTTCTCTGAAACCGCTTTGCCAATCAAAGCCAAATTTTATATGAAGCATCTATAGGAAGGGGGAACCAATAGGTATATAGAATATCCAGGTCACATGACCAAGATTAGACGGAATATTTCCATCGGTATTCCGTTAGACCTCTCCATACCGATGGAAATTACTTCTATTTAACCCTTAGTCGAAAATGAAAAATCATCGAAGACTCCAAAGAAATTGAAAATTATGTTATTTTATATCTTTTCTGACTGATAGGACTTAGTTTATATATATTCCAGATGTAAAATGACGCAGATTCATAAATACTTCGTGTTTTCTGTTGAAAATATCACATACGTCTATAAATAGATAAGGGGAGACTAGTGTAAAATATGAGACAAAAAGTAGAAAATCGATTGCTTTTTGCAAATTTATTGAAATTCTGCAGGCTAACCAGATGTTTACTAAACGATTTATGCATATTCTAACAAAACATAACAAAAATTCTAACAATTATCACCAAATAAAGCAGCTATAAGCTTCTTACGAAATCCATAATCTGTTCGACCATAGTTTAAAGGCAACCTATGCTAAGCTGTCACGGGAGAGGAGCGAGATCACGAAGTGTATCGGAGTGCAGGTTAGCCAGCTGATCTAGACCAAGATAACCGCCATGCCCATATATGGTAAAAAACCACAACTACCTTGCTCTTTTCTTTGGTCCAGTGACTGTATTTTTTGACTCTCAGGTGAGCGATTGTTGATTTTGGGCTACTTGGGTTTTGTTGTTTTTTTTGCCTTGAACATAAGATTTTTCACCTTTTGTCATGTCATCTGATTCTTTGGGCTCTATAATGAGACAACAAACAGGATTATGCCGGTTCCTCTGTAATTGAGCCACATCATTACCAAACATGCTTTTGTTTGTTGTAATGATCCAAGAGATTTATTTTGAGCCAAAATTTTTGTAAAAACCTAGGAGAGATAATTTGGTAACATAAATGATGCCGCATATCTTGTGTAGAATGTGAAAATGGGCATTTCGTGCAGAGTAGCTGATCAGCTAAAACAGCAGTCACACAGTAGCGTATAACCCAAACGCGCTCCGGGCGTATGAAAAATCTCAACACGCTGAAGATTTTGGACGTATAAAATTAATTTGTTCCTTTAACTCGCTTTTGCAGTCACACATTAGCGGGTGACTGAGGCGTGTGCTGGACGTATAAAAAATCTCAAAGTTTTGGAGTACGTTTGTCGTACGTCCCAGACACGCTAGGCACGCGCTACAAACGCGCTGTATGCGTTTCATGTGCGCTCCAAGCACGCTTGGCACACGTTACAGGCGCGTTCCACACTCGCCCAAACCAGCATCCGGTTAAAATCGAAACGCGCATGTAGCGTATACGACGTGCTTGAAACGTGTGCTGGGCGTGTGCTGGGCGTGTTCGAAACGTATTCAACGCGCCTGTAACGTGCGTGGAATGTACTTGTAGCGTGTAGGTCACACGCCCGACACACGCCCAACTTCTTGAAAATTTTTAAGCATGTTTAAAATTTTATTTAGCCCAAACGCGCACGAAACGCGCGTCGAATTTTAGCGATGCGCGCCGGACGTACACCAAGCGTACCCAGCGCGCGCTTAACGCGCCTTGGACGTTTCTCCGACGTGCGTCTGGCGTATGTGGAAATTTGTATTTTTTCAACACGCCCGGCGCGCGTTTCACTTATACGCTAATGTGTGACTGCTGTTTAAACGTGTAACAATCATAATAATTATTATAGCCAAAATACAGGTTTAATCATGAGGTAGCTGAAATATTAACATCATTATTACTATATAAGAACATGAAAAGAAAAAAAATCTTCAAGCTAATAAGAAGGTGAAAAACATTCAAGATATTTCCATAGAAAATCTGTCTTTTTTCATCAGAAAAAGCTGCCTAGAAAGGTGCACTCATGATGAACCTCCGAAATAAAAAAAAAAAAAAAGTTTAGAAATGTTCGCTAGAACTTAACTTTCTCTAAAATTTAAAAATTAGTCACCTTGCGAGTTCTCGCTAACAAAGACTTGGGTGCTTTGATTTCTTATTTTGCAAATGGTTAATGATGTACATGATAGCTTTTTTCGTCTAGACACGGCTTTAGATTATTAGTAAGGTAACATTATAACGGTTTTGAAAAGAAAATGAAAAAGGAAACAGCTCTTTGATGGAATCAAATGTCAGGCCAGTCGTGTAGAAATTTCCTAAGGTCTTTGACCAGATATAAGTACAGGCCAACATCATTATAATGCTATCTTTGGGGTCCATAGAAACAGACCATGTTACAAGTGAACCATGTTATAACGAGGTTACTTACTTATATAGTAAAACTGGGGTATGCAGGGGTATACCTATTTTTCTTATTTTTGCTCCAAAACATAGATTGTGGGTACACGTTAGAACCGCCTCGCCGAGGCGGTTCTAACGTGTACCCGTTAGAACCGCCTCGCCGAGGCGGTTCTAACGTGTACCCACAATCTATGTTTTGAGCAAAAATAAGAAAAATATCAAAAAATTTTTCATTTCTTGAACTTTAAAAATATCTGTATATTGCACGAGCAAATTTTCGTAATGTATATACCTGTAATTCTTACAGCGCAGATTGATGCAACATCACACAACATGTGACAAAATGGAATGCTGTGATTGGAAGCCTGATTGATTAGGCAACAACCTACAGCAATAAGTTGAAGTTCATTGTTTTGCTATAGGTTGCATTCAATTTTATACAGCCAATGGGGAGGGTGGTGGCCTAGTGGTAGAGAGTTGGACTGGGAATCGAGAGCTCTCTTGTCCCAACAAAACTGAATTGTTGACTGGGATGTTAAGACCACAATCCAAACAAACAGAATCAGTTAGCCAAATTTTACAAGAGTGTGTGTTTTGGTGTTAATATGGTTTACAAATGGTCAGTTGATCAGTTTTCTCTCTGAAGGAATAGAATAAATTCCTTAAGAAGGCTTATAAGGAATTAGAGATCAAAATCTGATTATTAATCTTAAAGAGCTTCTTTAGGAAAAAAATGCCTTACCCTTCTCCCGAGAGAGAAACAGTCTTGTGCAGAGTCTTTTGGGCTCATTATCAGCTGTCAGTCAGCCTGCTCTTGAGGCTGTATGTAGTTACCAGCAAACGAATGTCGTGCTGATGTGAAAAGAAGTGCACTGGGGTGACTAGTCACAGGCTGAGCTCAGCCCTTTGTTACTTAAACATAACAATGCAAAAATATTTTATGATGGCCGTCTCAGTTATAGTGAGCACCTGTGTCCAGCCATATTAGGTTTGATTTGGTTTTATTATGGGTTAACGTCCCAGTCATGAAATTTTCAGTCATTTCAAGATGGAGCTACTGCTTCCTGGCTAAGTACTATGTGGAATTTAAAGTGTCCTGCTCAATGACAGTATGCAGCGGAGGTTTTAATATCAAACTCAGGACCTCTTGCTTCAGTGTCCTTTACTCAACCACTATGGCACCACACTTCCGGACCTCCAGTTTGGCCCCTGGCGTGGGGCCTATAGACGGCCAATAAAACTGAGAAAATCATAATCCCAACTTTTCCAGGTAGGTGGGGGGGCATGGCTACAAACTGGCAAGACTTAGTATATCATGATCATCTATAACAATAGTCCCAGTCCCTTTTTGAAAATCTAATACTTGCAACCACCATTATACCTCCTCCAAAGTGGTTTTGGCAATACCTTCTTTACACTGATGTAACTGGAGGTTCAAGTATTGGTCAGTTAAGGTCACCTGACCTACTGGTCATTGTGCTACATAATTTCTGTTCCCAGCTAGGGCAATACTAAACCAAACCAACCAAATGATCTTTTGGCAGATCTTCATCAGCCCTGTGTGTGGTCAGAGACATTCATGTTCGGTGATGCTCAGACTTGGCTTTGTAAGGCTGTTGTAAGTGGTCAAAGAATCAAGAATGTGTGATCAGAAGAGCGAATTTTATTGAATCATCTCTGGCAGATATCACATTTTGTTATTTTTGGGCAGGTGGCACTGTTATTGCATATGCTCTGTTGGCTAGCTAGGACATTTGGAGGGAAATCTTGTGGAGCAAGTTAGGAATTTATTTGTATATCTCAAAAAATTGTAAGAGAAAATTTGCTTATTTTGTGCAATTAATCGTTGGAAAATAAGGGCCTTTAAGGACTTTCTAGAAGTGTTCAAAACAGACATTACAAAAACACGCGCATGCAAAATACAGAGATTTTTTCACGTGAAAATCGAAACAGTGAAAAATTTTTGATATTTTTTTATTTTTGCTCAAAACATAGGTTATGGGTACACGTTAGAATCGCCTCGCTGAGGGAGAATCGCCTCGCTGAGGGGTTCTAATGAGTACCCACAACCTATGTTTTCGATTTGGAGCAAAAATAAGAAAAATAGGCATACCCCCCCCCCCCCCCCCCCCCTCCCCACATACTCCAGTTTTGATATATAAAAGTGGGGTTTAATTGGGTATACGTTTCATGGACCAGTGTAATATCTTTAAGATTCGTTCAAGTATTCAAGAGCAGATTTTAAGATTGTTAGCATGATCTATTTCTTTGGAAATATATGTAAATAATTTTTCTATGTATGTGTTTTCAGAATGATTACAAAGAGAAAGTTAAAGGTGTTAGAGGCAGTTTCTATGATGGTTCTGGTTGGAAGAAAGTCGGAGGAGAATACCTAGCAAGGATTTGAGTAAGTGTATATGTGAAAGCAATAGTTTGCTTGCCAGGGTGACAGGATGTAATAGCTCAATCTGTAGGATGTCTGATTCGTGAAACAAAGTAGACCTGCCCTTCTCAGTGGTCTAGTACATTTCTTCTGTGAAGATTCAGTCTTTAGAATGTTTCTGTGTCCATAGTTACTTCCTCTTCTGCTAATTCAAGAAGAGCAGTTTGTCAGGTAGTGGCGTCCAGGCGGCTTGTCGAGGAACAATGTGGCCAGGATAAAGGGCTGTCCTCACATGATCTTAGCTGTTGGCCATGGAAGCCCTTTTCCTGTCTTAAGAATTCACAAAGTCGTGTTTTTGGTAAGAATAGATTGGGATATAGTGAGGCTGCTACTGCTAATGTAAGGTAATGGTTATAATGGTCAAAATTACCAGGTTCAAATACCTATACATTATGCAGTAATGGACCATTAGATCCTGGTATGTGTTGGAAATAGATAAAATATGAGCCGCCCCATGGGAAAACCAACAATCTGCATAGGTGAAAACAAAGGCGCAGATCAGCTTCGCGGTAACTGCGAAGCTGATCAGCGCCTTTGTTTTCGCTACTCGGATAGTACAATTCCTCTTCTATTCAAGCTTCTAGCCTGCTTCTGTAGCTGTACAGGCTGGTTTGTGTCAGACCTGTTCGGAAACCACATTGTTGGTTTTCCCACGAGGCGGCTCATATCAAGATTGCTGACTTTGCTAGAGTTTCCTGAAAGCCAGGTGGATTATATCCTTGAAAGTGTAAGTTATGGAGAGTTTATACTTTACTCAGGTCAGTCAGTGTGTCTTCAAGAAGCCTCCTTGGTGTAGTGGTTGAGCCACTCCCCATGTGTTTGATCCTCATGGTCCCCAGGTTATAAAACTTTTTTCATGCTCAACTCAGCTGAGCATGAAACTTAAACTGCTTATAAATACAGAATTATTTAAAATTAGTTGAAAAATTAGGTTTAAATTAGCAAAGCGTCTAATTTATCCTGCTTATAAATGTTAAAATGCCAACAATTGTTGGCATTTTAACATTTATGAGCAGGATAAATTTTAGACTCAGCTGAGCTGAGCATGAAAATGTTTTATAACCTCGGGGACTGATCCTGGCCTTCTCCAGTCTTTTGGAGGACATTTAAACCGAGCTCCTATTTCCATATGACCTTAGTTGCTGAGTGGGATGTAAAGCGTGGAATCGAAAAACCTACTGATTTATGTACTTGTAGGAGAGTGAAGGCGACATTCTGTGTTTTTTTTCTCTGTGATTCAAGCACATGACTGTGACAAAATCGAGCAAAACTTCTGTTTGCCCGCCACTTTAAAATGAGTAAAATTGGCGTCCAATGGCATTGATGTTGATTGTCATTGAAAAAGGTGTGTGTTTTCCCTAAATTTCTGATAAGGGAATGAAATTTTCTGATGGCGAATATGGCCAGGGAAACAATTTGTATTTTGGGAAATTCAGGACCTTACCCATAGATGTCCTTTGAAATCAAAATGTGGGAGTATATATATTTAAGAATCATTGACAGCATATGATCAAATATTGTCTGAGTGTGCTACTGACTCTTTGAGGCATTAGTTATAGCTGCTTAAAAAGTCTATTTTTGGCCTTGGAAAATCTGCTGCAACTTTATAAACTCTGGCTCAGCTCAGTCCTTTCTGGAAAGCCTGTCGTTTGCTGTACGTTAGGTTGTGTAATTCATGTATAGGTTGTGTAATTCATGTATAGGTTGTGTAATTCATGTATCTCGTTAAACTAAACTTCAGTCTTCAGCGTTTCTGAATCTTTCCGGTTAAAAATTCAGAGAAAAAAAACATGGTTTTCTTGGGACCTTCTGTATGGCCCAATAGTCTAATATTTACCATTTATGAGAATAATAAATTTTCCTTGTTAAAAGGAACGCTTGGCTAGTCTGTATATACCAATATTTGTCCGTGTGTTGTGGTTTTTCGTAGGTTTGTGGAGTTTTTCGGTAACTCGATGGGTCGCATCGGTCATGAACACTTCCTCACTACGGTGGATTTCAAGCTTTCGTACTTGGTCGGTCCTAGGACAAAGTTCCGGGTTTTAGCATTATCCGTCCAGAACGCCAACTAAATGTTTAACGTTAGATCCAAGTACGTCATTCTTCCCACAAGTCCTAATAAAAACGGCGGAGAGCAAGTCTGGTTTCCGTCTTCAATTGATTTATTATGCAAGAAGTGTATAAAAACATTGCGACTGGAACCAGGCCCCTGGATGTCAAAGGGAAACCCCACAGATTAAAGGAAAAGCCCAACAGATTGAGAAGAAATCCTCATTCCGTTTCAATTGCTTGACGCGACTTGTTCAAACAAGATTTGGCCTGTGTTTTCTTTTCGGATTGAATGTTTGGCTGTAAATTAAGATCTGGTAATACAAGTAAAGCTTTGGAATCATCTGGACAAACACTTGGGTCTGATTATATGGCAGAATTGCTCTTCAGAATACTTGGGACAACATGGAGGCATTTGACAAAATATTCTCAACCATTGGCTACCATATGCATAATGACTTTGTCTTAACAAAAATCTACTACGCTTTTCATTGTTGGTTAGACTTCAGTCCGCAAGCGATTTGATAGTATATTCAGACCAATGCAAACTGAAGATGGCCTAAATATAAACTTCAGGTGAGTGAAAATGGACCTGATTTTTTGAACATGTGAAAAGTGCCAGTTTTTGCAGATGAAAAGAAAAGTGATCGCAATTTCTAGCTCAAAATCTTTTAAGTCTAACTGTTGCAATGCATACAGTGATCAAAATATGTTTGACCGTAGGGACTTGTTTTATAAGGACTTTTTTCCTAGGGACTTTTTATTTCGCCAAAAGATACATCTTGAAACTGATTTATGGCCAAGTATGATATTTACATCTTGCATGTAGACTAATGAAACAATTAAAATTTAAAATGGAATGTTGGAAAAAGGATTTTGGGATTCAATAATTTCACACTTGTATACAATTTTATGATTCAATTAGTCTAAAAGCCCCAGGATGTGCAATTTAGTTGTTTTTAACGGTCATTTTTTCACGTTTTACAAAATAAACGTTTTTTTATTGTTTCAAAAAATAATTATACAACAACATTTGCCATTTCCGAAAAGGTTCTAAGCTTTAAGGAAAGCGAAACTTTGAACATTCTTTACACATTAAAATAAGTCTCAAATTATTAGAGGGTGTGTGGACTGGTGGTATAGCGGTAGAGCATCAGACTCAGAATTTAGAGGTCCTGGGTTTGATCCCCGATGGCGGCACCGTGTTGTGTCCTGGAGCAATGCACATTAACTCCCCACAGTACTCCATGGTTAACACCCAGGAAGCGGTGGCTCCATCCCGACATGACTGAAAAACTGTAGATTGGGATGTTGAACCTCAAAACAAACAAACAAAATCAAATTATAAGCCAGACTGAAAGATGCAAACTAATTTTATAAGACATCTTCAAACAATTTGACCAAAGGTTGCCAAAAATGACATACACCTTTTATGCAAGTCTTCTTAAATCTGCATTGAGTGACTTTCGCTAATGTGTGACAATGACTTGAAGTTTAAAAAAAAAAATGGGAATTTAAGAAAGATCACAAAAATCAATTACGTTCCACACCATGTAACCAGGGAGTTCACAGAGCGGTCACGGTCACACCAATACTGTCAATTCTGTGACCAAACTTGCTGAAATAACCAATAAAATTATTTCTATAATTGGAATGATTCACACCATATTTGAATTAAATTGCATTTTGAGCCACGTCATGAGAAGACTTCTTTTCTAATTCATTTTCAAAAACGGAGACACAGTGTGTTACTGCATGTGCAGCTGATCAGCACCTTTATTTTTGCTACATGGATTGTACTCTTCTTCCGAAATCCTATATTTCCTGCTTCTAGCTGTCTTCTGTTGCTGTAAAGTATGGTTTATGATGGACCTGGTCAGAGATCCGAAAGACAACTTTTCTCATGATGCTGCTCAATTTAAATTAAATTACCTTTGGAACATGTTATGGCTAGCTAGCTGGCCAGGCTTTAATTCAATCATTTCCTTGTTTACTTTGGTGGCTCCTTGAAATGGTGAATATTTTAATTTAGAAAGGTGACAGTGTCCATTTTTTTTCGGAATGGTTCCAGAAAATGTCCCAGTAGCCAAATTATTTAGTTTTGTCATATTGAGTTTTGCAAGTTTTGCATGTCCAAAATTTTGAGAAACTATGGTAATCATTTCATAGGGTTTAGAGTTTCCCTTTTATGGTCTTTCAAAAGCCTCAGTTATAACAGATATTATAAAGTGAGCCGCCTCATGGGAAAACAAACAATCTGAATAGGCGAAAACAAAGACGCAGATCAGCTTCGCGGTAACCGCAAAGCTGATCAGCGCCTTTGTTTTCGCTACCTGGATAGTATAATTCCTCTTCTACTTAAATCCGAAATTTCAAGCTTCTAGCTCTTTTCTGTGCTTGTACAGGCCGGTTTGTGTCGGACCTGTTTGGAAACCACATTGTTGGTTTTCCCACGAGGCGGCTCAAGAGTAATTGAAAACTGTAGCTGTGAAATGACTGAGCCATGTCATGAGAAAATGTACCCTTTTGAATATGCAAAAACAAATATGCAGGTCACCAGGTCCTGTGCATCAGGTGTGCATTGACTACGCAGCTCGTCAGTGCCTTTGTTGCTATGGTTTTTGCTGTTAAGATAGTAAATTACAGTCCCTATACTTTTTACATTGGAACTTTTTTCTTTTGGTTGTATTTAAGCCTTGTGTCGGACATGGACGGAGAACACCCAAGAAAGTTTTTTTTAGAACGCAGCTCGTGTTAACTCAGGTGTGATGGACGCGAAGCCCCAGGCACTATCTAGTCATTGTCACTGGTTTTCGGACAATAGATATATTAGATAGTGGACAATTAAAATGTCATTTGAGAAATGTATGACCATATAATGAGCTAGTTTTAAACTCAGGAATGTAGGATATTAAGCTGGAGAAAGTGGAGATCAAAAGAATGAAAGAAAGTCGCAGTGGTACGCAAGCTTTCACCAGATTGTTTGATAACACAGTTGTCATTTCCTTTTTATGATAATTTTCGGCTTTCTGGTCCGAAAAATTGGACTTTCTAGTTTGCCTTGAAAGAAATTAGCCTAGCCAATATTTAACATCTTGTGTGACTGTGCTACCTCAGGTTTGGCGTAAATCTTAAAGTCTTAAATGGCATCACGAAAACATGTCCGTGTAATATATACCCCCTTGAACCCCACTTTTATATAGCAAAACTGGGGTATACAGGGGTATACCTATTTGTCATATTTTTGCTCCAAAACATAGATTGTGGGTACTCGTTAGAACCGCCTCGGCGAGGCGGTTCTAACGTGTACCCACAATCTATGTTTTGAGCAAAAATAAGAAAAATATCAAAATTTTTCAGCTAAAAATTTTCAATTTTTAAAGCTAAAAAATCTCTGTTTATTGCATGGGCATGTTTTCGTAATGGCAAGACGCTGTGGCTGGAAGTTACAAACCCCACTGGCACTGGGTTGTGTCCTCATTAGGAAAACATGCCCATGTAATACACAGAATTTTCTTTCGTTATAAAAATTGAAAGTTTTCAATAGGAAATTTTTGCTCAAAACATTGATATATTGTGGGTACACATATACCAAGAAAAAAAATAGTATACCTCTGCGTAGCCCAGTGTTACTGTATAAAATTGAGGTTTAATGGGGTATTCATTGCACGGACATGTTATCCTATGTTGAGCAAGGCATTTATTTTCGGTATGACTAGCTGCTCCATACCCTGCAGTGCCATGACTGAAAAATTGCTAAACGTCAACTGAATCAATCCAAAAGAAGTCTTGAAGAAGTATGTTTTACTGTTGCTTTAGCTCAAATAATGTTTTCATATATATTTTCAGATTCCAGATTACTAAGTAAAGAAAGGAGAAGCCCAAAATTGTCTTGAGAACAAGGTAGGCATATAAATCAAAATATTTACATTTTTATTGCAATCGCCCTAGATGAAAGTATCTTTCTTGATGTTCTTCATTTCCCAATGAAAAACATTAAGTCACGTGATCTAGAGGCCACGCCTATGGGCGGGCCGACGTGAAAACCCATCCAGTAACGTTGTTTGTTTACTCTTGTTGTTGTGACGTTGGTCGCGTATCGCCATGACGTTAGGCGCGAAAATTTGACGTTATGGCTATTCCAAAATTACGTTAAGTGGGATTTAATGTCAAATAACATGAAAATGAACGGTGATTATTGCGCAATTAAAAATCTGATGCTTGATTGATAATATAAAATGTAAATATAAGTATTGAAATTCAGATTTTATCTTTCACTGGATTATGAAAAACATTAGCTGTTTTAATGTCTCCGAGAAGCCCTTCGGGCTTCACAGACATTAAAACAGCCTAATGTTTTTCATCATCCAGTGAAAGCTAAAATCTGAATTACAATCCTTAATTGTAAAATTTGGATAATGGCACTCTTTAACTGTTATTACATGATACCCTAACTGAGCAAACTATTGCTGGGTAAAGTGTCGCTATGCGAGAAAACCGGTCTTCGGAGTTTCCGACCAGGTTCTACTCAAATCAGCCTGTACAGTCGCAGAAAAAGGCTAGAAGCTTGGAATTTCGGATTTAAGAAGAAGAGGGATTGTTCTATCTATGTAGAGAAAACAAAGGCGCTGATCAGCTGATCTGCGTCTTTTTTTCGCATATGCAAATAGTTGGTTTTCTCATGTAACAACATTGACCAGAGATCGACAACAGCACATTTCCTTCCTGAAGAATTGGTCATGAAAAGAAGGAAGAGAAGGCACGGAGATTGTCCAGTCAAATTGAAAATCCCATCCAAGATACCAGGATATGTGTGTTGAACTTGGAGGTACATGATCTTCTTGGATTTATGGTTTGTTTAAAAATAAGAACAATAAGTTGGTGGGCCGTGAAGTGGGAGGAAACCCGTCTTCTGGGGTTTCCGACAAGGTCCCACACAAACCGGCCGGTGCAGCTAAAGAATTATGACTAGAAGCTTGAAATTTTGGATTTAAGAAGAAGAGGGATTGTACTATCTGTGTAGCGAAAACAAAAGCGCTGATCTGCTGTGCAGTTACTGCACAGCTGATCTGCGTATTTGTTTTCGCATAGGCAAAAAATCTTGTTTTCTCGTGATGACACTCAAATAAGCCCCATAAGTGATTCACACGTTATCCCGCAACGTACGTGGTTCTTCTGTCAGAGGAGGGATTTACGAACAACAACAACAACTAGGCAAAATAAGAAAATTCTAAGTTTATCAGTAAACTTTCCTATAATAACCCTCATTATCCTCCTGTACTTTAGAGGATTCCATTGGTGACACAAGATGTGATTTGAATTAGTTAAATTGGCTTCCTCCGCGTAATTTGATCTGCTTTGATGTCCACTGAGGTCCTCAATTAAGCTGCCATGTTCAAAAAACGGTTTCAGGGGTTTCTGACCATGAGGTCCTACAGAAGCTGGCTGTACAGTCTCGAGATAAAGCTACTGAGCCTGAAACTTTGGACTTTATAAGAAGAGGGATTGTACTGTGTATGTAGTGAAAACAAAGGTGCTTATCGGCTGTGCAGATACAGCTCAGCTGATTTGCGTCTTTGTTTTCTCATAGGCAAAAAGCCGTTTTTCTCATAATGCGGCTCATTTGATTTTTTTCCAGTTTAAATTATGGAAATATCTGCTAATTAGAGAGCACCTGATGCTTAAAGTATGAGTCGAAATATACTTGAGGTAATACTACAGGACATAATGTTAGAAATAGAGGATATTATAGGAGTGGTCATTTCATATGAAGAAATTTATTAAACAAGCTTCGGTGAGCTAAATAGTGTTCTTGGTTGAGTTGAATAACTTTCATATGAAATGACCACTGGTGTAAGATTTGTTTTATCATCATGACTTTTAAAGCAGGATGGTATCGTCTTCAAAATGGACACACTTTCGAGGAAATTTACTTCATCAGTGACGTTTCATATTCCCTCAAAGTGATAATACACAATACACCTGGACCTCTTTATAACACGGTTCATTACAACACGGTTTTGGATATAACACTGATCACTGTTGGACCCCAATTGGACTAATTTTGCTATATGTTTATACATTATGCTCTCGTTATAACACAGATTGGATAGCTAACACGGAAATTGGCTTAGACCCCAGCAATAGTGTTATATAAAGAGGTTGCGGTGTATGTGGTCATAGCACATTTATTACTGGAAAAGTCAGCAGCTATCATATGATAAATGTTGTTAAACCCAGACCAGTACATATTTTAAAGGCTAACACATTTGGTCTTACCGGTGTAAAGCTCCGGGCATCTTACTAGAATGCTGCAACTCAGGGACTGGTTCGGCGACTAGTTAGCAACACTTTCGGTGCATAGATTTGTGATATGAAAGCAATGTTCAAATTTTCTTCAAATTTTGGCCAGACAAGATAGTTAATTGCGAGACACTTGTACCACAGTCGTGAGACATTCTAGAGAGTATATCACTGTGTTCTCTGTTAAGTTTTCACTATTACAATGGTGGTGAGACATTCTTGAGAGTGTCTCATGACCATTCACACAAATGTCCCACAACAGTTGCCACAAAAGTTGCATGAATGTTGCTTATTTTTATTTTCTTGCAAGATAGTCGTGGTTGGTTGGTTGATTGATTTGAGTTTAATGTCCCATCAACAGTATGGTTCAGATTTTTTCTCAAGACTGTTGCAGGACATTCATGTGAGTGTTGCAAATTTATCGCTCTGTAAATTGTCCAAAATTTAAGGCGACAGAATTGCAAGTGATTCGCTATAGGTTTGGGAGGGGTTAAAATTTTTAAAACATGTGTAAAACTTAAAATTTTGTTCACGAACCAACTAAATTTAGCATCATTTTCCCGCCAGTAGCGAGCACAAGTCTCGATTATAACTCCCTCTCAGACTTAATATAGTAAATGCAACACATTATCTCACTCTTGTTTGACAGTTGAAAAGAATTTTTTGCATGATCCTTTTAGCATGTGAAAAGCACTTCATGTTATGTCTACATATATTTTTGCCTATTCATTTTATCAGAAATAGATATGGCTGTAAGAAATTTAGTAGCCACTTCCATTATTTTTTACGAGCTGGCTAAAATTGCATTAAGACAATATAGAAATGTCAAAATGTCACTTGGTGCTATATGGAGCCAATTTTCTTGCCAATAATGACAATCAAAAGTATATGGCTTCAGGCATTTAGCGGGCACCATTTGTCTTAGGGCAGAGTACATCTTTTATTCTATTCTACTCTACAAGCAACGTCATGAGATTTTTTCCGTTCATTTTTGTATATGCGAAATCTATGGCGTACCTGCATGATGAGCTGCACATGAGCTGATGATGTGCGAATACACTTCTACTTTCTAGATTTTCAACCTGTGGCTAGGCCAGCTAGCTAGTGGCTCAAGTCGGTCAGGTTTGTAAGGACCTCACTTGGTTGGAAATGTAGTAAACAAATTTTTAGAGACAGTTTTGACATATGGCCATCATTCCATCTGCATGTTCCATTTTAGAGTGACACAGGACAGCAGAGCATTGAACTGTGTGGATGTTATTCACAAATAATTTAGTTTCAGTTTCAGAAATCTTCGATGCTTAACAACTATTTTCTTAGCAAGCATGCAAGCAAGCTTAAAATGACGGCATATTGGACATTGCATGTAGTTCCATGCATGAGCAAATGGCTAAAATGGAAGAAAAATTCCATCGATATCGTCCCTACTTGGAGATGTCCGGAGCAAATTAAGTGGACATTACTAATTGATTTTGGACGGAAATTTATATTAGGGCTTGATTGGATGACGTTTGAATGGAATAATTTTTGATCGGGGAGCAAGATAAATGATATTGGACTGTCAAACGATATTTGTTGATTATTTGCCATAGTGGAATCAATGGGCAATTTATTAGAATGATTTAGCTCTTATTCTAGATTTGTTTGTGTACAAAGCCTCCGAGAAAGAAAACCATAGTGATTGAAGCTAATGGGAGGTTTGGCTCAAAATGACCGAGCACAATAGCTCAGTCGATAGCCTGTCTGATTTTTAAAGAAGCAGACCGAGGATCGATCCTCATGCCCAGCGTATCTTCTCGATGACTGACATGACCTTAACTTTTCCCGTTGGGCGGGGCTTATAGCTTAGAGCGGTCTGTGATGCACCAGTGCCACAGAATAGCAGGGCTCTTGACTTTTCATTTTTTAAAGCGCTGCTAAAAGGCCAGTACTGCTGCAGGGTCAAATTTGTGCTGCGGATCAAAAGTCTGTGTCCCCACTATTCCCTGGGGGTGGGGTGGCATGCTGTGGTTACAAATGACTACTGCAAAAATTCCCTGGAAGTGTTAGCTCTGTACAGAGACCAAAGCGTTGGTGTCTTGGACATTTCACCAACCAGGCATGGAGATTAATGACACTTTAACACTCAGTGCAATTTTAAGCTGTTTTTCTGTGCTTTTGAGAATAGCCTATACAAATATTGTGTGTAGATTGGTTTGAAAGCCATTTGGGACTGTGTTGTGTTAGTACCTGTCTTATGTAACCCAGGGTTCAACTATAGTTCAACATTCTTACTTAGTCTTAATGAGGTGTATTTGAAAGATAATTGTGAAATAATTTCAAAAATTATCCATAAAAATGTTTATAGTGGGTACTTAGTAGAACAATCTTGCAAAGGCAATTTTTATGAGTACCCACAATATATAATTCTATGTAGAAATGAGAAAATATATAATATATTCCATTGATTATCACATATACTCGACTTATCTGGCCTAATTTCTTTTACTGGACAGGTAATATAGCAGGGGGTGTAAAAGTGTTGGTTTTGATGGTCATTTTCAGTTTGCCACTCAACTTTGTAACTCTCTGCATCAATGTTGGAATGTGTGACAAAATGCAATATGTGAAACCTGTAGTCTTTCTCTGTCAACTTTTTAATTTATCTTGTAATGTCTGTAAGGCTTTCTAAAGTATAAGTGATGGCTGAGAAACTGAAATTTGTTCAGTGGGCATCACTCACATTTCAAGAAAGATTTAAAGATTTGAATTATCGTGATAAACGCGGGATGTTGGAGGGCAGATTGCGATGTATTAATTCACGACGGGGCAGCCGGATTGAATTAAATATCGCATCTGCCCGACAACATCACACGTTAATCAAAGATAAATCACCGAAAAGTAAAATTATTTCGATTCTAACACGACTAATAAATAAACGCTTACATCTTAAAATGTTTTCCAGTGGACTCATTCTTGGCGGACATGAATGTTTATGTGGAACTTCACAAAAATGTCACCTTACGTATGTTATTTTGTTTACAGTGAATTATAGTCCATTTGCACACGGTGACGTTTCCATTAAGTTCAATGGGAACAACGATAACATCGTGTTAGAATAATAGTTTCACCTCTGTAAACATATTTAGATAAAAATCCGGAAAGTAAAATGACCATCAAACCAGACCAAGTAGCACCCCCTGCAAGGCATTGGTCCAGTTAAAGCTATGTAAGTGGGACAAGGTAATAGAACACTGACCATTAGTTGTGTAAAGTTTTACCTTGGACGGTGGTAGTCAACTTGGACTATAGCAGTTTTCATCAGAGTAAGTTTGGTTTTTGGTTTTGTATTTTTTTTTTCTGTTGTTGATTTGAATCACATTTCCTTGTCCAGATGGTGCGACACTTGGTCAATGAGTCACCATTCACGACATATGATTTTGTAGGGTACTTTCGGTTGCAAAATTTTGTTAGATTTCATTCATTTAATTGTCTTAGATGAGAGCGTTTTGTATAAAAATCTATTGTAAAAGATACATGTAGTTATAAAAGTGTTCGTTACCTTTTACTCAGAGTTTATACGGCTACGGGGCTGGGGATAGTGGTCTTAACTGTAGTGTTATGATTTCAGCATTGTCAGCCACCTCACTAGAAAACCAACAATGTATTTTCCAAACATGTCCGACACAAACTGAGCTGTACATGGCAAGCATAGAAGATGGCTAGAAGCTTGAAATTTCAGATTCAGGAAGAAGATGAATTGTACTGTCTGAGTAACGAAAACAACGGCGCTGATCAGCTTCACAGCTACTGCGAAGCTGATCTGCGCCTTTGTTTTCACATATGCAGATTGTTGGTTTTCTCATGAGGTGGCTCAAATGGCAGTGAAGATTTGCATTTACTTTACTTGCTGGGATTTCAGTTGGGATTTTAGCAGAGCTTTGATCATCATGTTCCCCGCTGTTCAGGGCGCGTGATGAGAAAAGACAATATTACTGCTATTTCCCAGCCCCGAGCGGAGCATGGCTCCAAACAACTCTTGAACTATGATGTTAAAGGTTGATTAAGATCTTGACTCATAAAAGGAAACAAAATATTTTTAATGAGAAGAAATCAAACAGTAACTGTAAATGTCATATTTTGTGCTAGGGGCCGCTATCTGTCAATACCCCCAACCTCAAATCAGTTTACGGTAAAATTGGTATATTTCAGACTTGTCTTCTTCATATTTCTGCTCGCTCATGTCAGTTTGCAAATGCTATAAACTTTGATCAGTCTGAGTTGGTCTCATTACGAAAACTTGCTCATGTAATAAATAGTGATTTTTTGCGGCTTTTAAAATTGAAAAGTTTCAAATGAAAAATTTTGATATTTTTCTTATATTTGCTCAAAACATAGATTGTGGGTACACGTTAGAACCGCCTCACCGAGGCGGTTCTAACGAGTACCCACAATCTATGTTTTGGAACAAAAATAAGAAAAATAGGTATACCCCTGCATACCCCAGTTCTACTAGACAAAAGTGGGTTTGAGGGGGTATACATTACACGGACATGTTTTCCTGATGTTAGGTTGGACCTGGCTTATTTTGGAAGAAATGCTTCTCGGTAAAAATATCCAAGATCGGTAAAAATATCCAGGATCGTTATGGTAGGTTGAAATTTTTTTGATTTAGTAGGTGATATAGGCCGAAAAATCATTGACCGAATGTATCTGTTTAGTTCATGACGCCCGCGGCCAGATATTGGTCACGCAACTTGAGTAGTCGAAACATGAGAGAAAGCCTATATTGTAGGTACACCACCACTTTAGACTTAAACCAATCTGTTTTGATGCAGTTCTGGAGTTTGGATGAAGAAAATAGGGTATACCCGGTACCTATACAATGTTGAATATTGATGCATAAATTGTTAGCACGTAGACACATTATGTTATCAGCACCTTCGCTGTTTGCTTTGACAAAAGTAAGATTGCTCATGCAGTGGCTACTCTATCAATGGTCATTCAACTATAGTGTATTTGAGCTTTGAAATATCGAAATAGTCAAACATTATATGGTGTGTAATAGTGTATAGTACAACATATTTCTGTGCGTTAATTTTAGTAGGATTAGGTGTGGACTTAATTCTAGATCTCGGGAGTGATATAAGCCTTTAAATTGAAGGGTGGGTATTTTACAAAAAATAAGAGAATTTTGTTTTATATAATTCTTAAATGACATGCTTAGAAATCTGGACTTAACTAGCATACAATACAATTATTACATATAATTTTTGGCAACAATGTGAGTATTGCGAAGTGTAGGTGCCATTAAGCAAGTTTTAAAAATTAATTAAAAAAGTCAAATTCGTTGAAACCACATTAACTCATATAAGCCTGGCATCCTTTTTATGGGACATAGACAAACAGTATAGCCCCAGATGTGACGCCCCAGAACATGTCGTCCCATCTGGGGCTAATCTGTTCTTAGAGAAATTTCATCGAAAAATGGATTAAAAATGAAAGTGGACTCGCCCAAATGATTGTGACAGGCAAGTCCATTTGTCAGGAATGGGTTAAGTATCTTGTTTATTTGTATTGAGGCTAAATGTCCCAGTCAACAATTTTTCAGTCATGTCGGGACGGAGCCAACACTTCCTGGGTTTAACCAGTTCTATAGGGAGTTAATGTGTCTTGCTCGAGGACGACAACACGGGTGCTGCTTGTGGGGATATCCAGGACCTCTCTATTCGGAGTCCGACGCTATACCACTACGCCACCACGCTCCCGGTTAAGTATCTGGTATGTCCTATCGGTCCTGAGCAAAGTTAATTACGGATCAATATATCTCTATTGTTTTCTTAACAGGGTAACAGCTTTGTCAGTTTACACTCGTAATAATTTATGATGGTTTTATTGAGCGATAAATTGCCATATGACAATAAACCATATTTCTGAGATGTTTAATTGATTGTCGGTGAGAGAACCCAGTATCGTGTTTCATGTTTTAAAATGCAGTGAGGACAAAGTATTATTATTTTTTTGCAGCCGCAAACATGATGCAACAGGCTGTGATGCTCATATTTAATACCAGAAACTCGTAAATCTTGCAACAGCGTACATTGATACAACATGTATAGTGTCTGTTTTTATTAGCGGAAACTTAACCGTCTAGCAGTCACAAATTTAGCAACAGCTTACGTTACCAGTAATATGATTTGTTCAGACAGATCCGAATAATCAGTACATAAAGGGGAGTGCTGTAGACTTGTAGATTACAGGCCTAGAGCTTATAAAACTTTTTTCAAGCTTGGTGATTCAGGTTCAAAACTAAAAATCTAGTAATTCTGCTCATAAGATATGTACGGGTAATGTTAAAATGCCAACAAATTATTGTTGGCATTTTAACATTTCTGAGCAGGATAAATTTTAGTCTCAGCAGAGCTGAGCATGAAATTTTTTTTATAACCTTGAGGCCATTGTCAGTGCCCATCCCATGGGCGTATCCAGTGAGGACAAATTATTATTATTTTTTTGCAGCCGCAAACATGATGCAACAGGCTGTGATGCTCATATTTAATACCAGAAACTCGTAAATCTTGCAACAGCGTACATTGATACAACATGTATAGTGTCTGTTTTTATTAGCGGAAACTTAACCGTCTAGCAGTCACAAATTTAGCAACAGCTTACGTTACCAGTAATATGATTTGTTCAGACAGATCCGAATAATCAGTACATAAAGGGGAGTGCTGTAGACTTGTAGATTACAGGCCTAGAGCTTATAAAACTTTTTTCAAGCTTGGTGATTCAGGTTCAAAACTAAAAATCTAGTAATTCTGCTCATAAGATATGTACGGGTAATGTTAAAATGCCAACAAATTATTGTTGGCATTTTAACATTTCTGAGCAGGATAAATTTTAGTCTCAGCAGAGCTGAGCATGAAATTTTTTTTATAACCTTGAGGCCATTGTCAGTGCCCATCCCATGGGCGTATCCAGAGGGGGGGGGGACAGGGGGTCCGGACCCCCCTGGAATTGCCAGATTATTATTTTTTGCCATAATGAAATTTTCTGTCAGACCCCTTCTGGGAATTTGGAACCTCCCCCCCCCCCTTTAAGGTCCCTAGGGGAGCATGGTGGCCTAGTGGTAGTGTGGGACTCAGAATTGCGAGGACCACTGAAACCGGGCTGTGTTTTTGACAAGACACATTAACTCCCCTTATTACCGGTTTTAATTCCTAGGAAACATTGACTGTCCTGACATGACTAAAATAATTTTGACAGGGACGTTAAATCGCAATACCGGTACAAACAAAATCGAATGATCCGTTCATTATTATTAAATGAGCCGCCGCACATGAAAACCAACAATCTGCATTATGCGAAAACAAATGCACAGATCAGCCGTGCAGTCACCGCACAGCTGATCATGCCTTTCTTTTCACTACACGGATAGTACAATCCCTCTTCTTCTTAAATCCGCAATTGACTGTAGAGGCTGTGACTGTAGATTGGTGATGGGTGAATGTACCTTGATACATACGTAAGTCAAGATCTGTTTGGGTCAATATACACACGATATCGGCAATTTATCAATTATTGACTGCAAAAATTGCAAGAACTAGAAAATGTGAGGACCTATATTTTGATTGTATCATTTCTCAATAAATTTCTCAATATATGGAATCGGGTCTTCTATTTTAGCTGAATAAAGCTAATCTAATGAGTACCCACTACTTGAAAGTTTTTGTTTTTATGTGAGAAAAATAATTTTTTGGTTATTATGATTATGCACATTTTATCGTTTCTTTTGGTAATTTATCTGTGGATCGGACATGTAGTAATGTGGGACCTATGTCATTTAAAAACCTATGTATGGTGGTACATGTGAGCAATAATAGCTGCTCGATCTGTTACCAACTCTTGATGTAATTCCATGTTTGTGATTGTCTTTTGTTTGTTTTTACAATATGGCAATTTCTTATTTATACCTTTAGGGACACTTTTTGATCATAACATGTATGTCAAAGTGTAGACCAACTGACCCATTACACAGTAATGGCAGCGCATAGAAATTTTTCAAACATCAATTAGTGTATGGTCATTCAGTTTTGAATTAACTTTCAAGAACACAAAATAAAAGTCCATATAGAAAGTATAATGTGTAATTGCCATCTAAATCATTATTGGTCAAAATACTTTGTTCGTTTAGGCCATTTAAAATTCACTGTTTCAGACACATCCGTGGTAAAAATGTTTTCCCAGTGATTTGAGTACCGGTTATTTGTGACGCAGCTTAGTTTAATAATGTCACTTGTGGATAGTTTTGTCATTATCAGTTTAGCTATAGTTGTCCAGTTTAGTGTCTTGTCGTTAGTAGTTAAAAGTGTCGGACATTACAGACTTCGGACATTACAATATTTTGTATAATATTTTGGTTGAATGACGATTTTGTGTTAAAAATCAAATTTGTTGGGAATTATTATTGTATACTGATGGAATAAAGTAATGTAATGAATGAGGACTATATTACATCGCTTAAATATACATGTAAGTAGTCGTAGAAATGTCCATTTGTGTTGCATGTTTTGTCAGACACTATACAAATAATGTTTTGTTTCTGATGGTTTATTACAAAATTGTTTGTTTAACATTTAAATTACAGTAGTCATTGTCTACGCGCCAGCGCGTAGACTACTCTAAAGTTTGAGATTGACCTACTTACAAGACAACTCATACTGCTCGCTACAACTGCAACTGCACTTTTGAGTCTAGTGGCTTGACCATCGTGTTAGTAGGATTCCGGGTCGTTTCGCCAAGGACCGTGTAAACACCCAAAACACCCATGCAAACCTCCCTTTGGTTGGTAACATTTGTACCAATGGTGCAGTAGGTACCAAAAATGGGGCAAATTGTTAAATTCGTGGAACTGGTGCATGATTGCATTCTATCTAAGCAACAACGGAATGAAATGAACCGACGATATTGTGACGCTATATGGTCAGGTATGAGAGCTTTGACCGCGCCCCACCTGCCGTGTAGCCAATTACATTCTATCCAAGCCACAATGGAATGAAATGAACCGACAGTATTGTGACGGTCGATTGTCAGGTATGACTGCTTTGACCGCGCAGCGTTTTATTTCTGTTCAGTCACATGCACCACGATGAAATGGGAGTACGGTCAGATTCTTTGACATTCTAGTTTATATATGCGAAGCGTAGACCAAGCTTTTTGTTAAAGCTTATACTTGTAATATCATTGTTTTGATGGAGTCATTGAACATACCATTTGGACTTGGTTAAAACAATGATGCAACTTATGTTGATGCAGTGATTTGAGCACTATTTGTGCACCTATGTAGTACATAATGAAAACTTGCCCATGCAATATAAAGTGATTTTTTTCAGAAGAAAAACTCATTGGAAAATTTGTGATCTTTTTTAACTTTTTTTGCTCAAAACATACATTGTGGGTACATGTTAGAACCACATACCCACAATGTATGTTTTGGATCAAAAATAAGAAAACTATAGGTATACCCTACATTCCCCAGTTTAAGGCAGTTTTTCTGTATAAAAGTGGGGTAGAAGGGGTATACATTATACGAATCTGTGACATTTCGTCGAAGATAACATTTGTCGAAAAATGTTCCCATGCGCAGACCTTTACCCTAACCCTAGTGGTTGGTGGCTCAAACTGTGGATCTATAGGCTATAGTCTTCTACGGAATAAATCTCAAAATTTTTGCGGTGAATATTTTTGAAGTTACAAAATTTTCGACAAAACACATTTTTGACGAAATGTCATGCATTGACATTACACGGCATGTTTTTGTGATGATATATACAGGTCTGAGTCTGACATGATTTATTGCTATTTGCATTTGTTTTAGTAACGGCTGTGCAACATCTTTAACATCAAGCTGTGTTGCAAATTATGAAATTTTGTCATTGGCAAAGTCAATAACTGGTGCTGTTTAACCTCGAATGATGGATACACTTCAGACCCGTTATAACGCGCTGGTCGGGGTCCACAAGTCGCATGCGCGTTATAGGTGATGCGCGTAATGCAAATCTACTGAGTCGGACCAGGCTGATCGCAGTTTCTGTAGTGTATTGGTGGGTGGGGAACCTATACGACGTGTGTATTGGCTTAACCGAGCTTGGCGGTTTATCGCAGAGTCCTTGTAAAATGGAATAAACAAAAGTGAAGTATTGCGTGTTCCACAGTTTTATCAGTTAAAAACGATCTACAATGATAAAATTTGTTTATTTACAACGTACCATGAAAAAAGCGTCCTTGACACCGGGCTTGTATTGTATTGTAGAGTTCCGCCTTTGACTTATTGGCGCACCCGGATATTTAACACGGACAAGAGTCTTTTGCCGATACCGTATTTACAGTTATATTAATTCGCCTTTCTTAATTGAATTTTCTGATCGGATAGAATTATACAAGATATAGGTGTCCCAATGCTTAGACAATCTTTGGTTTGTGTCGTCGTCGAAAATGAGCAACGTTGCGTAACAGGTGTCATCAATAGCCTACAGCAACCTGTGTTTACGGTCTCGTTACGGTCTATCGATAATCCCCTAGCTCATTGGGCTTATTTTCACAACTTTTATGGCTTATCTTAAGAAAACAATGTGTCATCCACGCTTCGCGAACGGTGGATTGTGTAAGTCTAAAAATTAATGACATGGCAATTATCACTCTTGAATATACACGCAGCCGACACGGTTCGTAAACACATTATGCTTTCTATAAGAAAACCTGTTCTTTCAGTTTTAAATATGCAAAAGATAATTAACATTAATTGTTCTCAATGTATGATATAGAGAAACTGTTAGAAAATAGCACCTTGGCAAACGCCTGACAACTGCTTTTAATTTTTTTCTCTCGAGTACCATAAAGAGAAACTGTAAGAAAACTGAACCTTGTTGAATTCCCTGCAAACGATTTTTTTAACAGTGAATTCATCCGCACATAAACGCCTTAAACTGTAATACAATAAAGGAATATATAAGGGTAAAACGGCGCTTTTGCGTCGCCACAATTTTTTTTTTTTTTTTTTTTTCTCTCAAAAGTGGGTGGGCGAAATTTTGGGATCCAAGGTGCCCTCGCGTTATATCCAACACCGCGTTAATTCAAGGCGCGGTATAGCGGGTCTGACCTGTATAGACTTGAATTTTGGATTTAGAAATGTCGTACAGTAGTGGAATCAGTGCATGTGACGCAGGTAACGCCTAGAGCTCATGACACAAGCTACTTGGTAACGCCTGTATAAAATCTGATCTTTGCTGTACTTTTAATTCTCACTACAATATATAGCAGGTTCTGTGACGTGACAGAGTGTGATTTAAGCGCAATATTGAAGACAGTAATACTGCAACACAAGACCTAGACATGATTTAATATTTTCTTGCTTTTTGTTTTAGCACTTGCAATGCTTTGTCTATAATGTGTCTGTCTATCTATTCTGGCTAAATTGCCATAACAAGTGGGAACTAAATTGAGTTCATTGATATATTGGACATTCAAACACAATGAAAGTGCAAAGACCAGTAGACGTTATTGAGCGGCGACGCGAGAAAACTGGTCTTCGGGATTTCTTATCAGGTCCGACACAAACCGGCCTATATACCCACAGAAAAAAAGATAGAATCTTGAAATTTTGGATATAAGTAGAAGAGGAATTGTACTTTCTTTGTAGTGAAAATAAAGGCGCCGATCAGCCGCGCAGTTATTGCTCGGATGATCTGCACCTTTGTTTTTGTCTAGGCAAAAATATGGTTTTCTCATGATGTGGCTCTATTGTCCTTCTATAGTTGGTGGACATGAGGGGAATATAAAATTTCACTTATAAGTTAGATAAATATGTACTTCAAACAAATATTTTTATATGGAATTACTGAATAAATAAGTCGGTACTTACCAGGAATAAAAATTGTTTTGCCAGCTTTGAACGGCATTCGACAGACTGTAAACGGTAAATCGGAAATGTAAACGATAAATCGGAAATACATTTGGAATTATTAGTTAAATAGCATTTGAGGTAATTTTATTCTTTGCTTGTAAAAAAAAAACATTGAAACAATCTCATTTGAGGTTAATAATACATTGTATTGATGTTATAGTGCTTTTGAACACTGTTTGTAATTATTATATGAGCGGATCATGAGAAAACTAGATTTTTGCCTATGCCAAAACAAAGGCGCAGATCAGCTTCGCCGTGACTGATCAGGCTCATATATTATTATGTTTGTCAACATAAGACAAAATACAGATCCTTTAAAATGATTACATTCAGTTGAAAATTATTACTTTTAACCTATTAGAGCTTTTCTTATCTTGAACAGTATATTATATTGCATGTCAGTTGCACTTTTAACTGGACAAGTGATAAAACTATAAGTAGGTCATTACAAGTGACCACTAGCTATAAAAGTAGTGTAATGTCCACTTATCTTTGTGTCATGTTGAAGGTTATATTGGACAGTAACCTTCAGCAAAATCAAGACTCTACAATCTGAAAACAAAATTGGATAATGAACAATGTGTTGTTATAGGGTAAGGCACTTTTGTTTTATATGCAAAAAAATCAACTTATTAAGTCCAATTCGCATGCGCAAAAAATACATGCGTGTAAATATACTCCGGTATGTAAATATACTCTGGTGTGCAAATCAACCTGTGAGTAAATTTAGATTGTGTTCGCATGGGTTTTATCACTAGGAGTATTTTAGTATGTAAATAAATTATTTCTGGATTAAAACGTTTTCTGTTTTTGCAAAACATGTAGAGGCTGCTTCAGGACTTTGGCAGCAGAGGAGAATCATGTTATGGTCAGGCTTATCCTTAGCAGTCAGTTATA